>JAJGRX010001461.1:0-600000 GCA_025461125.1 Carex kokanica
TTGTGTATGTTGTTTTTATGTTTTTTCGTCAGAGGCATTTCATGTATACTTGTGCAAAACTTAAGTATCATCATGAGCCTTGGAAGTGTAAAAGAACAACCTCAGCTGCATCTTGCTTACAATTCCTTCTGCAATGTTCAGTTTTCTTGAATGAAAGAGAAAGTAGTAGTTAGGTACTTGTTCTTGAATGAAAGAGAGGAGATGTATTAGGTGACATTTTCAGGTTTAAGTAGGTTCCTATGATATAGTTGAGGTTCGTAGATGATTTTTTTTTTTTAAAGCTTTGTTAAGCCTTTTCTGATAGAGATCTATTATATATAATTTCTTTTATAGGTCAATTATTTGCATAGTCATGGATTGGCGCACACAGAACTGAGACTAGAGAATGTTCATATAAGCCCAGTGGATAAGCATGTCAAGGTAACTTGCTTCTCACACATACAATTTGTAGCAGCTATCAAAACTGTTTTTACTGTTATCTGTGTTTATGCAATATGGCTTGTTATGGAATTGTTATCAATTGGTGTGATGTATGCTATTGATTCCTTTGCAATGTGCAATTAAAATCATAGTGCACTAAGGATGTACACATTTTAAACTATTGAAATATTATGTTATACATGATATTTTCCAATGTAGGTTGGAATTCTTGGTAATGCAGTGGACTTTGATGAGAAAAAAACAAAAGAAAGCACAGGAAAGAACATGGAGAGGAGGAAGCGCATGATTGCATTTGACATGAGGTAAGATGGCAATGTTAGGTATTCACCATTGATCATCATTGTATCTTTATTTATTTTGTTCACTTTTGGTACTGCTGCTCTTCATTTAAAATTAAGAGTAGTGTAATGGAACATAAAAATGAGCCTAGAGTTGTCTGTCTTGGATAGATCAGCTTCTCCATAATCTTTGAACGTAGTAGTTATTGATTTTGTTTCACATTAAAAAATAAGGGTTTCTGACAAATAAACACAGACTCGAGGGAAAAAGAAGGAAAAAGACAAATATGAATTTTGATTCAGAAGTTTCTGTGGATGGTCATTTTTAATTTACCGAGCTACAGTTCATGTTTTTATATGTTCAGGCCAAGTGATCATTCTTAATTTTCTAAATACCTGTGCTCATATACATTTACAAGGCTTTTGCAACTATCAACATTTTGGATAATATGTTTGCTTTTCGCCCCTTTAAGCGATGAAAAAGGAAACAAAATGTATAAGATATTTTCATTTTTATCTGGATGACGAGTAATAAACTTTAATTTTTATTTCAATTTTTGACATACAGATGTTTGGGTTTCATAATGGCAAAGTTGGTCTTGAGGGAGCTTATGGATGCTTCTGTGTTTTCAGATTTCAAGTCATTCTTGTATAAGGTTTTTATATTTTCATCTCTAATGTTTTGTTCCAAAACCTTTACCTCTGTTGACCAACAGGCTATGCATCAAGTTCATTTTTGCAAATATTTGACCTTTGTTTCTAAATATAAGATTTGACCATCTTCCATTTATTACTACGTGCCATTAATGTTATTTATGAATGATCTGAGGTTGTTAGATGATATTGCTAGAACAGAAAGGTTCTGGTAGTTTGACTAACCAAATGGATTATAATATCACAATTTGAATATATATAAATGTGATTTTGTTGGTTAAATTTTTTGTAGGGAAATGATCCATCATGTTTGCGCGAGTTCCTTCTCCCAATTCTTTGCCGCAACTCTCCATCTGGAAATATTGGCGTTCAGGTTGTTTATTCAAGATATGTTTAGCATTCCTTTGAGCATAGGCATAAAATTAATTATTTAATATATTTTGTGGGCATATGCATGCTAGCAAGGTTTAACAAAGCTTGCATGAATTTTCACGTTGGATTTTTTTTCGGGTTTCTCAAATGTTAACAACAGCTTTTGTATTTAAATTGTTATTTTTATTTTATTTATAATTCATTTCAGATGCTAGATAGAAACTGGGGGGCTGGATGGAATCTATTGTCCCTTCTCCTTGCAACAAAGCCTTGTGAAAGGATAAGGTGGAAATAGGGTTTGGAAAAAAGGAAGGGTATAAATTATCATGATGATTCCTTGACCGTAGGAAGTGAAAAGAAGTATAAAATAAGATTGTTAAAATGGGATATTCACATCACTTGTTTATGTTTATCATAAGTACAATTTTGTTTTGCAGTTGCTTGAATGCGCTTCGGCATCCATTCTTGTGTGGGCCCAGATGGCGTGTGAATCCATCAATGGATTTGATGAGGTGGGGCCTAGGATCAACTGCAGTGCGCATGGCTGAAGATTATATCTATGGCCATCATCAGGTTTCTATTTTTTTTCTGTTCCTTTTCTGCACAGCAATGCATGGTTTGGAAGGTATTTTTATATATGTTTACTTCTTATATGGTCACCTCACAAAATTTAACTATAGGCTTCCATAGCAATACATGCAAACCTGTCGGTAATAATAGTATTCTGGTTGAGTATTATCATTTGCAACTGTAGCAACAAATTATCCATCTAGGCGAGCCTTGAAAGTGAAGCTTAAAATATTATCCTTGCATTTAAGCTTTACAAGTTAGAACTATAAACTTTTCTTTTTTATTTGTGCAGCGTAAAAGAATAGCTTACTTCATTGAGTTGATGGAACGGCTTAATCCCAACTCTAGCTTAAAGGTACTTGATCATTTATTTCCTTGGGGCCCGTTCGACAATATGTGGAATAGTGAAAGAACAGAGGAAAAGTGGAATTTGGAATAAGCTTCTATTTCGTACTATTCCGATGATTCATTCATTCATTCATTCATTTCAAGTTGTGTCATTTTTCATGTAGAACTGGATTCATCTGTTACCTGGGAGGTGGCGCCTCTTATACTCTACTGGCAGACACATTGGTCTTACCTTCCGACAACCTTCCCATAGAGTGTTAATAACAGATGCATACCTCTCCTTCTCTGACATGTCCAGTGCAGACAAACCCATTCTCTCCATTTCAGCCAACATCTCCTTCACCTCCATTTCTACCCCTCACTGGCCCCATGACAAAATCGGCACTCCCGGATCTCTCCATGTAACCACTAACACCAATCTCTCACCTGGTCGATCTTACGGCAATTCTAGCAACTCAAGTCACGGCAACTCATTTGGCAGTAATTGGGAGGTCCCACTGAGTTTACCAGTTGCGAAATTTCATGTGGGTGAGATTGATATATCCATGACTGTTGGATCTGATCCAAATGTAGACGAGGCTCAAGGAGTATTGAAAGAGGTACGAATTCAGATTCCTCAAGAGATGTTTGATTTAAACTAGATTTGCATGTGGGACCTACATTGATTCAAGGTTGTTGGTTTTGAGGGGGGTTTAACGGGTTCAGCATTACTTTTCACAAGATCATGTTTCTGAAAATTGTTGGTGAGTTTTAGCTCTTGTTGATTGATCTGTAGTTCGCTTGTAAATGCCATGAGGACTTCTCTTTAATTTGTATATTCTTTTGTATCTCATTAAAGCATTATGGATGAATAATTGAATATTATAGGTGGCCTCTAATTTTTCATCTCCTAAACAATATCAAATTATTTTTTATCATTTTTTTTTACAAGAAAAACTGAATAATTGTGTATTGATGCAATGAACAAGTGTCTATTGACGTAATATTCAAGTTTGCATTAAGCAAAAGTCAAGTATGAACTTGAGGTCCGGAAAATGATACTGGCAGATTAAAACAGCTGTTGATAACCTTCAAAATGTGTTTTAAATTTATCCAATTTGAAATTTGAAAAGCAGATATTAATACAAAATTACTCAAATCCGGATTTTTCTAATTTCGGATATCAATGTCGAATTTCGGATATCAGAATTCGGATATCAATGTCGATGGTCTATATATGACTTTACTCCAGATAAGGATTATGGATATATAATATATTTTCATTGCAATGCACGAACACAATGACATATTTTTATAAAAATTTAGACTAAATGATAAATAACATTTCTTAAATAACATATTAAATGATATTTACATATAAATAACATTCCTTTAATGATATAAAAAATAGAAAGAAATGAAAACATGATCAATTAATTATCAATCAATTCAAAAGTTTCTTAAATGACATTTAAAAAATATAAAGAAATCATGATCAATAAGAAAGATGATACAATTTGCATGTAAAGTATACGTGTAGCGAGTGTGTGTTAAATAAATTTAGACTTCTACACATAAAAAAAACATAAAAAATATATGAAATAGAATATTTGATTTAATCAAAGCCGTTGACGAATCAGAACATCTACATACTTAATATAAGAATGGAGATATGATGGATATAGATATAGAAATTGATATTTTCTAACGGATATGAAAGGATTATATTTGATTCGTCTCCAGAACTAACAACTCATCCATTAATAGGATATGAAAGAGGGATTGGAAACTAATTCATTGCAAAAGGCAAAACTTGGATGAGAGATTTTGCAATTCATTTGTTACTAAATGGAGATTACAAGTTGTAACTGATTACTAATTAGGAGGAATGAAAAAGATTGAAATATGGAAGTACATTTTATTAATATCCGGACCGTCCGATTAGTATCCACACAAATATTAAAGAAGTCTTATGTATTTTATCTCGGACTGAATTGATCCATATTCTGATTAGACGGTCCGGATTTAAGCAGAAATATTATGTCAGCTTAGAACAATAGTTTAGACCATTGATCTCCCTCTACTATGGGCCAATTTCAATAAAACTAATAATTTTGTTTGATATTTTGAAATGCAAAAAACAATTGATAATATTTATTATGAAGCATTTTTAAGGTTCTAATTAGAATAGTATGAACACTTGTTGGTTTTAAAGGGTTTTGTGTTGGCTTTTTGTTAGTGTTTGGAAGAAAAAGGGTTTGGAGTTGTCTTGCGGAGGTTTGAAAGATTTTTTATTATTGATTTGTAAGATGTTTAGAGGTTCTTTTCATGAAAGTTTTGAACAAACTTAATAAAGATGCTTAGACACAGAAATTAAGGTTTTAATAACAATTAGGTAAAAGTGAAAAGCAAAAGGCTACCATATCTGAATTAAATAATTTTACCTTCTAATAGCTCCTCTTCATAAAAGAGAACAAAAATAACTAATGTTGATTAATTCCTTGATTTCATTTATGCTACCATATATGAAAATTTAAAGATAAAAAAATGCAAGTATAATAACAATTAACAAAAAAAATATTATTAACAAAAATAACATGCTAAAATATATTATCCTATATCAAAAAAATAGCATGCTACATATATAAAAAATTAACAAAAAATGATGATAGAAACATAATAGAGGATGGATCATAGATAAGATATATGGATTCATAGATGAACGCCAAACCCTGCGAGTCGCGTCGCTTCTAAAGAGTCGAACGGGAACCCAATCTCGAGAGAACATAACTTACCTGCTCCTGGTTCTCATTAAATAAAGCGTTCCTGTTACACCTTCAAGGACCCCACATCTAATACGACCCCACAAGTCATTGATGTTTGGTCCATACACGATCCAGTTCTCACTCCCATTTGCGCCGAAACAAAAAACAAAAACAAAAGTGAAAAAAGAAAACCAAAAATCCCATCGTCCGTCTCCTCACCCCACCCTCTCTCTCTCTCTCTCTCTCTCTCTCTCTCCGCCGCCTTCTTTCACCCCCCATTTTCTTGAATTCTCTTTCCTTTTCTCTCGACCAAATCTCCGATCAAATTTCCTTCCTTTTTGGGGCAATACTTATTCCTGGAGGATTAGTGGCGCTAACTCCGATCGATCCCGCTAGGGTTTTGAGTTTTTACAGCGCTTTCTTTCAGGTTCAGGATGCCGCGGAGTTCCCGCCACAAATCGTCACACAAGTCGCAGAGGCGAAGTTCGCCCGTTGACTGGTCTGCTTCCGACGAGGAACGCGAGTTAGAAGCTAGGGTTTCGAAGGATTTAGAATCTGAGAAGAGAAAATCATCTCATTCAAAGGAATTGAAGGAATCTAACAATGGTCATGCGTCAACAGATCATGGAAAGAAGAGAAAGGACAGGATTGAGTCCAAGGATGAATCTGCTGCATCAGATCGTTGGGACAGTGGGTTAGGCAAAAATGGAGATGACAATTCATTGGTAGATAAGAGGTCGAAAGGAGATGTTTACAATACTGTGGATATTGAAAAAGAGAGAGAGAAAGAGAAATATTTGAAAGAGGAATCTAAGAGCCGGTCTAGTAGGAGGCATGACGAAAGGAGTGAGGAGAAGCGGCGCTACAAGGAGGAGAAAGAGAGGGACAAAGAGAGAGAAAAGGAAAAGGCGAGAGAGAAAGATAAGGAGAAAGAGCGGGAAAAAGAGAAAGAGAGTGATAGAGAGAGGGAGAGGGAGAAGGAAAAGGATAGAGATAGAGATAGAGATCGAGAAAGAAGCAGCAGGCGTGAGAAGTACGAGGAGGAGAAGAGAGAAAAAGAGAAATATGAGGGGGATAGAAGAGAGAAAGAGATGTATGAGGAGGACAAGAGGGAAAAAGAGAGGCATTTGTTGGAGGATAAGAGAGAGAAACACAGGTATGAGGAGGTTAAGAGAGAGAAAGAGAGGTATGATGAGGATAAGAGGGAGAAAGGGAGGCATGATGAGGCTGTTGCAAGTAGAAAGAGAGAATCTGAGACAAGTCGAATTGAAGAAGGGAATAGTGCGAATAAAGATGTCGATATTATTACTGGTTAGTTATCTGTTTCTGTTCTTTCTGAATAGCAACAATAAATTTCACCTCTGTTGAAGTTTAATGATAATTTAATGTGTAGAATTAAAAATGATCATCTTTTGTTGTTTTGCATTTTCAAATAAATATGGTTGTTATTTTGGTAAATTAGATAAAGATTCACAATCAATTCTTAGAAAGTATTATTTTGTATATAGATATTTGCAAGTGTAATAGATACCATCAGATGAATGCGATTCTGTGTTCACCTAATTGACACTGTTTCCAGTATGTGTTGGCTGGTATATAAATGGTAGTGTATTAGTACCAATTGGTAGTTAAAAAGAAAACAATATGGAGGTATCACTGCCACCAATGCTTATGTTATAGATTTATTCTCTAGTAGAGGATGGTTGTGGTTTTGGATTGGATCGTGAGTCTGAATTTGGTGACATACGAATCCCCTTTGAATTTTGCTTCTTTTAAGTTGAGCTTATGTGCTTCTCAATTAGCACCTTTCATGAAAATAGTTCTTATATAGGGATTGTCAGGGTTATATTAATCTATAATTTGACCTAGTACTTCATTGCCTTTTAACAACATTTTTATGTGTATCTATCATGCCTAACAAATGGTAATTCTTAATTGTGTTGCATTAACATTTTGTTAATGTACATTTTGAGCACAGAATTTGATCCAACTGAGAGGGAGCAACGTGATAAGCACTCCAAAAGAAGACGTGATGAAATCACTCCAGAAGAAAAGGAAAAAGAGAAAGATAGAGAAAAAGAGAAAGACAGGGAAAGAGAAAAAGAAAGAGAAAAGGAGAAGGAGAAGGATAGGCACAGAGATGAGCATTCAAAAAGCCGGAGCTCTAAGGAGCACAAATCTGAACCGGACAAGTACAAAGACAAGCACCGAGATAGGGATAGAGAGAGAGAATATTATGAGTATAAGAGCTCTAGAGAAGGTAACCGGTCGTCAGAGAGCCGATACAAGAAGAGTAAAGGATCTGAAGCTGACCCGTATGATACCCGTGATGAGTACCCGAGTAAACACAAAGATGGTCACGCAGGCAAAAGGGGTTATGAGACCACCGAGGATCGACATGAGCGGGATGTAGAAAAGGAGGATGTGGAGAGGTCAAGGGGGGAGTACCGCTATGCTGAAAAGGAAAAGGAAAAAGAAAAAGAAAAGGAGAAGGAGAAGGTGGATTCCAGCCCGGGAAAGATCCGACTGAAGAGCTCTCCTGCCTCAAGCTCATATCATGACAGAGAACAAAACAGGTATAGATTGTTAATTACTGGTGGTAACATATCACTTCTATGGTACCAGTTAAGGATCAGGTTTTAGGAACCAATGATCCTTGTTTCGTTTTTATAATGGATTTTAGTAGCAGCTGGTAGTTCGTACTGGTCAATTCTAATTTCACAATTGTTTTAAACCCATTAGACTATTGTAGATTCTTTCCATACAAAAATCAAATATTCTCAAGTAATCACTTGTGGAAACTATTAGCAGCTAGTAAGTAGTCACTGGTGTACTGTTTGCATATCAGCTTCTTTTGTGACTGTGAGTTTACAAAGAAGATCGGACTTGTCATACCAACCATTTCACTTGTTAATTATCTTTGAAAAATCATAACTATAATAAGAATTAATTTTTTTTCCAATTGTTTTTGTCAAACTTTTAGACATAGGTCAAAGCCTATTGAGTCCCCAAAGAAAGAATTAATGCAAGAGGACAGGCCCCGTACCAGAACCTCCTCTACTGGTGAGCGCACCCCTTCCCGACTTAGAGATGAGAAACTCAACAGGCCACGGGATGATGCACACTCCTTGGAGCTCTCCTCGGAGATTGCTAGCAGCACCCCTAGGTCCGACACCCATGCATCCCCCAACTTTGTACCCGAAAAATCACCATCCAAATATTCCAGTGGCCGTGGTGGTAGTGGTTCCTCAAAATATAGAGACCGGGAAAGGGACAGGGACCGAGAAAGAGAGAGGGAATCTGATGTGGCAACACCTGACAAGATGATGATGCTAAAAAGAGAACCAACTCCAGTTGGCACATTTAACCGGAGTAATAGCAGTAGTAGTTACCCACCTCTACCATATGAAGATGGAGATAACCGAAGAGATAATGGGCCCACCGACAGGAGGTTTCACAAGAGGGGAATTCATTCCCATGGGAATAACAACTGGAATGGTCCTCCTAACTGGGCATCTCAGGTTAATAATGGGTTTATGCCACTGCCACCCGGGCCACCACCTCCTTCTGGCTTCCATCATTTTGCACCTGGCCCACCATCTCTTTTTGGAATCCGACCACCACCTCTTAAACTGGGCCCTTCTGGGGTTGGAATTCAGTTTCCTATGCATGATCCGATGGATCGGTTCCCAGCCCACATGCGGGGCCCATACGGGTGGCATAATAGTGGTGGTAATAACCCGTTAGTGGATGATTCATTCCCACCCAATTTGTGGGGTCCAGCAGGGAATGGTATGTTTGGTGCAGAGCCATTTTGGGATCAGAATAGGCCTCTTCCTTCTTGGAAAGCACAGGGAGGAGAGGTGCTGCCCAATAAAGAGCTGATTAATATGTCTCAGAAGGAGATTGGTGCAACAGCATTAGATATTAAAATGGAAGAACAGAGTATTAATGAAATTTTATGTAGTGAGAGTGTGGAAATTAAGGATGAGAGTGTGAAAGATGCAAGTTTTGTTGAGACCTCTATAAAGGAGCATCAAATACCAGCAAAAGTGGTTACTGAGGTTGATAAAGTGGAAGAGCCTAGTGTTAAAGTGGGTAATTTTTGGGAAAGTTACATACCAAGGGCTGGTATTTCCCAGAACTTGGTTGATATGGAGATGCTAAAAAATTGTACTTCTGCAATAGGAGAGTTGGAAAACCTTAATGGAGTATTTGATATGTCTCAGGTAGGGTTGCAAATTGATTATTATATTTAGGGGAAATTGCTGAGACTAATTTTTTTTTTATATTCTTATTCATTGTTGTCAATTTTTTTTTTTTTTTGGGTTTTCAGGCTACTGATGTGATGGATGGTAAAGAGAAAAGAAATGGCATGAGCGTGATTGTTCTCAAGTCTCTTTTCCCCACAAGCAAGGACGAAAACTTTCAGGTATTAAATATCTGTAAGCAAAAATTAGTTGATGCCATTTACAAATGTGCTTATTTGTTTTTCTATGTTTTTGCAGAAAGCTATGTCTCTGTACAACAAGTTGTCGAATAGAAAGAAACCTGAGAGAAACAATGCTCCTGATTTGGAGGAAGTAGAGGAGGAGGTACTTAACATGGAAGTTGAAGTACCAGTAACTGATAATATTATTACACCTGATCTGGGTAATGATGATAATATGGAGGTACACAAAAAGGTTTCGGTTACCAGTAATTTTGTTTCTGATTCCGATTCAATCATTTTTAAGAATGCTGAGGAATGTGAGGAAGTAGTAATGAAGGAGAGTAGTGAGGATGGTTTAAGCAGGATACCTATTACTACTCAAAATACACATTGAAAAACATTTTTTTTTGTTTTTTCATTTTGTCATTTTGGAATTTTTTTTATTTGCGTGTCCCTTTTTTGTTTTGAGGCTTTGCTCCTGGGCCTCTTGCTCATGTGTAGCTTGTTTTCCCTTTCCATGTTTTCTCGTTAGAATAATGGTGTTTTTTTCATCTTTTTTTCTAGTCCTCTTTTGGTTGAAATTTTTCATTTGGGGGAAAATTAGGTTGCATTTAGCGGTTGCTAAAAAGTAGGATGTCAACAATCAACACTGTTTATTATCTCAAATTCATGAGAAAAAAAAATAGTAGTTTAGGAAGAAAAGTGGCGTTAGATTAAGATAGTATTTTATTAATGTTGTCAATTTCTAGCATTCATTAATATTGTGGATACTGGTAATTGATAGCGTTTTGTTTTATATAATTTCTATTTCTGAGCTTTTTATATCTGAGAAAGTCCATTTTAAGATTAAAGAATTAGATTCATCTCAAGTACCGAACATTATGAGTTTTTGAGAGCGTCGATTCCTAGGGAGCATTTAATATTATTTAGTGTAAATCATTCTGTGGTGATACCGTGATAGTGTGGTTTGGGGAGTAAGTTACGCTTTCTTATTCTATATATCAGAATCAAGTTTCATTTTCCAAATACTTTGATGACCATCAGAAGCAAACTCTTGTCCTTTTTAAGGCTCACGTTCATATCAATTTTTCACAATTTAAAATATATAAACAGTTTTTTGGTGTTTTGGCTCAAAATAAGAACAAGTAAAAAAAAAGGGGGCAGCAGGCTCTATTTAGAACAATTTGCTTGTTTATTTTATCAATAATGCAAAAATGCAAATAATATTGTTGAATTAATAATATTAATGTCAATTAAAATATACCAATAATGAAGCTGCATGAATTATGTATTATTTAGATTTTTTTTTTTTTTTGGTATTTCATCTATGCTACTGTCTGTTTGTTGATTATGTTGTATTTGCATTTTTGCATTATAAATAATAACCTGATGAAGCCGCAAAACCTCATAACCTGATGTAAACGGTTGTTTTAGAATACGCATCTCTATACAAATTTTATAAATAAATCAATATATTTTCAAGTGAAATTAATTAAAAATTACAGGTCCTTCCAAAACACCAAAATCTCTATGTAATTGACTTTTATATAATATTTTTCACTTGACCAAAGCATTTTTCTTTTTACAAAATCACCACCATTGCATAACGACCTCTCTCTAAGATTATTAGTTCTTTAGTTTTTGGTTGCATCAAATGAAGTCTTTTGCTTTTGCAACATGATGCTACAAGAGAAGAGCGTAACCATCAGATGCTAAGATTAGTTGATGGTTAGGTTTTCCTTTTATTCTCAAAACCAACAAATTTTCAAGTCTGCAAAATGGAAAATTGGAATTCCAATATTTAGTAAGTTATTTATCCAGGAAAAAGCAGCGTTTCCATCCAATCCGCCTCAAGATGCGTGCGTATCTCTTCAATATCCATTGGGACTTGTTACACAATAATGAAAAAGAAAAGAAAAAAAAGATTTTCATAGATTGATTGACCCATCAATTATTATATTAACCTTAACTTCCAGAATTTACAAGAGCTGAAACTGCTGATAGCTAGCTCTACCTAGATTGAATTATTTTTCACCAGGAAAAAAAATGAAGGATTGACTATGACAAGAAAATTATGGAAGAAAAAAAACTATGCAGAAAATATATGTTAGAAGAAAACCTAGCCTAATTTCTAACACAAAATATGGCTTTACAAGATCTTAATTCATGAATTTTCTGCAATTAGGAGCTCCACACAAACAAGGCACTTTCAAATCTTCGCCTTCATCTGGGTCGAATAGATAGTCATACCTGAAATTTACAAAAGCAAAAACAAGGATTTAGGTTTGAATCTGGAAAGTAGTACACAAGCTCTCTATGTACCTCTTTCAATTTTGCAAATTTTTTGTTATAATAATGCCCCTTTTAACTGGTAAAACTTAGATTTAGGTTTGAAATTCATACGTTAACTCTTCTCCGGCATCAACATTTTTCTTTGCAATCAAAACAATTCGGCTCTCGTCATGGCCAACACTCATTATCCTTGCATAACAATTCGGATGGCACTGCACCAAAGAAGAAGAAAAAAATTAGGTTTAAGAAAGAAATTTAGAAAGGTCTTTTAAATTTGATGTAGTTCTTACTGAATGATTAATTAAGCGAGCCACATTTCCTTTCTCAGTAGCATCCACAACCACTTCTTCACTAATTTTGAAGAGCTGAAATGACGAAAAAGGAGACATTGTCAACAATAATTAAATTATTTTATACTTGATTAAAATGTGTTCATTCAGTACAAAAGAGGAAAGGTTGCACTTACATAACAATCTTTTCCTTCTCTCCGATACTGTGCCTCTCTCAAATCAGCAACGCTGCCCCGAACTTGTTCACCACGATACTCTAGAACCTGAAAACATATTTTATTGTCCATAAGATTGACATGCGAATTAAGATCATTGGTACAAGAGGCCCCAACCATGTATAGTAAACAAAATTCAAATTATGAGAAGAAAACTAGGTGTGAAAATTTATGGTGTACCATTTCTCCTTCTTGGATATTTCTAAGGGCAAAGAGGCCCCAACCATGTATCCCTGATCTCCCAAAGCAAACTCTAGTATGTTCTGTCAACTGCAAAAGATTGATACAAAAAATGTAAGCAAGCAAATGATGGACACAAGCGAAAGTATATTTTTTCAAGATAAAATTTACCTGTAAGTAATGAAGTCGCTCTTTGAAAGTACAGAAAGACTCTGGATCCTTCTCCTTCTGCACAAGACCGATATAAATACTTGTAATTATACACTGTTTTAAGTACGAACAGATACTAAGGAAAGAAAAACAAATGACATTACCTTAAGTGGATTTAGTCTTGCAATTTCATCCCATGAGTGATGGGTTGGGCCTCTTATTCTGTGTGCAATGGCACCTTCAGACGTTCTCTGAATAGCATAATTCAAAATATTATTATAAAAAGTTCACAAAAAAACCTGTATATTTTAAGAACAAGTTTACACAATGCTAATTTTCCTTTACTAAGATTGGTACTTAACATTGCTTCTGGATTTATAAAGATTGACATCTCATTAAAATTTTGGAAACAATTATTAGACTGCTCTTTTACTTGGTAATGTAATTTGACTACCAAGTTGCCAAAAGGCATGTTGCTCTTCTTTGGAAGTAATGTAAAACATTGGTGAATGAAAATAAGAAGCATTTTCTCCCCTTCTTTGTGTAAAATTAAAATAGACATGTATATTATTTCTTTTACCTTAATTTCTTTCTTCTTGTAGACTCTACATCTTGCACAACCCTCCTGTTCTTCTTCAATTTCTTGAGAAGGCAACGGTGGCAATGGATTTTCAACTGGTGCATCTTTTCTAATAAGCCTCAGCCCACTTTTTTTCTCCTTGGGTTTAGTTAGTTTTCTTGAAGAAAATACTCCTGACGGAGTCTTAATGATCAATACATTGTCAGGATTTGGGGGCCTGTATAAAAAAATATATATATATTATTATTATACACTTTTGTCATCAACATAAATTATCACCAAAATCAATAAGATCACAACTAGAAAAAGTGTGATGATTTTTCTAAAACTCACCTGTGTTCAGCACAATAAGAAACTTTTTTTGTTATTTGTTTGCGATTTTTCTCCAACCAGTGCAGCTGCAAAAGCAAATATTATAATCTAAGTCAGCATAAGGAGCAGGGTAACCACATGTGAAATTTGACCAAAAGATTTGAATTTCATTCAATGGTTAAACAGTATGGTACACAAGTCACCAAAAATAGACTAATCGCTTGTTAAAAAAAAAAGACTTGTTTTAGATCAACCCTATTATACTATCTTTTCTCTCTAAAATACCTGATGCAATCCCCAACAAAGAAAAAGATTTGTTTCAAATGTCAAGGAAATATAGGGGCCAGAATGTGATTTTGCTACATTACACATGTTATTATAATAATTTACCTCCATTGTATGGCCAGCTCTTGATGCACACATAGCATGATAATGAGTTGAACACCTGTTGCACTGTGTGCAAGAACCATGTATTTGTCGGCATATAACACAAATCTGGAGAACAAAAGTATCAACGATGAAATAAAAACAATTTACTAGAAGTTAAATTTTTTTTTTTTCTATTGAGTCATTCATACATAGAAGTTAAATGCTAACCTTCCGGAAAGTGATAGGTGCAATATTCAAGATCCCCACAGCAGGTTCCATTGTTTCATCACTAGCAAAAGAGACTTGAGGTTGAAACCAAGCACAGGTCACATGTACCCATAGCGAATCTATGTCAGTAGGCTTCAACGCACCCCCTGTAAATTACAAGCATAATACTCATTATCAGTTATCCATGCTCTGAGCAAAGTTAGTAATTATATGTCCGACCAATTCCTAGAAAATTAGTTCCCATCTCTGTAAAATTACTCTAGAATTGCATATACTCAGACCGTAACTCAGAGAACAAGCCTATACTATTCCTATTTAATACCTTTTTAAAGTATACAAACTACCTCCTCATGTCTCCCTCATTTATGTAAAAGACATTGGAACTAGGGTAGTTTAGACATCGTTTGAACGTCGGAAAGCAACAAACTCAAAGGAGATTTCATATATCCTATATGTGACATTTCTTATTATTTGCAAACACTGCATCATACATATATTATCCTAGAAAAGAAAAATAAAAAAAGTACCTTTCACAGGACAGAGGCAACATTCTCTTTTTATGTCAGGTGTTTCACAAGCCCGGCAAACCCAAGATGTGAAGTCTTGCGTGCCTCTCACACCATAACACTCTTGATGCACAGCAATTTGACATCTGAAATGGACAAATTACCATTCTCAGTAAAGCACCATTTATCTCATTGCATTCTTGAGATAGATCAAAAGAGAAGAAGCAAATTACCGGATGCATATAATTATTTTGTTGTAGTCCCAGTCTTCAACCCATCTACAAATTGCACACCTTTCGGTGGTCCATTTGGCAAGAACAGGATCATATGGCTCTGTAAATATATGAAAGTATCCATTTTAAGTAAACTAAATATATAAATTACAATGCAGGAAAAGGAAGGTTCAAAAAATGCTTTATTACCATTTAAGGCAGCAAGGATCTTCTGTTTCCTCATTTTTGGTGATAATCGTTTCACTTGGTTTGCTTGATAACGCTCAATCTGTAAATTTTATTTAAAATATCAGTATAAAATAATCACTCGGTGCTAGATCCTAACCCAATAATCATCAGTTGGTGCTAGTGTAGAGGAAGTATAACACTAAGAAAATCACTGCAAAAAGTAAAGCTCAATATTACCTAGAATAATAACTCTTTCAATAAAAATGAGAAATTTAAGGGGGGGGGGGGGCATTTACCCATTTCCCAAGAGGCATAGGAGGGGTGATAACTCTAATTGTTGATCTCCAATTTTTACTTTTGCAACCAGCATGCCTCTCCCACTCAGTAAATGTAAACATTTGTCTCTTGCAAGGACCACAATGGCATGAAATCCTGCCAATTTTAAATTAGTTAGTTTTCCCCTCTTTTAACTCACTTGAAAGTCAAAGTAGAAGAGTAGGAAGAAAATAACAAATTACTGACTAATGCATTTTATATTTTAGAAATTGATCTGATGTTGAGTTCATACAAAAAGACTGATACTAAGGCTTAAGAGTTGAGATAGTGATTATTTAAGAAAATTTATCTGAAAAAATATTATGTATTATGTTACTCACAATTCATGGTCTGGTACATAAGTCCCTTCCATGCCATAACAACACACTATCAGCTTATCTTTTGTAGGCTGCTGCCATCTGCATAATCACACACAATGCAATAGTTAGAAACAAAAGTAGTACATACAAAATAATTTGATACCTCAACAGTTCAGTAAGAAGCAGAAACTAAGAAAATAGTGCCATTATAATACAAGAATTCAGAAATTTATAACAGAGATTGTGATCCTAGAAAGTACCTTGCTTGAGAGTTTGTTTTAGATGAGTCGGCATTAAAGTTGCGGCAATTAGGACAAGAATAACTGATATTCCGTATATCCTGTGTATTTTAATTAAAGAGCTATTAGTGGAATTTAGCCCCATAAAATTGTCCAAAATTTATTGCAATATGGTTCATAAAAAAACAAACCTTAATCTTGCTCAACTTCTTGTCACACTCAGCATGAACGAAAGCTTTACATCCTCGGCAACAGACCTGCAAGTTCAAATTTACCACATCAAATTTCAGAAAGCACTATGGATAATAATAAATAAAAGTGAACAGCTTTAGGTGTTTACTTTTATAACTATAGCACAAAGAAGGTTATGGAGACTTGTATCCAAAAAGATTGTTAAAAAAGGAAAGAAGAAAATATTTTTACCCATCTAGTACTTCCCACACGGCGACGACCTTTCTTGCATATAATACACTTTTTCCCTAACTTAGGTACCTGCAATACACACACATATAGCAGAGCAATTATAAAGATAGAAATTGAAAGAAAAGTGAAATTATCAGGGGATACTGTACATATTAGCATATAAGAAACTTAGTAATAGGTAAAAGATCGAACCCTTACTATTCCCCTTCAAGAGGGATTTTAATATTGCCAATGGCAAAAAAATAAGTTAAGTGATATTGCAAACCAACCTTTGTGCAGTTGCTGCATACTAATTGTTCCCCAAAAGACGCATTCTTATCAAGGCTTGAGGCACAACGCTCACAGTGTAGCTCAGATTTTCCATTCTGGATAAAAATGGGGAGTAAGAAAACTTATAAATAAAGAAAAACAAGTAAAATAGGAGAAATTTCTTCCTGGTGGAAAATTTTGCCTGGTATGGTACGTATGGTGAGATCAGGGGGGCTTAACATGACCAGACATCCAAGTAATGCCGAAAACAAAAGAACTATTAAACAATACTGCACAAGATTGTACAAATGGCAGTACTGTACCAATACCAAATACCAATAAAGGCAAGGTTAGTAAACTTAGGTGCCAGTAAAATTGCAATCTGTTGTAGCAGAGAAATTATTTAGAACAGATTGCAATGCAATGGTCATAGATGATTCCTATTTGGCTGGTATAATCCAGAATAGGCTAGAATAAACCTCACTTGTATTCTTATTTCTAGTCTAATCAACCAGAACCAGAAAATAATGATGCACCTGAATATGAGAGTGGCTATCTTCATCATGATCTGAACAGGAAGTCTCTTCGCCGCCTCTGACAGAATAGTCACATTTTGCCGGTTGACCAAAGGTGCTAGTAGCATCAAATTTCCCTCCTAAGAACCCGTGCTCTGATAAAAATGCTTCTTCTATAGCTAACCTTAACCCACTAGGTTTTCTCCCATATAGCTCAGTTTGCCCCTGAAACCTGAAGAAAAAAAGTTTTTTCGTCTCAGTACCAACTTTTTTATTATTTATAGGATCAATAAGCCTTATTAGATCACTCAACAAAGGTTATTGTACATAAGATGCTATACTATTCCCAACAAAACATAATTTCCATGAAGCAGCAAAAAACAACAAAGAATAAAGAGTGAAAACCAATAAAAAGAAACCATTTGGATAATTTTCATTGATCATAGGCATATTATGAAAGTCGACAGCAACAAGTTAACTCCTGGGTTGGAACCAATGCTAACAGTTGTTATTATAGGTAAAGTAATCAGAACTATTTGGATAATTTGTTTAACTGATTGACTTAAATTCCAATCATTTTTTTCCGAAACAAACCACTAGACATCATACTTATTGAGATAAAGCCTAAAATGGAATAGTTAACTGAACAAAGAACAGACCTGTCAACATTATCCAGAAATGGAAATATCCCTTCCAGCTTCACCCATGAATACTCCTGCAATATAATACAACAAAAACCCACAATAACTAACTACAAACATCAAGAGGAAAATAACATAAAAAATATGCATCAATTGCACACATACCCGATCATTTCCAACTTCAGAGTAACCGAAGAACATCAAACAAAGTGCACCAGGTACACGTGGCACCCGAATTGCCTCAGGTGCATACTGCATTGGGTCTATAACTATACCCGGCCAGGCTGCATGTTTCTTACCCTTTTTACCCCACACGACATCTCCATATGCAAACTCTACCTCTCTTTCCTCTCCAATTTGCACACATAAACTCCTTTTTCTCTTCACAACTTGGACTCCATTCTTTGTAGGAGGTGGTGGCAATGATGTTGTAAGTTTAGTTCCAGAGATAGCAGGAGTATACTTCCTCTTACCAAAGTTTCTACAAGCACGGTATCTCTCTTCTTCATCTTGCACTGAGAGAAGATCAGGTAGAATTATATCATAATCAGGATCCTTTTGATATGAATCATCGGTTACTTCATCGGAATCATGATCAACAAGTTTCTTCTTGCTCTTCTTTTCCTTCTCACTCTCTTTCTCTTTCTTCCAGGGGTCTAGCAGCACCGAGTCATTGAACCGGGAAGGGAGTGCACGTGCCCTACCACGTGACGTCCGTAAAACTGGAGGAGGACGTACGTCGGAGGAAGGCGGAGGGGTGGGAGAAGGAGGCGGAGAAGAAGACAGAGAGTCGTCGTCGCCGGGGATACCAAATAGAAGCTCGTAAGGAGAGTCTGGAACGGAAACATCACCTAAGAGGTCGACAGGGAAAGGTTCATCCAAGAAATCCTTCCGCCGCTTTCGCCGGCGGAAATCGCCGGAGACGTGGGAGGTGGGACCCGCATTTGGAGGCCTCTTTCGAGAGGCGAGGTGGGCCCTGTCGCTGCGCTTAATTATCATGGAAAACCCTAATTGAGCCTAATTGAGCCTAATTGAGCGAGTGGAGAAGGGAAATTGGGAATTGGGATCTGATTGGAGACACGATTACGACTGAATTGGGGATAAAGAGAGAGCGGAAAGGGAATTAGAAAGAGAAACCCTAATTTGTTGGAGAAGAAGAGAAGGTGACGTGGCCGTGGGGTAGAAGAGAAGAGAAGCGAAGCGTAACGATGAGAGATGGAGGAGAGATGACGAGTTGAATTGTCCTGTTTTCTCCTCGTCTCTCTCTCTATGCGACTATGCGACTATCTAAGCGATTCCAATAATAAAGAAAGAAAGGAATTGTTATAATTTGGCTTGGGTTGCCTCTTTTTCAGGTGGGAATGAGATGTGATAGATTGTAGTACATTTTCTTCTCTTTTTTTGTTTCCTTTTTCGGGGATTTTTGTGCATTTGTGAAAATGTACAAGATTTGTGTGCACGAGCACGAGCACGAGCACGAGCAAGAGCAAGAGCAAGTGTGTTGCTAGTAGTACCATTGAGATGATCAAAGGTTGGTTGGTTTTTTGAGGGATGAAATGAATGATAGATATGATTAGTTAGGGCCTTAGGGGGGGAAGGAAAGAGATTTCAATTTTCTCTTAACTTTGCAAGAGAAAAAGAGACTACACTTGAATTGTACTAGTCCGGCATGGTACAAGGAATGTTTGAGGTGCTGGGGAGTGGGGCCTCAAGAGAGGGAGGGGAGGGTAATTTTTTATTAATAATATTTTTTGGGCTTTTTTGGATCCTCTCCTCTCCTCTCCACCATCCTTTGAAACAAGTCACAAGTCATTAAGTCATAAGTGGGTGGGGTGGGTGTGCTTGTTTGAGAGAACATGTAACAAAGTCAAAGTAGAAGGAAGAGCAAAAATGGAAGAAATGAAATTAGTATGAGTATGGTGGGAAGATTGGGAGAAAATGTAAGAAATATGGCAAATTAAGATTGGTGTCAGGTTTGTTTCTGTAGACGCGACTCAATTGTTGATGGGAGTAGAGTCAGTCGTCGCCTCGTCTTTGTGTTTGGAACTTTTGGATTTAGAAACATGATTTTATATTTTTGGGAAATTGTTGGGATCTAGAAGAGCTCTTGTTAATTAATTAGCACACGTATCACTTCTACACCAAAACTTGTGTTGGATTTCGTTTTCTCTTATCAACTTTATATAGATAATAACAAATATTTCGCCATTCCCTTTTTTTTTATTGTGTAATTTTGAGATAATAAAACGAAAGAAGAGGAACAAAATATTGGGAAATAGGAAACTTACAGAAAGGCAAGGGAGATCGACGACGGTGATGGCTGAGAAGAAAAGAATTTCAACACTTTTGGAGGGTATAAATGGAATAATTTATTAACCTTCTTCCTAATTTTCTACATAGTGACGTGAGGTTGAAAATGGCAACACAGGGTAAAATACTAAATAAACATGAACAAAGTTTGTGCAATGGCATGTGAATATGGGATGTTGCTCTCTCTCTCTCTCTCTCCATTTTCTACTTGGATTTATTTATTTATTGTGCCTTTTGGAAAGGAGAAGGAGAAGGGAAGAAATAGAGGCACGGAGGAATTGAATTAGTTTTTGGGTTTTGGGTTTTGGGTTTTTCAATTTATAAAGTTTTGAATTCAAGTTAAAAGGAGAGGAAGAGGCGTAATAATAAAGTAAGATAAGAAGAGGTGTTAAAAAAATCAAAGAGACGAATCTAAAACGCAACTTAATTGTAGCGCATCCATGTTTTTCTTTGCTTAAAATTTTGTAGCATTTTTGGAAACAAGAAAACAGATCGATTTTGCAAAACTGTAGATGGGTTCAAGCTCAAGAGAGCGAAAGAGCAATAAATCCTTTCTTGTGTGAAGATCTTCTTTGAAGGATGATGGTAGGTGGCTTTTTGGGGAATAATTTGATTCTGACGTCTATTAGTGTGTCTGTCCGATCTGCTTTAAAATATGTGTGTGTGAATATTAAAGCGGATGTGCACGTATATTCAAGCAGCACGTACGGATACTAGAACGGATTGGATAGATGTGAAACCCATCGATTGAGTTCAATAGACGTCGGACTCAAATTGTTCCCGCCCTCCGCCCTCGTGACCCAAGAAATCGAAGAGAAAAATCTTAAACGCAACTTCTAATGCATGCGTCTTTGTTTTTCTTTGCTTAAACTTTTGTACTAATTTTGGAACCAAGAAAACAGATTTTGCAAAACTATATAGATGGGTTCAAGCTCAAGAGAGCGAAAGAGGAACAAATCATTTTCTTGTGTTTGATTTTGTTGTGTGGAGATCTTTTTTTAAGGATTCTAAGTGGCCTCCTGACCTAAGAGGAAGAAAGAGACATGCAATTATTAAATTGATTTTGAAGAGGTAAATTTGTCAAGAAAACCAAATTAATGTCAGAATGAGAGTAGTAGGTTAGTTTCTCTAATGCTCTCATGTCAACTAGCATCACAGGTCGACCGGATAGATGGGTGGGCTGTCGAGGCTAGATTTCCTCTCCGGCGCTAGCTGCTCTACAGGTCGACCGGATAGTGCTTCATGTTTGCCTCTTGTTATAGAAGGACATGGCTAATAACTTTGAAGGTTTAGGGTGTGCTCCAGACGGGGATGCGGAGGAAAGGAAGAGCGAATTCACTGTGTGGAGGTGAAAGCTCGCAAAATTGAGCTGATCGGACGAGTTCACCTGCTCTAGAAGGGAGGGTGAAGAGAAAATGGAGAGAAGGGAAAGGGACAAAACACTGTTCAGAGGTGACGCTCATGTGGAATTTTAACAAAATCATTCACTCTTAGATCAAAGTGTAGGTTTTACTATGCAGAGAAAAGTCAAACTTCGCTTCCTCCTTCCTCTTCCTTCCCTTTCCTCTGTGCGATGCGTTTGTGGGGCGCGTCCTTAGAGGCATTGGTACCATCTTATTCTATCGGCATCGATCGATCAAAAGCAAATCGTAGGGCTCAGATGAATATCAGTTTTCACATTATTTCAGAAAGAAAGCAGATGCAATTATTTTCAAAGTATCAAAATGGGAAACATATATAGATGTGGAATGCAAAAAAGCAATTCTCTCTGTTTTAGCTTGCCCTGTTTCTTTGCTTGTTCGTCTTAATTGTTAAACTATACTTCTAAGAATAATAATTTGTAAAAAAAAGTTTTATTTTCAAAGTATATTACAGTGTTATGCTTCATTACATTGCGTAAAAATTTTTGTTGAACATACCTCTATGACATACTTATGTATATTAAATATTTTATAAATATACTTTATTTATATAATATCTGTAAAGTTATGTTCTATCTCAAATTTATAAAAAAAAAACTTATTTTTTTTTTTCAATTTTTATTAATCAGGAAGAGACTAACACATAAAAAATCGAATTTTAACTTCATTTCTTCATATATACATTGAATTGTTTCTTATTTTTATTTTTTTAGTTTGCAGTTCCTTAAAAATATTTGTCTCTAGAAACATAATAGCAATTAGTTCTAACTTCTTAAATTAAATGGTCATTGTATTACAAACAAAAACAAAAATCCTAATTAAATTATAAATCGTTTAATTCAATAATACACTTACAGAGCCGACCAATAATAGAATTGTTCCAATTTATTGACTCTATTATTATTTTTTATTAACACTGACACAATTTAGCATGTTCTAATTTAGTATGATGGTAATGGGATTGTAATTAATTAATAGTGTTAGATTTGAAGTAATTAATGGTTAACTTGTAAATTAATACTTCTCACTAAACTACTGAAAGAAACATTCAATTTCTTTACCGCACATATTAAAAAATACATTTAATAAAATATTATTTATTAAATGCTCTTTGCACACTCTTCAGTTAAGTTGGTACAAATACTATTATTTATATTAATTATTGTGACCTCTAAATAATTCATAGTCTAATAGATTAGATTTGATTTGTTTAGAAGAAAAAAAATTAATATGATAACACAATAGTGAAAAAGGTGATACCTTCACAATTTTTAATGGTTGTCTCCAATATCTCAATGATAAATATTAACTGGAAATGCCATATCTTATTACATCTTTCAGATATTTTGTTTACAAATTTTGCAAAGTTTGTGGTCACAAATCACAATACTACTATGCTTTTAACAAACTTGTTATATATATACTAGTATCGTGTCTGTGCGTTGCAACGGAATATATGATAAGATAAAAAAAATAAATTCTCATACAAAATGACAAATTTTCATAAAAAAAACAAAATTAGAAATATATTCTACATTTATCACAGTAATATGTATAGAAATAAGGAGGTAAATAAATAAGGAAGTGAACAAAAAATTGATTTGCATTGTGATCCGCCGTCTAGAAAATTTCAATTGGAGAGGGAGAAATAAGAAAATAATAAGGAAATAAAAAATTATATTGCTAAATTTTAGAGTTTGTTTAATTTTAATTATAATGCATCGTGTGGCGGTATGTGTGGCGAGTATGTTTGTAGCTAAATTTAAACTTCTACACATATAACAGATGCATTTAATCAAAAGAAGATAGATTATGTGAATGGAGAGTTGAGATTAAATCCAAAAATTAATCTTTCAATCGTAGCCGTTGGCAATCGAACACCCAACGTGCTTAATAATGGAATGGAGATATATAATATATATATATACAGAGAGAGAGAGAGAGAGAGAGATAGGCTAATATGCTTTTAGTAGCATATGGGCCGGTATGCTTCCAATTCAAAATTGGATTTTCAAAGTCCAAACAGTCGATCCGAACCGTTCAAGTTGATCACCATATTGAAATATGCTTGGAGACCAAATTTTACATTTTTTTGAATTTTTTTACTATTTATTAAGCCACTTTGAAAATTGCTGATCCGGGTGAACAGTAAAAACAGTGCAACCAAATTCTGGACCATGTGATCAGCAATTTTCAAAGTGGCTTAATAAATAGTAAAAAAATTCCAAAAAATGTAAAATTTGGTCTCCAAGCAAATTTCAATATGTAGATCAACTTGAACGGTTCGGATCGACCGTTTGGACTTTGAAAATCCAATTTTGAATTGGAAGCATATCGACCCATATGCTACTAAAAGCATATTAGCCTATCTCTCTCTCTCTATATATATATATAGTGAGTAAGCTACAAACGTTTGCACCAAGGCCTTGGTGTAAACGAATGGTTTTCGGATTTTCAAAGTCCAAACGGTCGATCATATTTAATCTATATTAAAATCTGCTTGGAGACCAAATTTTATATTTTTTGGAATTTCTTTACTATTTATTAAGCCACTTTGAAAATTGCTGATCACATGGTCCAGAATTTGGTTGCACTGTTTTTACTGTTCACCCGGATCAGCAATTTTCAAAGTGTTTTAATAAATAGAAAAAAAAATTCCAAAAAATGTAAAATTTGGTCTCCAAGCACATTATATCAATATAGAGTAGGGCTATTGTACTTCGCGAAGTAAAACTTCGTTTTACTTCACGCTCATACTCCTATTTCCAAAATCCAAATCGTCGATCCGAACCGTTCAAGTTGTTCTCCATATTGAAATGTGCTTGGAGACCAAATTTTACATTTTTTGGAATTTTTTTACTATTTATTAAGCCACTTTGAAAATCGCTGATCCATTGTGAATAGTAAAAAACAGTAAAAAATTCTGGACCAATGGATCAGCGATTTTCAAAGTGGCTTAATAAATAGTAAAAAAATTCCAAAAAATGTAAAATTTGGTCTCCAAGCACATTTCAATATGGAGAACAACTTCAACGGTCGGATCGACGATTTGAATTTTGGAAATGGGTGTATGAGCGTGAAGTAAAATATTGGTTTTACTTCATGAAGCACAATAGCAAAATTCTATATATATATATATATATATATAAAAATGTCGATCCGACCGTTCAAGTTGTTCTCCATATTGAAATGTGCTTGGAGACCAAATTTTACATTTTTTGGAATTTTTTTACTATTTATTAAGCCACTTTGAAAATCGCTGATCCAATGGTCACATTAGCAAAACAGTGCAAATTTCTGGACCAATGGATCAGCGATTTTCAAAGTGGCTTAATAAATAGTAAAAAAATTCCAAAAAATGTAAAATTTGGTCTCCAAGCACATTTCAATATGGAGAACAACTTGAACGGTCGGATCGACATTTTGAATTTTGAAAATCCGAAAAGGAGCGCAAAGCACAAGAGGTGCTTTAATTTGCAAAGCATGGTAGCCTATCTCTATATATATATATATATATATATATATATATATATATATATATATATATAGGGCTATTGTGCTTTGCAAAGTAAAGCCATCGTTTTACTTCGGCTTACTTTTTGGATTTTCAAAGTCCAAAACGTCGATCCGACCGTTCAAGTTGATCTACATATTGAAATGTGCTTGCAGACCAAATTTTACATTTTTTGGAATTTTTTTACTATTTATTAAGCCACTTTGAAAATTGCTGATCACATGGTCCAGAAAAAACAGTGCAACAAAATTCTGGACCATGTGATCAGCAATTTTCAAAGTGGCTTAATAAATAGTAAAAAAATTCCTAAAAATGTAAAATTTGGTCTGCAAGCACATTTCAATATGTAGATCAACTTGAACGGTCGGATCGAAGTTTTGGACTTTGAAAATCCAAAAAGTAAGCCGAAGTAAAACGATGGCTTTACTTTGCAAAGCACAATAGCATAATTCTATATATATATATATATATATATATATAGCTGGGCTATGGTGAGTTGCGAAGTAAGATATCATTTTTACTTCAAGCTCATATTCTTATTTTAAAAATCTAAACAACTGTCCGAACCGCTCAACATGATCTCTATATTGAAATGTGCTTGGAGACCAAATTTTACATTTTTTGGAATTTTTTTACTATTTATTAAGTCACTTTGAAAATCGCTGATCGAGTGGTCCAGAATTTTTTACTGTTTTTTACTGTTCACCCGGATCTGTGATTTTCAAAGTGGCTTAATAAATAGTAAAAAAATTCCAAAAAATGTAAAATTTGGTCTCCAAGCACATTTCAATATGGAGATCATGTTGAGCGGTTCGGATCGAAGGTTTGGATTTTCAAAATGGAATATGAGCGTGAAGTAAAACATTGTTTTACTTCACAACTCACCATAGTCTATATATATATATATAGAGAGAGAGAGAGAGAGAGTGACTAAGGTCAAAGTGGCTTAATAAATAGTAAAAAAATTCCAAAAAATATAAAATTTGGTCTCCAAGCAGATTTCAATATGGAGATCAACTTGAACAGTTTGGATCGACCGTTTGGACTTTGAAAATCCGAAAACGACTTGGTAGCACCGGAGGCTAGGAACTACTACTTTGACCTTAGTCACTCTCTCTCTCTCTCTCTCTATATATATATATATGCTACGGTGCTTTGGGAAGTAAAGATGGTGTTTTACTTCCCGCTAATATCTCCATTTTCAAAGTTCAAATCGTCGATCCGAACATCTCAACATGATCTTCATATTGATATATACTTGGAGACCAAATTTTATATTTTTTGAAAAATTTTTACTATTTTTTTAGAATTTTTGAAAATCACAGTTTTTCATTAAATAAAAAAATAATAATAAATTCAGACAAACACTGATTTTCAAAAATTCAAAAAAAATACTAAAAAATTTCCAAAAAATGTAAAATTTGGTCTCCAAGCACATTTCAATATGAAGATTGTGTTGAGAAATTCGGATCGACTGTTTAAACTTTGAAAATGGAGATATTTGTGGGAAGTAAAACACCCTCTTTACTTCCCAAAGCATCGTAGCATCACTATATATATATGAGGAGGGATCGGATTACACTATTTTTTTGACACATTTTGACACGATTTTTTTTTTATATAGAATTACTCTAAATTCTTTTAACCAAACCAGCCTTCGTTGACTTGATTTTCGGAATATAGCCTCCACCGATCCCTAGAACCGGTGGAGAAAAAAAAACACAGACCACACCGGTCCTAGGGACCGGTGGAGCCCTTTTTGCGCCAGCCACAGCAACCACACGGAAAATCACACGGAAAAAGACCTGCACCGATCCTGTGGATTGGTGTAGCTGCAAAAAATTCGAAATCAAGCCTCTTCTTTTTCTGTGGAGGAGGAGAATTAAAAGCTCTCGGCTGGCTATTTCGAAATCAACTAACCTGAAGGCGGGACCCACGCCCCTCATGATCTTTGTACCCTCTTTAACCTTTTTGAATTTGGATTCCCTATAGTAACTCAAATTTTGTTTTTATATCCAGACCGTCCGATACAATGAAGCACGCATATTAAAGGGATCATAAGTAAAGCAAGGCTAGCAAGCAAAGAGAAGCCCGGCCTTATTTTAAACTAAATACTTGAGTTAATTTAGGGGATCCGGACGGCGAGCGCACCCTCACTCTATTTTCTTTTCCCATCACATCACTGTCTATTTCCTTTTCCCATCACATCACTGTTGAAAAACAAAGAGAAAAAGAAGAGATAAAGACCAGGAGCAGAGGAGGAGAATACAAGCCTCCACCGGTCCCAGGGATCGGTGGAGCAGTGTGCTTGGGATTTTCTGTGGCGACACGCTGTGGCTGGCGCATAAAGGACTCCACCGTTCCCTAGGACCGGTGTGGTCTGTATTTTTTTGGCTCCACCGGTCCTAGGGATCGGTGGAGGCTATATTGTTAGTTTGTAATAATCTAGAAGTCAATAATACGATAAATTTGTTATATAAAGCTTTGTTCATGAATTGAATGTTTAATCATTTTGTTACCTTGAGTATTATTGAATTTATGAATCATTTCGAGTTCATGACTGGAATTGTGAAACTTCATAATATAGATGATAATACTCTTAAAAGTCTCTAACCAAGGTAATTAGCAGGAACACTAATTACCGCGATAAGGTTAGTGTGTGGATTAAATGATGGTTAAGTTTTACAAACCATAGACAAAGAGTTGTCATTTTAATCACACAGATACATGTTAGAGAACATGATATTTGACAGACCCCAAATGAAACATTAAATGGAATTGTGTTTGTGTCATTAATGTTTTCATTTTAGTGTTAAGTTCTAAAGTATGAGATATTCATTTTTCCTACATAAGAAATGTATATGTGTGATTGCTATCTAACGCTATCCGTAAAAAGTAGCTATAAGGATAGTTTTTCGGTATACATAGCTTATGCGGAGGAAAAGATGGTTTATCAAAAGTACTATTGTCCCTCGTATCTCAATACGAGCTATAGCATCACTGGGCCCCTTGATAGAATATGATTATCTGGATCCAGTATGATTACAAGAGTAACATATTTGATAATCTATTCAGGATCAAGAAAAGATTAAGTTTGCAAGGATGACACACACCTACCTTGAAACTAATCTGATAGCTATGAGACAAAAGAATTAACACGAAGTAAATCGTTTACTGGATCATGATATTGTACGGTACAGCATCATCTGTGTAATTGGTGTCATAATGTACTTGCCAGGTGCCACCTATGATAAATAGAAGTTAAAATAGTTTTAATTCTATTTGCCAACATAACACAGATCCTATTGGGTCACACCATATGGGAGCTAGTCGGAGAATCTTGTTGATTAATTATAATGATTATAATTAATAATAAGATGGATAAAATTAATTATATATGATATAATTAAATTATAAATGTCATTTAAATGACAAGCAGAAACATTGGTTAATTTGTGAACGTGTTTGACACGTTGCATAAAAGTTACCGAACGAACGATCGAGAAAATATGTATTTAATTTGGACTTAGAATATTTAATTATTGGATTTATATTTTGGGCTTGAAACCCATTAAGAATAAATCACTAATTAAAGATTAAAGGCCCAAATCAAAAGCCCAAATCAAAGCCCAAAATTAATTAAGTATTAATGGGCTAATGGCAAATTAGTAATAAAAATTTGGCCGATTTCATTTGGCCGTTGATTTAGTTGCCGACTCAATTTTTTATTATATATCAAATTGAAATGGCGGCAACTAATGTATATAAATACATGATTAAAGGAAGAGAGAATTCATACAATTTCCTAAAAACGATTCGATCCGATCGAACGATAATTCTCTCTTTTCTCAGATTCGTTCTAATCAGAGTACGGGTTTTAGAAATAATATTTTACGAGAGTCGTAATTATTATTTTCTTTTTCTCGTGAATAGTGTTTTTGTCAGATTCCGCGGTTTACGGTATTTCTGGTAAAAGAAATAAACCGCTCTCTCGATCAGTCCTGGTGGATAACCGATAGAGGCACTATAATTTTGGTGCTTGCTTAACCGGGTCAGACAGTCGGGTCAGACTGCATTCCAATTTGAATTTGGAAGCAAGGTAAAGAAATGTTATATTAATCTATTTAATTGTTAAATAGATTTAATCTTTTAGAAATCAATCAAAGGAGTAGATCTATAAACTGATTAAAATACAAGTAAATACGGTTTTACTACTTTGGGTCTATACAGGATTAATCTGGTATGTAACTCTCGGTTATTATCCGACATACTACTTAATCTATGATCTGAATTAGTAAAGTTTTACTTACGGTTTTTAATCTAAGAAAAGGATTGAACAGGTATGTAACTCTCGGTAGATTATCCGACATACCACTTCAATCCTTTTTGGCTTAAGTTAGAAGTAAAATTTTTGTTTTACAGTCTTTCCGCAGCTTAAGCCTAATGGCTTTGGGTAGCCTCAAAACCCAACAGTGGTATCAGAGCGCAAGGCTCTCCTGCTGATTGATTTTCTAAAAGTTATAACTTATGCAAATTGTTTGCATATACCGCGTATCGGTTTAATTCTTAGATTTGCAGCTTAAGTCCAAAACCGATTAGAAATGAGATTTTTTCTTGGTTCGGTTTTCTGACTGAGAAAGTTAAATTAGATTTAAGCTTTCTTTAATGTTTTCTTTATGTTTTCGTTTTCAAAAACTTTCGACTGTGGTAAAGTTCATCTAAGAATGTGATGAAGCAATAGAGTACCCAAGTAAGAACTGTTTATCTCCACCGTAAAAGAGAAAAGGTTGAGTCAAAGAAGAAAAATGGTTTTCTTTCTGGCGAATCCTATTCCTTTTACGTGTCCTGATAAACTGGCCCAAAGGGGACTTTGTCACGTTACCAAATTGCTTTACTACTGTCGAAGCATGGCAAAATGTAATTCTTTCGCCTTTTCGAAAACCTTTGGTTTTGTAAAGTTCATCGAAGAATGTGATGAAGCAATAAAGTACCTGAGTAAGACCTGTCATTTCCACACCGTAAAAGAGATGGTTCTGTCTAGGAAAGACCGAATCTAAAGCGGTCCTCGTGACCCCGGCTTTCCTGGGAGCCCCTTTTCGTGTCCTAATGGCTGGCCCAAAAGGAACTTTGTCACATTACCAAATTGCTTTATATGCCAAAAAGAATATCTGCTTTAAAAACATATAAACTGTTTATATGCTTTCAAACGGTATAACTAAAGAACTGAGCATAGCTGCAAAATAAAGAATTAGGAACTGATAAGTTGTATACGTAACTTGGTCACGTATATAAATAAATAGGATTTATTGCTTTGATATGAAATGCATAAATTAGATTTATCGCTTTCAAGGAACCGTGAAATTAGTCGTTAGTCAAAGAAAGACTGGAAGTGGATACCTTCGGTTGTCTTTCTGGCAGACTCTTTTCACGTATCCGTAAGACTGTCTAAAACCAGATTTATGAGATAAACATGCTTAAAACAAAGTCAAGCATGTGAAAGAGTGTCTTAGTCAAAGGAAGACTGGAAGTGGATACCTTCGGTTGTCTTTCTGGCAAGACCTCTTTTAAAGGTTGCTTACAAGGTTTAAAGCATAAAACAAACCCATCTAATTAAGTAGTATGCCCTTCCTACTCTATCCTTCTCAAACCATTGTTCATTGGTTGACGGACTGCTCAGCAGACGTCGCCTTTTACCTTTGGTGGTCGAGGGTTATGTTCGACATAACAAACCAAATAGAGTGAGGTTACTTACCGGTGATTTCCAAAATCGTTTTGGGCTCGGGGCAAAGTCTTCGTTAAAATATACGATGTTTAACGAAACCAAGAGTCATATAGAGATATGATTAGCAAAGAGTTGCTTACCTAAAAATAATTAATAAGCAAGCTTCTTAATCGACTTGTCTATTAATGAAAGATAGGGATCTTGGTCCTTCTGCAAAATGGGAATAGAACAGATTTGCAGTGGGAGTTTTATTGTTAAAAATAAAACATTACATGAACAAAGCTAAAATCTTTACATTTAACATTGTAGAACATGTCTAAAGAAACGTCATTCTCGTTGCGCTCCCTGCTCGAGAAAGAAAAGCTGAAAGGAGACGGGACTAATTTTACTGATTGGTTCCGTGCTCTCACGATCGTACTAAGGCGCGAGAAAAAGGAATATGTCTTAAATACACCTTACCCTGATGAGCTCAAAGCAGGTGCTACTGCTGATGAGCTCACGGTGTACAACAAGCACAAGGAAGATGAGCTTGATGTACAGGGTCTCATAGTTGGGATTATGGGTCCTGAATTGCAGAGGCGATTCATGGATACCAAATCCAACGACATGTGTGTCCAGCTTAAGAACATGTTTCAAGAGCAGGCACGTGTGGAGAGATTCAAGGTAACCAAGTCCCTACTAGGTCACAAGTTGGCCGAGAGCGGCTCTATGGGCACTCATATGCTCCGTATGACGAGTGATATTGAGCAGCTGCATAAGCTTAATAGTCCGTTGAGCAAAGAGTTTGCCACGGATATTATCCTGAACTCGCTTCCACCCAGCTTTTCGGGGTTCATCATGAACTTCCACATGCTAGGGATGGAAAGGAGCATACAGGAGCTGCAGGGGATGCTTAGGATCGCAGATGGAGACATGAAGAAAAGTTCTTCTGTTCTCATGATCCAAGCGGGTAAGAAAAAGATCAATAAGGCAAAGAAGAAAGTGGTTCCGAAGTACAAGGGCAAAGGGAAGCAGGTTCTTAAACAGAACGCTCCCAAGGTAAAGGTCTCTGCTTCCTCTGACTGTTATTATTGTAATAGCAAAGGTCATTGGAAGAGAAACTGCCCGAAGTATCTGGAGGATGTAAAGTCTGGAAAGGTTTCCAAGGCTTCAACCTCAGGTATTTATGTTATTGAAGTTAATGTTGCTACCTCTATTAATGATTGGGTATTAGATACTGGATCATGTGCTCATATTTGTTCAAATATGCAGGCATTAAAGAATAGAAGGAAACTTGGCAATAGGGAAATACAACTTCGAGTTGGAAATGGAGCAAGTGTTGCAGCCATTACAGTCGGTAGTATAGAGTTGTGTTTGCCCAGCGGGCTTGTAATGGAACTGGAAAATGTTTATTTTGTTCCTAGCATTTCCAGAAATATCATATCAATCTCATGTTTAGAGATGAATGGTTTTTCATTTGTTATAAAAGACAAGCGTTGTTCTATTTATAAAAATGAATTATATTATGGATCATCTTATATGATAAATGGTCTTTATATGCTGGAAATGGATAAACCTGTGTTTAACATTAATAATAACAAACGACTCAAAACATCTCATGAAAGTACGACTTACATGTGGCATTGTCGCCTTGGTCATATAAACGAGAAACGCATTAAGAAATTACAAGAAGTAGGACTTCTTGGTAAATTTGATTTTGAATCAATTAACACATGCGAATCCTGTTTACGAGGAAAAATGACCAAAGCGCCTTTTTCTAAAAAGGGAGAAAGGGCAAGTGACTTATTAGGTCTGATACATACCGATGTATGTGGACCTATGAGTACTTGTACAAGAAACGGTTATTACTACTTTATCACTTTTACTGATGATTACAGTAGATATGGTTATGTCTACTTGATGAGACATAAGTCTGAATCTTTTGAAAAGTTCAAGGAATTCAAGGCTGAAGTAGAAAATCAACTGAATAAAAGTATTAAAGCCTTACGATCAGATCGTGGAGGCGAATACTTAAGTTATGAGTTTAAAACGTACTTAAAGGAATGTGGGATAGTCTCACAACTCACGCCTCCAGGGACACCGCAATGGAACGGTGTTTCTGAGAGAAGGAATCGAACTCTGTTAGACATGGTTCGTTCCATGATGAGTAACGCCACTCTACCAAAATCGTTTTGGGGCCACGCACTAGAAACTGCTGCACTAACGATAAATAGGGTTCCATCTAAATCAGTAGAAAAGACTCCGTACGAGTTATGGTTTGGAAGAGTTCCAAACATATCTTTTCTTAAAATTTGGGGTTGCGAAGTATTTGTCAAACGCCTGACGTCTGACAAACTTGGTCCTAAATCTGATAAATGCTTTTTTGTAGGGTATCCTAAGGAAACGAAAGGATATTACTTCTATTACCAATCCGAGAACAAAATAGTTGTTGCTCGTAATGGTATATTCTTGGAGAAAGATTTTCTTACAAGAGGAAGTAGTGGGAGTAATGTAATACTTGAAGAAGTTCAAGATACATCACATAATATAATATCTGAACAAGATCAGATAAACCCACCACTTGTTACTTCAGCTGATGAGCATCTGGAAGAACCAAATCCACAAGTAGTTGTGGAAGAGGTTCTAGTCCCGAGCTCAGATACTTCGACTCAAGTTGAAGTAGAACTAAACCCACAAACAGTTGTGGATGAAGTTCAACAGCCAGAAGAACAAGTGCTACGTAGGTCAGCAAGGATAGTCCATGCACCTGAAAGGTACATGGGACTACACGAGATTTCAGTGTTTGACACTGAAGATCCACTGACCTATGCGGAAGCAATGGATAGACCCGACTCCGAAAAATGGCTGGAGGCCATGAGATCCGAAATACAATCCATGTATGACAACACGGTCTGGAACCTAGTTGTACCACTTGATGGGGTAAAACCCATAGATAACAAGTGGGTTTTCAAAAGGAAAACAGACATGGATGGTAATATGACTATATACAAAGCACGGCTAGTAGCGAAAGGTTTCAAACAAATTCTCGGTGTAGATTATGATGAAACTTTTTCGCCCGTGGCTATGTTTAAGTCAATTCGGATGCTCCTAGCAATTGCCGCATTTCATGATTATGAAATATGGCAAATGGATGTCAAAACCGCCTTCTTAAATGGAAATTTAGAAGAGGACGTGTATATGATACAGCCCAAGGGTTTTGAAGATCCAAAGAATGCTGGGAAGGTGTGCAAGCTTCTTAAATCCATTTATGGATTGAAGCAAGCATCAAGGAGTTGGAATCTTCGATTTGACGAGGAAGTCAAAAAGTTTGACTTCGTCAGATGCGAAGAAGAACCTTGTGTGTACAGAAAAACTAGTGGGAGTGCCATCGCCTTTCTAATCTTATATGTAGATGACATACTCCTGATGGGAAACGATATTCCGTTATTGCAACAAGCCAAGTCTTCATTAAAGAAAGTGTTCTCAATGAAAGACTTGGGCGAGGCAGTCTATATATTAGGCATCAAGATCTATAGAGATAGATCGAAAAAGACTCATAGGATTGAGTCAAAGCACATACATTGACAAAGTGCTGAATCGGTTCAGCATGCAGGATTCCAAAAGGGGATACCTGCCAATGAATCATGACGCAAAGCTTAGCAAGACTCAGTGTCCTTCGACAACTGATGAGCGAAGCAACATGAGTAAAGTACCATACGCTTCGGCTATTGGCTCTATCATGTACGCCATGTTGTGCACTCGCCCTGATGTCTCGTACGCTTTGAGTGTTACGAGTAGATATCAGGCTAATCCAGGCATGGAGCACTGGATTGCTGCAAAGAATATCCTTAAGTACTTGAGAAGAACTAAGGATATGTTTCTCGTCTACGGTGGTGACTCAGAACTCGTAGTAAATGGTTACACAGACGCAAGTTTCCAAACTGACCGAGATGACTCGAGATCACAGTCCGGGTATGTGTTCATACTCAACGGTGGTGCTGTGAGCTGGAAGAGCTCAAAGCAGGAAACTACTGCAGACTCAACCACCGAAGCTGAGTACATAGCAGCATCCGAGGCAGCAAAAGAAGGTTTATGGATTAAGAAGTTCCTTAGCGAACTAGGAGTGGTTCCCAGTGTTCAAGGCCCTGTGGACCTCTACTGTGACAACAATGGAGCTATAGCTCAGGCCAAGGAACCGAGATCGCACTCAAAATCCAAACATATTCTACGCCGTTATCACCTCATACGAGAAATCATAGATAGAGGTGATGTAAAGATCTGTAGAGTTGACACAGCCAGCAACACAGCTGATCCACTTACAAAACCTCTTCCTCAAGCCAAGCATCAGATGCATACTGCTTCTATGGGTCTGAGACACATAGGAGATTGGCTATGAGATTTTCTTTAGATCTATGAGATTTTTAGAAAATAGAGATTTGTATAAGATAGGGCCTACGATGATTGGCTCCTAGCTTAAGTGGGAGATTGTTAGTTTGTAATAATCTAGAAGTCAATAATACGATAAATTTGTTATATAAAGCTTTGTTCATGAATTGAATGTTTAATCATTTTGTTACCTTGAGTATTATTGAATTTATGAATCATTTCGAGTTCATGACTGGAATTGTGAAACTTCATAATATAGATGATAATACTCTTAAAAGTCTCTAACCAAGGTAATTAGCAGGAACACTAATTACCGCGATAAGGTTAGTGTGTGGATTAAATGATGGTTAAGTTTTACAAACCATAGACAAAGAGTTGTCATTTTAATCACACAGATACATGTTAGAGAACATGATATTTGACAGACCCCAAATGAAACATTAAATGGAATTGTGTTTGTGTCATTAATGTTTTCATTTTAGTGTTAAGTTCTAAAGTATGAGATATTCATTTTTCCTACATAAGAAATGTATATGTGTGATTGCTATCTAACGCTATCCGTAAAAAGTAGCTATAAGGATAGTTTTTCGGTATACATAGCTTATGCGGAGGAAAAGATGGTTTATCAAAAGTACTATTGTCCCTCGTATCTCAATACGAGCTATAGCATCACTGGGCCCCTTGATAGAATATGATTATCTGGATCCAGTATGATTACAAGAGTAACATATTTGATAATCTATTCAGGATCAAGAAAAGATTAAGTTTGCAAGGATGACACACACCTACCTTGAAACTAATCTGATAGCTATGAGACAAAAGAATTAACACGAAGTAAATCGTTTACTGGATCATGATATTGTACGGTACAGCATCATCTGTGTAATTGGTGTCATAATGTACTTGCCAGGTGCCACCTATGATAAATAGAAGTTAAAATAGTTTTAATTCTATTTGCCAACATAACACAGATCCTATTGGGTCACACCATATGGGAGCTAGTCGGAGAATCTTGTTGATTAATTATAATGATTATAATTAATAATAAGATGGATAAAATTAATTATATATGATATAATTAAATTATAAATGTCATTTAAATGACAAGCAGAAACATTGGTTAATTTGTGAACGTGTTTGACACGTTGCATAAAAGTTACCGAACGAACGATCGAGAAAATATGTATTTAATTTGGACTTAGAATATTTAATTATTGGATTTATATTTTGGGCTTGAAACCCATTAAGAATAAATCACTAATTAAAGATTAAAGGCCCAAATCAAAAGCCCAAATCAAAGCCCAAAATTAATTAAGTATTAATGGGCTAATGGCAAATTAGTAATAAAAATTTGGCCGATTTCATTTGGCCGTTGATTTAGTTGCCGACTCAATTTTTTATTATATATCAAATTGAAATGGCGGCAACTAATGTATATAAATACATGATTAAAGGAAGAGAGAATTCATACAATTTCCTAAAAACGATTCGATCCGATCGAACGATAATTCTCTCTTTTCTCAGATTCGTTCTAATCAGAGTACGGGTTTTAGAAATAATATTTTACGAGAGTCGTAATTATTATTTTCTTTTTCTCGTGAATAGTGTTTTTGTCAGATTCCGCGGTTTACGGTATTTCTGGTAAAAGAAATAAACCGCTCTCTCGATCAGTCCTGGTGGATAACCGATAGAGGCACTATAATTTTGGTGCTTGCTTAACCGGGTCAGACAGTCGGGTCAGACTGCATTCCAATTTGAATTTGGAAGCAAGGTAAAGAAATGTTATATTAATCTATTTAATTGTTAAATAGATTTAATCTTTTAGAAATCAATCAAAGGAGTAGATCTATAAACTGATTAAAATACAAGTAAATACGGTTTTACTACTTTGGGTCTATACAGGATTAATCTGGTATGTAACTCTCGGTTATTATCCGACATACTACTTAATCTATGATCTGAATTAGTAAAGTTTTACTTACGGTTTTTAATCTAAGAAAAGGATTGAACAGGTATGTAACTCTCGGTAGATTATCCGACATACCACTTCAATCCTTTTTGGCTTAAGTTAGAAGTAAAATTTTTGTTTTACAGTCTTTCCGCAGCTTAAGCCTAATGGCTTTGGGTAGCCTCAAAACCCAACATATATTCCAAAAATTCAAATAGTCAAGGCTGGTTTGGTTAAAAGAATTTAGAGCAATTCTATTTAAAAAAAAAAATCTTTTGACACCTACCATTTTCAAAGTCCAAATAGTCGACCCAAACCGTTCAACAAGATGGATATATTAAAATGTGCTTGGAGATCAAATTTTACATTTTTTTAAAATTTTTTTACTATTTATTAAGATGGTTACAAAATCGTTGTTTTCAGACCATTGAAAAACAGCGATTTTGTAACCATCTTAATAAATAGTAAAAAAATTCAAAAAAATGTAAAATTTGATCTCCAAGCACATTTTAATATGGTGATCATGTTGAACGGTTTGGATCGACTGTTTGGATTTTGAAATCGCAAAATTGACCTATAAAAAAACAGTGTCAAGATGTGTAAAAAAAAGGGTGTAATTGGATCCCTCCTCTATATATATATAGAGTGAGGCTACAATACTATGCATAGCACGGATTGGTCCGTGCTACGGCTCAATATTTGAGTTTTAAAAATCCTAACGGTCGATCTGAACCGTTCAACATGATTATAAAATGAATATGTACTTGCAAACCAAATTTTACATTTTTTTTCAAATTTTTTTACTATTTTTTTAGATAGGAAGAAAATCACTGTTTTTTGGATGGTCTAGAATTTTCAGATCAAGTGATTTTCTACCTATCTAAAAAATTAGTAAAAAAATTCAAAAAAAATGTAAAATTTGGTTTGCAAGTACATATTCATTTTATAATCATGTTGCATGGTTCAGATCGACCGTTAGGATTTTGAAAACTCAAATATTGAGCCGTAGCACGGACCAAACCGTGCTATGCATAGTACCGTAGCCTCACTCATATATATCCAATTACACCCTTTTTTTGACACATCTTGACACTATTTTTTTCTAGGTCAATTTTGTAATTTCAAACTCCAAACAGTCGATTCGAACAGTTCAACGTGATCACCATATTAAAATGTGCTTGGAGATCAAATTTTACATTTTTTTGAATTTTTTTACTATTTATTAAGATGGTTACAAAATTGTTGTTTTTCAATGGTCTGAAAAAAACAATTTTGTAACCATCTTAATACATAGTAAAAAAATTCAAAAAAAATGTAAAATTTGATATCCAAGCACATTTTAAAATATCCATCATGTTGAACGGTTTGGATCGACTAGTTGGACTTTGAAAATGGTAGTGTCAAAATGTGTTAAAAAAGGGTGTAATCTGATCCCTCCTCATATATATATAGAGTAGAACTAGGGTGTTCCTAAGCTCACCAAGCCTCTCGTGAACTCAACTCTAAAACCTATCGAATTGACTTCAAACGACATTTCCAAACCGTTAGATGTTCAATCTATATTAAAATGTGCTTGGAGACCAAATTTTACATTTTTTGGAATTTTTTTACTATTTATTAAGCCGGTTTGAAAACTGTTGTTTTTATTAAAATTCTGCACCATTGGAAAACAGCGGTTTTCAAACCGGCTTAATAAATAGTAAAAAAATTCCAAAAAATGTAAATTTGATCTCCAAGCACATTTTAATATGGTGATCATCACTACTACATAAATGGTCATCATACACTGCACATTGTACACAGTTTTGCCAATTTTATATAAAAATCATGTACTAAATTGGTTTTTTGAAAGCCCGAAAAATCTGTGGGAATCCTGCACGGATATGTATTAAAGAATCCGTGTAGAATTGCTTGGAAAAAATGACCATGTAGAATTTATTAGAGAGCTACACGGATATTCAACAAAAATCCGTGTACGAATAGCTACATGGATTTTTGATAATAAATCCTTGTAGAAAGATAAGAATTGTACACAGCTATTTATAATATATATCCGTGTATGAATGGTAGAGAGCTACACGATTTTTTGATCAAATATCCGTGTAGAAAGGGTAATGCTACATGGATTGTTTTTTAAATAACCGTGTATGAATAGTTATAGAGCTACACGGATTCTTAAGTATAAATCCGTGTAGAAAAATCTTTCTAGGGTTTTGGATCCAGTAAAATTAATTAGTATTTTATTTTTGGTATAAAAGGCCTTCTCCTTCCAGCGCCGTTTTGATAAAGTAATTTATATTGTCTCTCTCTCTCGCTCTCTCTGTATTGAATGTGTTGATCTGATTTCTACAAAGGCTAGTAGCTGGGATCAGAGATTTTTGAAGTTTTTATTTTCTCCTCTCTATCTTTCTAAGGTTAGTATATATATATATATAGAATTTTGCTATTGTACTTCATGAAGTAAAACCAATATTTTACTTCACGCTCATATTCCCATTTTCAAAATCCAAAACGTTGATCCGACCGTTCAAGTTGTTCTCCATATTGAAATGTGCTTGGAGACCAAATTTTACATTTTTTGGAATTTTTTTACTATTTATTAAGCCACTTTGAAAATCGTTGATCCATTGGTCCAGAATTTTTTACTGTTTTTTACTGTTCACAATGGATCAGCGATTTTTAAAGTGGCTTAATAAATAGTAAAAAAATTCCAAAAAATGTAAAATTTGGTCTCCAAGCACATTTCAATATGGAGAACAACTTGAACGGTTCGGATCGACGATTTGGATTTTGGAAATGAGAGAATGAATGTGAAGTACAATAGCCCTACTATATATATATATATATATATATATAGAGTCCGACTAGGCTACTCCATGGAGTAAAACGACTTGGTACTCCACGCCATATCTTCATTTTCAAAGTTCAAATAGTCGATTCGAACCTTCCAACATGTTCTCCATATTGAAATGTGCTTGGAGACCAAATTTTACATTTTTTGGAATTTTTTTACTATTTATTAAGCCACTTTGAAAATCTGAAAATCCTTATGAACAGTAAAAAACAGTAAAAATTTCTGGACCGCCGGATCAGTGATTTTCAAAGTGGCTTAATAAATAGTAAAAAAATTCCAAAAAATGTAAAATTTGGTCTCCAAGCACATATCAATATGGAGAACAACTTGAGCGGTTCGGATCGGTCGTTTGGATTTTCAAAATGGAAATAATGAGGCGTGGAGCACCAAGTCGTTTTACACCATGGCTTAGCTAAGCCCAGCACTATATATATATATATATATATATATATATATATATATATATATTCTTTTCTTCCTCTAATTTTATGTTACTTATTATTGCTTATTTAGTTCATGTGTAATTCATGCATGCTTGATTTCTTAAGATAATGCAAAAATGGCAGAAAGTTCGGCTGAGCGGGAGCCGAAGCGTGGGGGCAACCACGCAAAAGCGGGGGGAAGTCGGCTGAGCGGGGAGCCCAAGCGTGGGGGCGGCCACGTTTGAAAAAAATTTGAAATTTGAAAAAAAATTGAAATTTGGAAAAAATTTGAAATTCGAAAAAATTTGAATTTAAAGGAGAATTTTTATTCTCTATTATGCATGCATGCACATATATGTTGATAAAATGTATTTTTTATTGGAGATGCAATATGTTGGAGACCTTTAACAAAGAGGGATCATGTCATGGATCACATGGGCTCCTTTTTCATATGTTGGATCTAATACAACTAGTTTGTATGAAATTTTGGTCCAAACTAGATCATAGCCCAACGTTTTGGCAACATGAGCCCAACTTACCGGAAATTGGGCCAAACCTTCATCACATGGTTACTAAGTGGTAATAACATAACTTGATCTACAAACATTGTATTGGATCTTGAGGAGTATATGTTATATGTGAATCACATGGGATTGTATATGTACAAAAAACAATGTCTATATATGTTGATGCTTTTATGTTTTCTTTTGTTATATATGTTGATGCTTTCATGCTTTTATGTTTTTTTGTTATATATGTTGATATTAGAATTTTATGCTTTTATGGTTTCGGTTAGAATTTTGTAATGATAAATATGGATTTGTATAATTTTGTCATGCTAAATATGAATTTGTATAATTTTGTATAATTTCGTGTGCATGAATTTTAAATTGTTATCTGAAAAATTTAAATACTGGCTAGCAAAACAGGAGGCTAGCCAAAAAAAAAACTAAAAAAAAATTATAAGACAATCCTACACGGATATTTAACAAAATTCCTTGTAAGAATAGTAATTTATAAAATAATCCGTGCACGAATACATTTCTACATGGATTATTGGATAAATGTCCGTGTAGGATTGTTTCCTACACGGACATTTATTCAATAATTCGTGTATGAATCTATTCATACACGGATTATTAGATAAATATCGGTGTAGAATTGTTAAGAGAGCTACACGGATATTTAGTTTAAAGTCCGTGTAGAAAGATGAGAGATACACGGATATTTAGTAAAAAATCCGTGTATAAAGATTAATCGTACACGGATATGAGATTAAAAGTCCGTGTAGAAAGAGGAATCATACACGGATGTTTAGGTAATATCTGTGTAGCTCGGTTATATGGAGAGCGACACAGGCATGTATTCGTACACGGCTCTTTATAAGGTAATCCGTGTAGAAATCGTTACAATCGCACACGGGTAAATATCCGTGTGTAATTATTTACCAATTCATACACCATCACCTTCCACACGGCAGGAAATCCGTGTAGCTCCTCCATTTATATCCGTGTGCAATCTCCTTTTCTGTAGTAGTGCATGTTGAACTGTTCGGATCAACTATTTTTGTCACACCCCGCGGCCGCGGGTCGCGACAGTCCCCCGCCGTAAACATACAACACCGTGTATGCTTACAAGGCAATTAATATTTCATTCAGAAAATACACAACAAATGATATAAAACAAGTTTCTAGATATGAATCAGAGTACACAGTCTGGTCAGAGTATAATACAACAAAAGTATCTCATCCGGATACCAACCATCAGGCCTAACCTAGAACTATACAACAAAATATATCTATGTCTAGGGTCATATCAGGGCATACTACCAAAGGCCTACTACTCACGTGCCTCCCCAGAATCAGTCGCACCTGAACCTGTAAAATAACCCGAAGGGTGGGGGTGAGAATAAATTCTCAGTGCGAATTTGCCACAATCAGGTTATTGGACTTGCAATCAGAATTCACATCCAAAAATGAAATTCATACAACATTACATTAACAGTTCTAACACAATATATAAATGAATGCACATGCTTGACAACAATAATCGAATGAAATACAACTTACGGAATTTCCAAGATGAAATTCAAACAAACACGTATTTGGCCTAACTCATTTTATTATGACTGGTAGCACCAACAGATGTTCAATCGAGCTGGACCCTTTATCAAACCCTCATCTGTAGGGTTACTGACACCTACAGATGTTCCACCGAGCTGGACCCTTTATCTGACACCCATCTGCAGTGCTTTGGCTTAACCATTTACTAAAGTCTGGTTCCAAGTCAGCTATACAGCTCAGCTTTACAAATGCATCCACACGGAATCAAAGTCAGCCATACGGCTCAACTTTGCAATTTCATTCAAATAGGGTCAAAGTCGGCTATACAGGTCAGCCACCTATACAGGTCAGTCACCTTATCAAAGCCACATATGCAGGTCAGCCTTGCAAAATTCATTAAACAGGTCAACGGATAGGTCACCGTCACCTTATCCAAGCCACCTCTACAGGTCAGCCTGGCAAATTCAGAAACAGGTCAACAGATAGGTCACCGTCACCTTATCCAAGCCACCTCTACAGGTCAGCCTGGCAAATTCAGAAACAGGTCAACGGATAGGTCACCGTCACCTTATCCAAGCCACCTATACAGGTCAGCCTGGCAAATTCAGAAACAGGTCAACGGATAGGTCACCGTCACCTTATCAAAGCCACCTATACAGGTCAGCCTTGCAGATTCATTCACATATAGAACAATTAATAGAACACATCAATTGACAACCATACGAATATGCAAATCAACCATCTCACAACAATTCAGTTCTAATTTAATTGGGTTATGCACATGATTCACACAATTCCAATTATGCAGCAATCAACATACAACATGACAATCGAAAAATAATTTAATTCCTGAAAATGAAACATCAAACAAGTCCAAGAACCCCGCACCTGTTTACGACGAGCGTATTGTTTAACTACGGATCAGACGTCTCGAAACGTCCCGCGAATTCCTGCTCGACTGAGCCTACACCTATATTACATATATACTTGGTTAAATCCCGATTCAATGGTCGAAATGCTTACTCAGGTTTAGTAATGGCTTATACCTTCCTTAACCAATTCCTATGTTTTCGTATCGATTCTTTGGATTCCTTCTTTCTTACTAAAAATCTCTAAAACTTCACACAGTTACTTCTAGGTCCTCTAACCACATACAATTCTAATTTGGTCAATCTGTAGGTATACCCATTTACCGTCTCACTATTTTGGTTCTCGCAACATTTCAATTTGCCGATTAATTAAACCCTAATTTGGTTGAAATTCAAATTAATCGCTAAATGTCAAGGTTGAGGGAGAGGTTTACCGATTACGAGTCTATTCGGTCGGACTAGCCTAATCAATCAACGACATTTTCCAATTTCTGATTTGGTACCAAAAACCCTAGAAATGGAAATCCAAAATCGAGATGAATTCGAGAAAAGAATCGACAAATAAACAGCAAGGAGCTCGAAGGAGATAGACTACCAGCAATTTAAACACAAATCTCGGGTTTAAAACGAAAATCCAAACAATCGAGAAATCTGAGATTTTGGAGAGAAAAGGGAAGAGAAAGGAATACCGAATAGGAGGGTTAGAAGAGATCTACGGCCACTTTCTCGGTTCCAACTTCGATTTCTCGGACTTTTGAGCGACTTGGAGGGATTTGGAGCTCTCTTTCTCTCTTTGTTTCTTTCTTTTGGCGGACCACACAAGAGGCAGGGAAGGAGGCGGAGTGAGAGAGAGAGAGACACACACAGAAATTTTACAAAATAAACTCTCAATACACCCAGTGCGGATCACTCATCCGCACTCGGCACTTAGTCAAATTTTCGTCAAAATCTCACTTGTCAAGAAAAGTCCGAGCCTAATGCGTCCGCATTCTCCTCCAGTGCGGGTCACTCCATCCGCACTCACTACTTAGTCGTTTTCAAGCAAAATCAAAGCAGCACAGGAGATTCATGAGTGCGGACGCACTGATATCCAGTGCGGGTCAACCCATCCGCACTCACAGAAATTCAGAAAACAAATTAAGGAACACAGGTGCCAGTGCGGATCGGCCATCCGCACTCACCACCAGTGCGGACGCACTGAACCTGCAGATTGTCAGAATTTCGTGTTTTCAACGCAGTTTCTATTTTTTTTTAGCGAACTAGGGACGCGTTTTAAAGGCCAAAACTAGATATACTTGTCTGGGAACATTGTTTTAGATTTTAGATTCCTAGTTTATCAATAGAATTTTCGATTATGTTTTTAAACATTCTAATTATTTTATTGTTGAAAATTTCTTAACGTAACAATTTTCGATTAAGATTTTCATTTATATTGTTCAATCTACATAGCTCAGTAAATTAGTTATATAATGAACTTGTAGAATACCAATTTTTATTATTTTTGGAATTTTTTTACTATTTTTTATGATTTATGAAAGATGGCACAAAATTGGCCCTATTCGTACGTAATTTAGCGTAATTTATAGTATTTTAGCATAATTCTACATAATTATTGTAATTTCAGCATTTTAGTAAATTTACGTATTTTAGCATAATTATTGTAATTTACCTTATTTTAGCACAAAATCAGCCCTATTCACAGTGTATTTTAGTATAAATATGCTATCAAAAAAGTAATCTAACAAATAGTTAAAAAAACAATTCGATTTTTTAGTGTTAGATTTCAGCATTTTAGTTATTTTTCTCTATAAAAAAAAAATTATGGGACCGGCCATTTAATGGCCGGTTTGGACATATTTAAAATTCCGGAGCACTCGTGAGCATATTTATTAATCTGTAATTAACTTAGGGTATTTTTAAAAATGTCGGCGATCTAGCGTCAGGAAACCCCTGGCCACTTTTTTCGGTCTGTCTGTTTTCCCTGCTGTAGCTTGTATAGCTGTCCGATTCAATCTGGACGGTCTAGATTGATCTTAAGTTTTAACCATTGACCCAACTATTTAAATTCTTCCACACATCATGCATGGAAACGTCCAATTCATATGACACATCATGCACATACTTAATTTAATTTTCTCCAATTCATTTTACAAATGGAAACGTCCAATTATTTGTAAGAGATGTGGGCCAATTTAAATGTATTAATTGAAACTATTTTAAAAAATTTCAAGATATTAATTTGATCAGAATTTTAAAAATTTCTCCGACTTTTTCATCGCCAACAAAAGAAAAAAAATTCCCTCCATACCATCAATTTTAGCAAATTTCAATTTATAATAGAATATTCAACAGTCGAAAAGGTTTCGACAGCTGAATTAAATTTTCCACGGTTAAAATCTGAGTCATAAGAGAGCCGATATTTTTTGCAGTGTTGTAAATAACGGTATGCGGTCGTCGGACGGATGGGGTACCGCCAAGCGATTAATCGGTATGCGGCCGATTAATCGGAATTATGCGGACAATTTAACGTTTTTATTAAATTTATGTATATATATCATAATTTATTAAAAATAATTTATTGAACTCATTAAACTTATCAAATAAACTTAATCTAACTTAGTTTTATTATTATAACATGACACTACGCTTATTTGTTCTTAACACATAAATATTTTTAAGTAACACATTTATTTAATGAAAAAATAAATTTGAGAATTAAGTTTTTTCAAATACTAATAACATATTATTTGAAATAAATGAAACATTCCAACATAAAATCACTAAACTTAGTTTATGATAACAACTTAATTTCATAAATGTACACGTCGTACTAATTGAAAAAATTACATTAGTAAGTAAAAAAAATATATGGTATATAAATAATAGAAGAAAAGTGAGGCTACAGTACTATGCATAGCACGGATTGGGCATTGCTACGGTTTAATATTTGAGTTTTCAAAATTCTAACGGTCGATTTGAACCGTTCAACATGATTATAAAATAAATATGTACTTGCAAACCAAATTTTACATTTTTTCGAATTTTTTTACTATTTTTTTAGATATGTAGAAAATCACTTGATCTGAAAATTCTGGACCGATTAATCGGAATAAACGGCCGATTAATCGGAAGAAACGGCCGATTAATCGGAATAAACGGCCGATTAATCGGAAGAAACGGCCGATTAATCGTTCTCATCCGCAAACAGACATCCGTTTAGCATATTCGTAACGGTTTGGCCGCCGTTAACGATTAAACGGCCGTTTAATCGGCCGTTAAGACCGTTTTTTACAACACTGATTTTTTGTACAAGATGGCGACTTCATATGATATTATATAGGGACCGACTAACAATACCCGGGTTGCTATCCCCCATTCATCCCCCGGATAAGGTTGTTAATTATTCTTTAACGGTAATTAAGAGGGGACCACGATTTCCGCACTAAAAGACAACCAAAAACGCTTGATTAACGGGGACCACTAATTAAAAACGCGTTTTCAACTGGGGGGACCGCTAATTATCTGTTATTTAGCATTTAACTGCCGGTGGGGACCGATAACCAACTTGGAATATTCGGCAACAGAAAAGGAAAAGAAAAACATACTACTTTTTCATATTCATTACTATTAAAAGAAGTATTCATAGTTGCATTCTAAAGTATTCATATATAATGCATGAAGTATTCATATCTAAGATATCAAGTATTTAAAAAAAAACTGGACACATTACTTATCCATCTTTTACACGTTTTTAGAGGTGGTTTTTTTTTTTCTCCGTTCACTCTAACCAATATTTTTGACAATCTGTGAGGAATTTTGCAAATCTAAAACCAGGAACGTCTTCTACGCAATTTTCTCTTTCAAATGAGATCCATGATGACATACTTTCGAGTTGTCCGTTGCACAAGTATTCATACCTTGTCATTCAAGTATTCATACCTCATCAAGCAAGTATTCATACCTCATCAGTATTTCCCAAATAAAAAACTGGACACATCATTCACTCATTTTTACCGATTGAAATTTCATTACCACTCAATCATTTTTTACTTGATATCTTAGGTATGAATACTTGTTCGACAAGGTATGAATACTTGCTCGACGTGGTATGAATACTTGCACGACGAGATATAAATAATTTTACGAGGTATGAATACTTGCGTGACGGATAACTCAAAAGTACTTCATCATGGATCTCATTTGAAAGAGAAAATTGCATAGAAGACGTTTGTGATTTTAGATTCGCAAAATTCTTCATAGATTGTTAGAAATATTGGTTAGAATGAACGGAGAAAAAAAAACCACCTCTAAAAACGTGTAAAAAATGTGTGAGTGATATGTCCAGTTTTTTTTAAAATGCTTGATATCTTAGATATGAATACTTAATGTATTATATATGAATACTTGATGTATTATATATGAATACTTGTGCGCGTCAGTTGTAAATTTTTCAAATATAAGCGGTCCCCCTAGTTAATTAGCTGTTCCCAATGTAATTAATGATTGATACACGTTTTCTTTTGTCTTTTTGTGCTTAAAGTTGTGGTCCCCTAGATAATTAATGATTGGGAGATGAATGGGGGATAGGAGATGGGGGAAAAAATCTTTATCCTATTATATATATGTGTGTGATTAAGAAACCATAAATCACATGGATCTGATATTTTCTTAATGCAGTGGTCCTAACTCCTAAGGCAGGAATGGTTTATTACTTTATTAGTAAATGTAGGAACGTTGAGAATAATAGCGAATGAGGAGAGAGGAAAGCGTTTGTATATATATATTGTTCACAAAATTTGGTTGGCCCAAAATGGATGAGGCCGGATTCAAATGTGTTGTGCATTTCATCATCGTTATGTCTCATATTCTATATTTAATTTTCAAATCTCAAAATTAATCTAAATCTTTCAATATAATCACAGATCTTCACAGTCCTATTCTATTCTATTTTCTTTTTTCTCATGAAGAAATTTTGTACATTTGCATTACAAATTCATGCAGCTCAAACATATCAACATATTGAATTCAAAAAAGCATATACGTGAATACTATGGTTAGTAAATCTCAAGTCGTAAAGTGAAGGGAATCTTTGTCCGCCAACTTGATTAGGAGACAAATTAAAAGTGCCAACCTTTTCCATTTGGATTGTGAATTCTTCTTGATTTGTTAATTTACATGTCAGGTTACCAAGAAAATGCCACGTTTGTATGTTAAGTTGCACCACTATGCTTTCTTCAATTTAATTAGTTTCTCAATTTCAACTTAATCATTCCCTGAACTATGCATGATATAAAAATCTGATGCTACAGTCCATGCTTAGCATGCACATTTTATGATTGTACGTACTAAAATAAATTATGCCATGCAAGTTTTATTTTGTCCAAAAACTAAAAAGTGAAATAATGCTCCTGTTTCAAACTTTTACGCAAGACATGCCAACAAGAGAGGATCATTGCGGGCAGGGCCGGCAACGAGCCGAGCTAGGTGTGGCTCGTGGTTCGTTCGTTTCCAAAGGGAGCGAGCCATGAATAACCAACATTAGAGTTCGAGATCGAGCCAGAAATGAACAAACTTTTTTCTGAGCAAGCCGTGAGCCGTGTGCTTTTTTGCCACTCGGCTGATAACGAGTTGAGCTAGACGCCTAGACGTACGTAGCTCGTGGCTCGCTCGCTGGTAACGAGCTGAACATTAGAGTTTGAGCTAAAAAAAGTGGCTCGTAGCTCACTCGCTTTCGAACCGAGCTTGAGTGAACCACGAGCCGCGAGCTTTTTTGTCACTCCTAATCGCAGCTCACACCAACTTGGAGCAGTCTATGAGGAAATCGCAGTGACGCGGCCCACAGAGCGGCTGATAAGAACGGAGAGGGATTCAGGTCTGGTCTTCAAGCGGCCACAGTTGGAAATTTGAAACTCATTGATAATTAGATCGATGGAAATGTCATCCACAATTTCATATTTAAAGTTGGGCTAACAAAAAAAAATGGGAACACTCAAACGTGAAACCGCGTTTTGATAAATTGTAAAGCAATTGCAAGCACACAGATCTAGTTCACAAACACAGATATCTGGTAGATCGATTATTACAATAGCATACGTACGTACATATATATGTGTGTGTGTGTGTTTATATAGAAGTATTACAATAGCATATATGTCTTACAATAGCATACATGAAATATATATATCAACCCGAAGAAGATGAGGCCGCCAAGAGTAACATTCCCAAGGCGAAAGCAGATGCCAACATGATTGGTAACAGGATTACCTTTGCAAGACGACGGTGTTGGCGGGGGTTATCGTTGACCATCAAGAGCCAGCCGATGGCCATAGCGGTGATCCCACAGAAGAAGGTGAAAGCTTGAACGAGTGGAGGGATCACATGCATGTAGGTTGGAAGTGGATAAGCCCGGTTTCTTGCCGGCGGGGCGTAGTTGATGAAGGCTTGATATGCGACTGCAGTGTGGAATTGCCCGGTTGCCACCAAGCTCCTACCCAGGTAGCGAAGGTAGATGTTCTCCTGCTCCGGTGCATTTGCATTGGCCGCACGGATGAAGGCATGGTGTGCGCGGTCTTGGGCGTGTATGAGGTGGTTACCCATCAAATGGCCTGCATCGGCTTCCCCCATTAATTTATGGTTGTTTTCAAATTTGGGAATTAAGCGGTGAGAGCTTTAGTTTGGAGTGTAAGTGTATTCGATAGGGTTACCACTTGCGAGATATATGGTGGTGAGGGGTCAGAAGGAAATAATATTCAGTATGATGAAGGTAGTAAAGTGCCTCTAAGATGAAGGTAATAAAGTGCCTCTAAGATGAACGTAATAAAGTGCCGTTCTAAGATGAAGGTAATAAAGTGCCTCTAAGAAGAATGCAATAAAGTACGATTCTAAGATTAGTAAAGTGCCTCTAAGAAGAATGCAATAAAGTGCGATTCGAAGATTAGTAAAGTGCCTCTAAGATGAAGGTAGTAAAGTGTCATTCTAAGATGAACGTATCTAAGATGAAGGTAGTAAAGTGTTGATAGGGCCATGTTTCCAAGGCCCTTTATTTACTAAACTTTAGGCCTATGAAAGCCTGGGATTCGGACCTCCTTTCAGGAGCCAGCCCAGTGCCAAGACAAAGAGGCCCAAAGCCCGAGATACTTAAGATCCAGTCACAGAACAGACCGAAGGCCTGTAAAGGTCGAACTCGGCCCGAAATAAACATACACCGCCTTAATGCGGGATGACCAGTCAACTCGGTCACAATAACCGTTTTACCGGCTTAAGGCGAGATAACCGCCGAGATAGCGGTTATGACTCAGCATATATAAGGCAAAAATCCCCATTGAACGGGGGTCGAGATTTTACACACACAAGAGAGATATCGCACAGGTTAGAGTCAGAATCTCTCTACAACCACCTTACTTCTCAACTCTCATCTCGGACTGCCACCTCGGGCAGGGCGAGATCCTTCCACCTCTTACATACGGACTACTCTCCTCGGGAGATAGGGCGTATCAACCACCGTGGGGCCCCCATCGCTCCAATACTGAAGCATCAAATGGACGCACAAGATGTTTCCAACCCCCCCCTCCGGGCACCAACAAAGACCCCGCAGGAGGTAAGGATACCGGAAACACCTCCAAACCCTCTCCGAAGGCGGACAACCACCCAGCGAGCGAGAAGGACAACCGACGTCCTAACAACCCGCCGAACAACCAACCCGTGATCGGGTCAGGGGTGACCTCTCAAAACCCCCTGGTCACTCCATCCTCGGGGCAACTTGTCCCACCAGGCACCACGCCGATAAGACCGCCCCTGAATGCGATCGCAGCACGGCCGATGTCACCTCGGCCACAGCGACCCCAACAACCCATCACGGGATCCAACCCTCAATACGACACCCAGCCATTCGCGCCATATCAGCCGCAAACACCCGTGTACTATTACGGGACATACCCTTACTCACCATATGGCCCACCGGTGCCACACTACCCGTATATGACCCCGCCCGGTCAAATGACCCAGGAAGGCGCTCCGGGAACTTATCACCCCGGTATCGCAGCACCTTATCCCCTGGCTCCACCCAATTACCTTCCCCTTCAACAAGTGCAGCAGCACTCAGCCCAGATAGTAGCCACGTGCGCTGCGCCAACTAAGCCAACAAAGTCCCTCTCCAAAAACCTCCAGATGGCTATCTCGCCCCGCAACCTTAACTCCGACTTTATTAAGGTTCGGACAGCGGATAGTGAGGAAACAGACACTCCTAACCCCCAAAACAACACGGCGCAACACGGCCCCAAGTCAATCGAGCAGGAAGGCCAGGGTGAGAACCAAGGGAAGGAACAGGGACAGGAAGCCGGGGCGGGACGCAACCCATCACCCCAGAAGGAACAAAGATCTGTTCATAACGATGACCGGGGGCGATCACGCCACCGAAAACAATCTCGCTCTCGCCATGAGCACGAAGATAGCCAGCTACGGGGAAGACATAGGACTCGCAAAGGCGACAGGAAACGCACCCGAAGGTCTCCCACCCCCACTAAAGGTATCAGCATGACCCAAGTGGAAGAGCTGATACAGACCCGACTCAATGCCAAGATGGCCGAGATCGAGTCCCAGAAGGCTGGCACCTACTCTAAACCTATGGGGATTGCGGACGGACCTCTGTCAGCCAATATATACGGAGCGTCTATGACAGACTTTAAGTACCCCGCTTTCCTCCCAAGTTTTCGAGGTAATGGAGACCCCGCAGACCCGCACAACTTTGTATATGGGTTTTTGGAGCGATTACGGCTCTTAGGAGCCACGGACGCGATAACATGCCGAGTTTTCACAACCTGCCTCCAAGGAGAAGCTTGGGACTGGTACATGAACCTCCCTCGAGGTTCGATCACAAAATTCGAGGACCTCGCCAAGGTCTTCCTCGAAAGATACACCGTGATCAGGCCCCCTCAGGTCACCAGCGAGACGCTCCTAGACATCGTTCAAGGTCCAAGGGAAAAAACCGGCAATTTTGTCAACCGCTTCATACAGGCATCTCGCCAGGTCAAGAACTTGAACGAAGAGTTTGCTCTAGCCGCCATCAAAAAAGGGCTGCGCAAAGGCGGCCCCGGTACCCTGAGGTACGACGCGCACGTGAAGAAAATGACTACCTTGCGCGAGTTTGTGGCCTTTGCAGAAGGGTACATCAGGGCCGAAGAAGACAATGGTAGCCCCCCAAGAACTCGGCCAAGATCACCCCGACAACAGGGCCACTGGCCACCTCAAAATGATCAACCTCGGGCACAGATCGAACCTCGGATCCAGAATGAACCCCGCAGACACAATCAAGACAAGAAAGGAGGAAACAGACCGAACGAAGCAGAATACCGCCCCCACTACGTGCGGTATGCCCCCTTCACCAAAAAGCGGCACGAGATGTACCATATCGTGAAGGACATGTTCGATCTACCCCCCCATTGCCCAAAGACATCTTCGAAGTACAGGACAAAACTAAGGAATGCTTGTTTCATGGGTTCGAGGGACATTCAACAAGCGACTGTCTCCAGTTACGCGACATACTGGAAAGACTAGCCCGGGAAGGAAAGTTAACCGAGTTCATCCAACCCGACTTCTACAAAAAGTACACTTGGAAGTACAACGGGCGTGGCCGAGATTACAAGAAGAAAATTCCATACAAGAGGAATTACAACGGTGACCGACGTCCCGATCAAGGACCAAACACCGATGATGGATCAGGCCCGCAGCGTGGAGAGCGACAGGGCAGCCCGGTTGTCAACACAATCAGCGGTGGTATCGGGCATTACCCCCGCAAGGTCGAATCCCGTCCAAAGACTAAACCTTACCCCACCATTTTAAATGTCGAACAAGACACAGACAAAAAACGACCGAGAATGGATGAGGTAATTGTGTTTTCTGAAAAGGATCAAGGCGAGATCATTGGCCCGCATGTCGACCCAATTGTGCTCAGCCTGAAAATTGATACACACAGGGTTAAGAGGATCCTAGTGGACACCGGAAGTTCAGCCGACATCCTTTACTTGTCCGCTTTCCGCAAAATGGGACTCAAGACCGACACACTCAAAAGGATGACACCCCCCTCATCGGTTTCACAGGTGATGCCCTCCGTCCAAAGGGTATGGTTTCTCTCAAAACCACCTTCGGCACCTCGCCTAAAACAGTGGAAACAATGATCGACTTCCTGGTAGTCGACGCTCCGTCCGCCTACAATGCCATCCTAGGGAGGGGTACACTGAACAAAATCGGAGCCATAGTTTCTTCTCCTCACTTAAAAATCAAGTTCTACACAAGCCATGGAGTGGGAGAAGAATGTGGAGTACAGGAGATAGCTCGGGAATGCTATCACGTATCTCTCCAGGAGAGGTGCGGCCAAGTCCATCAAGTCGATACCCCCAGAACAACCACCTGCCGCTCGGGCGGACATATGAAGGCCAGCAGCGACTTCATGCCCCCTGACACTCAGATCGCGCTGGACCCCACAGATAAAGCGGAATCTAAGTCTTCCCTTGAGCCCGCAGACGAGGTGGACGAGCTCGACTTAGGTGACGGGAAGACATTAAACATAGGAAAAGCTATCCAGGGGCCAGCCAGAGAAGACCTTGTCACTTTCCTCCGCAATAACCAGTCCGTTTTCGCCTGGACCGCGGCCGACATGCCAGGAATTCCGAGATCAATCGCGGAACATAAGTTGCATATCAAGCCGGAATTCAAACCAGTACGACAAAAGAAGCGCAACATGGGAGAAGAAAGACAACTGGCAGTGAAAAAGGAAGTCGCAAAACTTCTAGCTGCGGGATTTATCCGCAATGTTGACTGCCCGGAGTGGATGGCTAACCCGGTCCTGGTCAAAAAATCAAACGGAGATTGGCGGATGTGTATCGACTACACAGACCTTAACAAAGCATGCCCAATGGATCCATTTCCCTTGCCGAAAATAGACCAACTTGTAGACTCTACCTCGGGACATGCATTCCTCAGTTTCATGGATGCATTCTCGGGGTACAATCAAATCAGGATGAATCCCGACGATGAAGAAAAGACTGCTTTTACAACCCATTCCGGCCTCTACTGCTACCGAGTAATGCCATTCGGGTTGAAAAATGCAGGAGCAACTTTTCAGAGAATGGTGAATAAAGTCTTCCAAGATCAAATCGGCCGAAACATGGAAGCTTATGTCGACGATCTGCTAGTCAAGAGCATGTCGGATCTCGATCACATCCGAGATCTCGAGGAAACTTTTGCGACGCTCAATGGAGCCGACATGAAACTCAACCCAAAAAAGAGTTTCTTCGGCCTGACCGGTGGCAAGTTTCTCGGGTTCATGGTATCCATGCGAGGTATTGAAATTCACCCCTCTAAATCCCAAGCTATACTTGACATGCAACCACCTCGGAACTTGAAAGAACTCCAGTCGTTAACTGGACGGCTGGCAGCCCTCAACAGGTTCATAGCGCGGTCCGGAGACGTTTGCTTCCCCTTCTTCAAAGCTATGCGGAAGACAGCCAAGTTCGAATGGACTGCCGAGTGCGCGGCGGCTTTTGACAAAATCAAAGCTTACCTCGCTGACCCACCTTGCCTCAGCAGACCCGCAGCAGGCGATATCCTTGTCCTTTACTTGGCAACTACCAACCATGCTGTCAGTGCAGCCCTAGTCCGAGAAGAAGGCCGGGAACAGCAACCCATATACTTTGTCTCACACGTACTCCGCGATGCCGAAACAAGATACACCCAGATTGAGAAAGCCGCATACTCTCTGGTAGTGGCGGCAAGGAAGCTGCGACCATACTTCCAGTCGCACCCTATCAAAGTATTTATCGGGGTGCCACTCAAGAAAGTCCTTGCCAACTTCGAATCTTCCGGCAGATTACTGGCTTGGGCTCTGGAACTCTCCGAGTTCGACATTTCCTTCCACCCACAAAATGCTCTCAAGTCGCAGATCTTTGCCGATTTCATCGCTGAATACTCAGGAGCGCCACCTGAATTAGAAGGACGGTGGACGTTATATGTCGATGGAGCATCCTCCCTACAAGGGGCCGGGGCCGGTGTCTCCCTTATCGGACCACAAGGTGAAGTTCTGAATTATGCCCTCCACTTTCAGTTTCCGGTGACCAACAACACTGCAGAATATGAAGCCATGATAGCTGGGCTCAAGTTAGCCAGAGAACTCGGGGCACGCGAGGTTTACCTCCATAGCGATTCCGAGTTGGCTGTCAAACAGATCAATGCCGAATGTCGCGTCATGGATGACAAATTGCGCAAATACCGGGAGCAGTTCAACAACCTGAAGAACCAGTTCGATAAAGTCGAGATCCAACATGTTTCTCGCAACAAGAATTGCCAAGCCGATGCCCTCTCTAAGCTCGGAGCTGCAGGAAACTTAGACAAAGACAAACCAATCATAGTCATGGATATACCCAATTCCAGCATTGATGTAGATGTTATTGCGGTATATGCCATCCATGAACCACCAGAAACATGGTTCACCCCGATGTGGAATTTCCTCAATACCGGGGTCCTGCCAACAGACCAGCTTGAAGCGCGACGTTTGAAGAAGATAGCCCCGCTTTACTCCATCTTCAACAACCAGCTCTATAAGAGGGGCTATGTCCGACCTTGGCTGAAGTGCATCCCGGAGAACACCGCCCATCAGATGTTGGCCGAGGTACACGCTGGCATATGTGGCAGCCATCAAGGAGCAAAAACTCTAGCCAAAAGGATACTCCGAGCGGGATTTTATTGGCCAACAATGCAGCAAGATGCCGCGGACTTGGTCAAGAAATGCGACAAGTGCCAGTATCACAGCAAGCTCAGCAATATCCCACCTTACGACCAGATCTCTATCTCGGGGGCGTGGCCTTTCGACTTATGGGGAATCGACATCGTAGGTCCATTCCCCAAAGCCGTTCGCCAACGACGTTGGATTATAGTCGCTGTCGAATACTTTACCAAATGGGTAGAAGCAGAGGCCCTAGCAACTATCACAGCCAAAGCAGCCGAACACTTCATCTGGCGCAACATCATCTGCCGATTTGGTTTACCCCATGCCCTCATTTCCGATAATGGCACACAGTTCAACGCAGCCAGCACGACAGCGTTTTTATCGGGCCTCGGAATTCACAATAATTTCACCTCGGTCAGCCATCCCGCAAGCAATGGCCTCGCTGAGGTTACCAACAGGACCATTTTGGAAGGCATCAAACGCAAGGTGGAAGCCAACCGCAAAAATTGGCCCGACATGTTGGACGAAGTCCTTTGGGCATACCGAACGACCCCGCGGGAAGCTACGCAACAGACTCCTTACTCGCTGGTATTTGGCATGGAAGCAGTCACCCCCTTGGAACTGATTGAACCATCCCTTCGCACTGCGACGTACTCTGTTGAAGGAAATCCGGGCTCTCGCGAGGTCGACCTCGACCTCCTTCATGAAACCAGAGAACGAGCCCGGGTCCGGACAATGGAGTACCAAAGGAGGGTCAAACGTGCTTTTGACAGACACGTTGTACCCCGCGACTTCCAGCCAGGCGACCTTGTCCTAAGGAAGGTCGAAGCGACGGGTAAACACGTTGGTAAGCTGGAGCCAAATTGGGAGGGCCCATACCGCGTAGTAACCCTCAGAGGGAAAGGCGCGTATGAGCTAGAAGACTTACAGGGGACCCCGCTCCCAAGACCATGGAATGCAGGCCATCTCCGAAAATTTTACACTTAATTGGCGTACTATGCCTGCGAGCACATCGAAAGGCGTTATAGGCCGAGTACATGTGATGCTACTAATTCTCAAACAAGGCGAGATATGCCGAGTACAAGGCGAAATAGGCCGAATAAAAGGCGTGATAAGCCGAATACTTTATTATAGGCGAGATAGGCTTTTATTTACTTTTAGCGAGATGCTTTTTCATCTCATGTAACTTTTTATTCTTTGTATGCGATGTTATAAGCATACTTAATATATATGTGAATTTTCTGTTTTTAATGATGTCTTATTGTTACTTCACTTTAGTATCTGCTTTCTGAGCAGTGCTTCGTATCACATCGGAAACAACTAACGAACGAAAACCCTTCGGGGTAACGAATACGAGTTTACCGATCACCGTATTATACTGACCGGCGTTTCTATGTCGGCCTTGGATACTTTAAATTTAAAAAAAAAAAATTTAAGAGAGAAGGGTACGCAAGTAGAGTTGCGACATCACAGTAACAGATGACGTCGCAGAACAATCACATGCTGACAGGGAAGAATAACAGGTACACATATTTATATATTCCTAATATTGTTAATTTCCCACATCTCGGGAACAAAAATGAATATCGATTACAACGTTTCTTTGTTAAGCCCCCACATCCCGGGGGCATCAAAATATTACAAAAATTAAACTAAGAAACGAAGTCGGAAGACATGGCTGGCTCGTCCTCATATTACCATCACGCTTTCGGCCATCATTCCTGTCACAAGCAACAGTTGTACCAAGTTAATACAGATACATAGACATTGCTATTATGATATATATAAATCATGATACAGAACAACTTACCAATTAGGGAGTTTTGAGATGCTCCCGAGGTGTCGCTATTGGAGACATAACCTCGGGGTGAACAATATCTTGTATTCTCCCCTGGTCACCTTCCTCTTCGCTTTCTTCTTCATCATCATCCTCCTCCTCTTCCTCCCCTTCTGCTCCCACTATCACGGGTCTAGCCGTAACCGGCCTATTCACCTCGTCCACAGGGTCGGGCAGACTTTTGGGCCACCTGAATTTCCCCCACCACGGGTACGGGAAATACGCGGCATGATCATCAAGTGGGAGTTTCTCGTCAAAGATAGACCCATCTGGGTTTACCAAACGATCCCGGCCCTCATCCCACCGATAATCGGCCAACTGGCGCACCTTGACATCTTCGGGAGGAACTGCCTTAAACCCGGCATGTTCCGGAGTGAACGGATAATGATTGCCGACCTTCTGCAACTCGCGATAAATAACGGCCTTCATCGGTTTATGCAAGGCCAGCGCCGCGGCTTGCGCGAAGGCCTGGCTAACCAAGAACCGATTCAACGTAAGGCCGGGAGCTCGTTGCAGCTCCCCCTCTAAACGAGATACTTCGGCTTCTCTCTCTGAGATAGTAATATCCTTCGCCGCTGCCTCCAGGTTAAGGGCCGAGATTTGGTCTTGTAGAGATTTGATTTCCTCCTCTTGGTGCGCTATCCTGTCATCCCGAAGCTTGAGGTGGTCCTCAGCCGTTCTTAATGTTCTTATAGTTGCTTCCTGGATGCGAATTTGTTTCTCTTGCACCTTTAACTGTTTTTGAGCGACCTCGAGACGCTTGGTTTGCTCTACGGCCAGGTTGCGGAAATAATCGCGTTCCAACACGGCTTTTTTGACCATATCCCCGTCAGTATCAACAAAGAGCATATTGTTTTGCTCTTTGTCAACCAGGTCCTTGTAATGGCCTAGGATGGCCCCGAGGTCATGAATGGCCGAGATGGCATGGTTGAGTGTCACCTCGGGTTTCTCCCTAATGGTCTCCTTCTGATACGCGGTCTCTGTTACCCGGAATATTTCCCGAGCATACCGGGCGTGCAGGTTTCTGTTTTCATCCCGCGACTGTTGCATGGTGGAATAACCCGGGAGGTGTAGGCCCAAGCTATCAGGAAATCGGGGTACAATCCTCTCCTTGAACACAACCCCAGTAGCAAGCTCTTGGCCTGGAACGGCCGCTTGTAAGAAACTCTGGAGGTCGATGTCGCAGGGTTCCTCTACATCAGCTGGGGCGGCCGGGGTGGGAGATCCCGGAGTGATTGCCAAGGCGAGATTATCTTGTGGAGGAAGTTCACTCACCTCAGCTGGAGATGCCCCGCTAACCGGGTTGGCCTCGATAACGGCCGTACCAGATGCCCTTCTCGACTTCTTCTTCTTAGGGCGTTCCAAGGCTAAGCCCTTGCCCTTATCGGCTGCGGTAAGGGAAACACTGGGGGCTTCTTTCCGTTTGTGAGACGGGGCCTCCTCCGAGATAACTTGTGCTGGAGCACGCGCGGGCTCCTCAATAGCGAGACTGGCTGAAGTCTCAGCCGTGGAACTTTTCCGGGAAACCTTTTTTCCCGCTTTCCTTTCCTTTTGGCCCGCGGTGGTGGTGCTAATACTCTTTTTTGGGGCTGCGCGATTGGAAGTGAGCGGCGCACTTGTCCAGATCAGCTCCATGCAACCTTCTTCTGCAAAAAGCAACGGAACATACAAATTAATATTAGGTTATGCAATTGGATATAACGAGATGGGGGATAAGCATAAAATAAATTGCAACTACACCCAAGAAAACAGGACTCACTTCTCACAATTTCTCTCAATCCTTGCGCAGCCACCTGCTCTTGCAAATCAAGTTCTTTATCAAATGCCGGGATCATTCCCTTCCCGGACTTCAGCGGTCTCCACTTCGGATCGACATCTTGTAAGCTATTCACGTCGCGCCAATTTTCTATGTACACCCATCCGTGGTCCCAGGCCTCTATTTTGTCCATCTTTTTGTTTTTCTCAAACAAGGCCTGGTGATGCTTGGGGGTTTTTTGGCGAAGTGCAAGGTGGCCGGGGTCCACATAGAGTGTGGAAAAGAAATGAAAAAACAACCCAAGGGTTGGCCGGTTCATCCCGAGCTCAGCCTCAAAAGTCCTAAAAGCGGCTTCAAAACTGCGTATATAGCTCCAGGCCACCCCGGTCAGTTGTGCAGGAGCCACCTTCATGAAGTTCAAGAGGCTCCGCTCAAAATTGGTCAACCTTAACTGGAAGCCGCATTGTGGCATTTTCCAGTAAACGCACATGCCCTGTTCGTGGTCATGTGCCCGATCTTCCGGGCCAGGTGCCCGTAATGTGATTTGATCCCTGGGAATCTTATTTTTCGTTACCACTAACTCATCATAAAACGCTTCTGCCCAGGCTTGATCTTGGACCTCGGGTGCGGGGGCTCGTTGTGATGATTTGGGAAATTTGGTATCATCTGGATGACCGGCCCGAGGATTCATGTCGGGTAGTGGCCTAACTCTGGCCTTTGATTTGGCCTTAGGTTTCGTGGTCCGAGCAGAACCCTTTCCTTGAGACGTTCCGGCTTCTGCCGAGATACGTTCTCCCCGGGATGATGTTTCCGGGCTTGAATTTAGTATGTCCACTTCAACATCGGTGGCTTCACCTTCTTCTACTTCCACAGTTTCTGTTTCCTGACTTAGGTCATATAAATACCCGCTTGACCTTTGCGAGGTCCCATCCTCGCTGTCAGATCCACCCTCATAAACCACGTTGGCAGCTATCTCAAGCATGGCATCTATGCTCTTGCCTATACCGTGAGGAGGACTGGGCTCTTTTTGCCTCTGAGAGAACCCGGGGGAACCAAACTGATCCCCCGAGATGGATGGATGTTGTCCTATTAACTTGGACCGGTTTTCTTCAGATCTCGCACCAGATAGGTCAGCCATTTCTACGATTAACAAAGGAACTGGCTTAGGTACAGACTTATTCAAGGTTGATACGTAGTTCATCCGGGTTTTTGGTCATACGACTATACCAAGTTGGCCTACTTACTTATACTCCTGATCCCGGGTTGCATTAATTTATGTTAACCGAGTTCTACCGAGGTCCAGGATTCACTAACCTTATCGAGGCGAGGTCTTCTTTCACTGGTTTTCTGTCCTCTGTCGAACTTTGAGTTAGCCGCTAGAAGTTCTTTTTTCTCCGAGATAACAATTGCTCGATCAGAAAAAGTGCAAATGACGGGGACGGGTATATATATAGGTCCGAAATGGGAAACTTTTTCCGCTCGGATCCCGAGGAAGGACACCTGGCGCAATCTGCGACATCCATCCACGCGACGCTTCGATTCCCGCGCTTATTCATCGGACGCGAGCTCTAACCGAGTTAACGCGTGACACGTGTCAAGCGAGGATTGCGCCTTCACCTCGTTTCCCTGCCCGATTTGATGGGCGATTTGATGGTTGACGGCGGATTAACGGAAGACGAGGCGTCAGTCATTTAATGCCGGTGTACTATATATACTTCCTCCGTCTCCCTTTAACGATCCATCAACCGTACTTTTCTTCTTCTAACTCACGTTATCACGGGATGGCCGATCACGGGACCAACGAGGTTACCATTCAGAAAGGTGATATTCCGTCACCTCCCACATTACCTCCACATTCATGTCCCGAGATCGCCATCAACACATCCAACAAAGAAGGCGACCCACTAGCCTGGGACCGATGTGCCATTTGCATGTTGAGGGGATATTCTCCGCAAATGTTCCATTGTGACGACTGCGAAGAAGCCTTTCATCCCGGGTGCTCGGTTAGACGATCACCTCGGAATCACCATGATCCTCGCTTCACATCCTTTACTTGCAAGCACTGCCTTGCCAACGCACGCCAAAACAAGCGCCACCGTCAGGAATAATTTTAGTTAAATATAGCATATCGCATGTCGTACTTAGTTTCAATTTTATATTGTATGATTTTGCGATATTAATGAAATTTCTTCCACTGTTTCATTTTCTGTCTTGATTATGTCGGGTTCCATCCCGACCTCCTTTTTTAAAAAAAAAAAAAAAAAAAAAAAAAAAAAAAAACAAACAAACAAACAAACAACTGCGAGTTCACAATATCGCGAGATTACACTACCATACGACATTACAACATACAGTGCAAACAAACAACATCTCGGGAAAGCATAAATAATTTTACATAGTTTTTGTTTATATGACTAAGTAATATCAAGTCAGAAGCATATGGCTATGCATTCTGACTTCGGGGGCTAATGATAGGGCCATGTTCCCAAGGCCCTTTATTTACTAAACTTTAGGCCTATGAAAGCCCGGGATTCGGACCTCCTTTCAGGAGCCAGCCCGGTGCCAAGACAAAGAGGCCCAAAGCCCGAGATACTTAAGATCCAGTCACAGAACAGACCGAAGGCCTGTAAAGGTCGAACTCGGCCCGAAATAAACATACACCGCCTTAATGCGGGATGACCAGTCAACTCGGTCACAATAACCGTTTTACCGGCTTAAGGCGAGATAACCGCCGAGATAGCGGTTATGACTCAGCATATATAAGGCAAAAATCCCCATTGAACGGGGGTCGAGATTTTACACACACAAGAGAGATATCGCACAGGTTAGAGTCAGAATCTCTCTACAACCACCTTACTTCTCAACTCTCATCTCGGACTGCCACCTCGGGCAGGGCGAGATCCTTCCACCTCTTACATACGGACTACTCTCCTCGGGAGATAGGGCGTATCAAGTGTCATTCTAAGATGAAGGTAGTAAAGTGATCATTGTCCAGGGGCCGGAAAAAACCTATTCGGTCCTTTTTAGTTTCTGTAATAACTTTCCTTCTATAACTTCAACTTTCTTCTATAACTGCAACTTTTTATCAATAAATTAATTAAAGAGAGTGCTATGTTGAACGCAAGAATTATAATATTCAGATTTGAGAGATTTTTTTTTTCTTTTATACCAATTTTGTCCTCTGCAAGTGCTTTCTTCCAATCTTTATTTAATATTAAGCTGAGTTATTAATAAAATAAACATTTGTATTGGCAATGCGAATGACATTTCTTCTATATATATTTATGGAAATCATAAATAGGAATGTAATCATCTGGATTTTTATCTATATCATGATTACAGTATAAATCAAGTAATTTTATCTTGAAAGTAATATATTTCGTTAAATACAATAAACAATCGTCAATAAAATGAAATTACTATCATAATTCATAAATAAAATACTAAGAAAAATTGGAAAATGTTAAATTAACTTCTAAAACTTATATTTTTAGAAAGAGCGCTCTTCGTTGAAACAACGAAATTTGAGGATAAAAAAGCGACTCAAAAGCTAGAGTTTTGACCACCGCCGCTACCCTCCTCTCCCTCCACCTAACTCCACTATTTTTACACCTTGTAGTTCTCATCCCGACACAACATCCCCCCTCTCTCGGTTCTATTTTCTCGAACGGAGAGGAGAATGAGGGAGGGGGGGAGGAACTGGAGCCGAGCAGAGCCAAAAGTGCGATGTAGAGTTCCCATCTTGATTAGAGCACGACGGTGAGTAGATCCGACCGTCATCGGAGTGTGGCGGCGGTTGAAGAAGCGGATCCGGTCATAGAGCGAGATGACGATTAATTATGGTGATCAACATCTCGATTGGAGCGCGACGGTGAGTATCCGGTTGCTGTCAAAACGCAGCTGTCGAAGAAGCGGATCCGGTCGTGGAGCGAGATAGTGGTTAGAATACTATATTAGTTTAGAATATTTTATGACAATAAAATAGTAGATTTAGAAATTATGGTCATTTGACCCATTGTAAATACGTTTTTTATCAATGAAATTGTTAATTGGCATTTAAAGCCGCTAACCTTAAAAAAATTCTAAAAATTAGTTAATGCTCAATTGAGAAAGTTCCAAAATCCTAATTAACCTGTGAGATGGAGCTTAAGTTTGGAATGTAATTGTATTCGATAGGGTTACGAGATATATGGTGATGAGGGGGTGGGAAAGGAAATAATATTCAGTAAGATGAATGTAATGGAAGTGTTGGAGAGCTAGTGGAGATTTGTGCTTATTACGCCACTGAAGTGCTTCTTAATACTAAGTAATGCTGTGATATATGTTTATTAATTTGTAATTAACTTTGGATATTTATAAAAATCACGGCCACTAAAGTGCTTCTTAATACTAGTAATGCTGTGATGGGCAAATATTCACTAAAGTGCTTCTTACAAATGGTGTCATCTTACTTTACATTCATCTTACTGAATAATAAGCATTACTAATAATCCACCAGCTTTACATTCATCTTACTTTACATTCAAGCTCTCTCCAACACTTCCTTTACATTCATCTTACTTTACATTCGTCCCAAAAACTTACAAATGGGCACCCCCAGTCATCCATGGCTCCACCTGGCCCCACAATGGGCACCTCCAGTCATCCACCCGGCCCCACAATGCGCAAATCCTAGAATCCATCATGCTCATAAGTCATAACACAATACAGTGGCCTAATACGGGCTTTTAATGATAAAATAAAATAAAATAACAGCAAACAGATGTACCTCATCGGATTGGCTGCATATTGTAAAGCAAATATTTTTTCGGGCTAATTGTTCTTGCGGTGTAAAAGTAGTAGAGTAGAAATATATATACAGGGTGTTGTTAAGTTTATCAAAGTTTTTTTTTATCTCAATTCTAAAATTTATTGAATTAATTTTAAATGATAAATTAAAACTGTTGAAACACATCTAGTTTACGAAAGATGCGTCTACATGCAAAAATTTGAAAATTTGATATAGAATTAAGTGGTAAAAAAAAACATTAAAAAAAAATAAATGCATTCAAATTTGTATATCTATATCGATATCGTTATATATGGTTCTTACTTGTAGAGTTCCTGGTCTTTTTAAAGGACAAAGCTGTGCTTTAAATTTTTTTATTACTGTTATTTTTTAGTTTTAAATGATTAAATTAAGAAATATATAGAGATATTAGATGGAAGAATAATTATTCTTTAAATTCTGTTGAAATCGTATCTTACTCAAGAGCCCGTTTGCAAAGATAAAGGAAAGACAAATTTCTTGTGAAACAAACAATGTAAAGTGCATTTTCATGTCAAGTGCGAAGCAGAAAAGCACCTTCTTTGGAGAGAGAGAGCAAGAGAAAAAGAGAGAAAAGGAGAGAGAAAGGATTTTGATTTTAAAAAAAACAGAGAGAAAGGATTTAAAAAAAGAGAGAAAGGAGGATAGAGATAACTTCTATTCTCAGATACCTGACTCAAGCAAATTGAAACGGACGGCCCAGATTAAACCTACCTGGACCAAACTCAATCCGGTGCCTATGCAAGCTGTAGGGGGTCTGTTTTGAGATTCGTATCATGTTAAAAAAACCGTCCGATCGTAATTGTCTAACTCTCAGGTAACCTGAGGTTTTATGTCAGGCTGACGGACTGTGGGGTAGTGGTCGGGCCCACGCTGCTTGCACATGATTACACGCAAGTTCAAAAACTTACAAATGGGCACCCCCAGTCATCCATGGCTCCACCTGGCCCCACAATGGGCACCTCCAGTCGTCCACCCGGCCCCACAATGCGCAAACCCTAGAAAACAGCGGCCTAATACGGGCTTTTAATGATAAAATAAAATAATTAAAATAACAGTAAACAGATGTACCTCATCGGATTGGCTGCATATTGTAAAGCAATTTTAATGCATTCATTGCTTGTAATAACATGAGTAGAACTAGAGTGTTCCTAAGTGCACCAAGCCTTTATGTGAACTCAACTCTAAAATATAGAGAATTAGCTTCAAATAATGAATCTAAACCGTTGAAATCCTTCTACCTTACGAGTGATGCGTTTACATGCAAAAAATTTAAAATTTAAAATTAATTTTGTATATAGTCAAGTGATCAAAAGGCGTCCAAAAATGAATACATTCAAATTAATTTATAAACCTTCTAATTTTGACCACTTGACTTTATACTAATTTAATTTGAAAGTTTAAAATTTTCACATGTAGATGCATCACTCGTGAAGTAGAAGGATTTCAACAGTTTGGATTCGTCGTTTGAAACCAATTTAATAAGTTTTAGAGTTGAGTTCACAAAGGGACTTGGTGAACTTAGGAACACCCTAGTTCTATTCTATATAACATTATGTCTTTTACACATGGAAATATTTTTTCGGGCTAATTGTTCTTGCGGTGTAAAACTAGTAGAGTAGAAATATACATGGTGTTGTTAAGTTTATCAAGTTTTTTTTAACTCAATTCTAAAATTTATTGACTTAATTTTAAATAATAAATTAAAATTGCTAAAACACATCTAGTTTACGAAAACATGCGTCTACATGCAAAAATTTGAAAATTTGATATAGAATAAAGTGGTAAAAAATATTAAAAAAATAAATGCATTAAAATTTGTATATCTATATCGATATCGATATGGTTCTTACTTGTAGAGTTCCTGGTCTTTTTAAAGGACAAAGCTGTGCTTTAAATTTTTTTATTAGTGTTATTTTTTAGTTTTAAATGATTAAATGATTAAATTAAGAAATAGAGATATTAGTATTATAAGTAAGTTTAGATGGAAGAATAATTATTCTTTAAATTCTGTTGACGTATCTTACTCAAGAAGGTATGAATCTATGATGGATATATATTTGCAAAGTCAAGATTAAGAAAAGGAGTGGATGAGAATAATGAGCATTTAATATAATTTTATTACGCGTGTGGAGTCTTGCTCTGGTTCTTCATACAATTTTAGTATTAACTGATAAGTCATCAAATATTATTATATATGAACATGTACAATTTTTAAATTATTTTATAAATGGTAAAACTTGCATTGAATTTCATCATTTTTCATGTATATGAAATATGTAAGAAATATATTACATTTCTAGTTGTTGGATTTGCAAATTATAGATTATTGTACAATTTGTTGATATTGTCAGATTAATTCATTATCAATTATGTTGTTCGTACAATAATCTTTCACGTCTATTTGACTAATTTGCAAAAACATACAATTATTGAATTTTACGATTTCTTCTATTTTGAGAACATATAGGTCCAAGAAGAATAAAGAACTGCGATGTAATATGCCTGGACTGAAGAAATCATGAAGACATTTATCAAGAATATAAAATGTAAATTCAAAAGATTGATAAAGTATGTGTGTGGTTGTTCAAAGTGGGATAAAACGTTATGAACGTTTATAAAACGTTGTAACGTTTTACAATGATCAGAAGCTTCGAAAATATCAAAAGAAAACCAAGGTATAACGTTATAACGTTTTATAAAACGTTGTAACGTTTTACAAACGTTATAACGGTTAATGAAACGTTGTAACGTTTCTCTAAGCTGTCAGAAAATTAAAACCCTAAATCGCATTTGAATAAAACGTTGGTAACGTTTTATAAAACGTTGGTAACGTTTTACATCAAACAGCTCATTTTTGAGCTGCCACTATAAATAGATTGAGGGGATCACTTTCAAAACCATCTCAGCCGACCCTAATTATTCAAAACTTGATTTTCTGAGAGCTTAGCCTACTCCATTGTTGTGAGACCTTAAAACTTCAAAATCCCTCAAGCAACCTCAACCTACTTCACTAATCTAGCTATAGATTAGGTTAGAGAGATCTATTGAGTGTTTCTCTTGAGTTCCTAAACAATCGAGACCTTGTTCTCATCTCTTTGAGTTGGCCGTTTGATTTCCCGCTAGGTGTGTAAGGGCTCAACGGTTCACAAGTTGTAATCCTTTCGTATTGGGTAATAGGAAGGCGCACCTCACTAGGTTGCGAAGCCCCGGAGACGTAGGCCTTTGATTTGCCGAACTCCGTTATCACCCCGCGTGTCAAATTTCTCTAAACTCATCTCTTTACTTTCAATTGCAATTTAATTTCAGTTTTTGAGCAATTTGAGGTGCCCCTAAGTGTAACAAAGTGGTATCAGAGCAAGTTACTCGAATTAAGACACACTTAATTGGAGATTAGATCAACTTGACAAATGGCACCCTATAGATCCGTGAAAGAACCCCTAGTTTTTGGTACTACTACCAAAAACTTCATGCATTGGAAGAAAACCATGATTAATTACTTGAGTATCCTTGAGGTATGGTATGTGGTTGAAAGCGGGTATACACCAACATACACAAATGTTCCTACCGAGGGTTCAATTGATGCCAAAATTGAGACCGTCGATTCCAAACAAGCCAAGAAAGACAATGACCTAGCAACCAATGCCATATTCAATTTGGTTAGTGAATCGGTAGCCTCACTCTTTGGTAGTGCATCAAGTGCAAAAGAAATGTGGGATGCTCTTGTAAACCGGTATGAAGGAAATACCCAAATCAAACGAACCAAAATAACCGGTTTAGAAGCAAGATTTGAAACCTTTAAGGTTGAAGATGGTGAAAGCATTGAAGATATGTATAATAGACTTATGCATATCCAAAATGAGTTTACCGAATTGGGAGAACCACTTTCTAACAATAAAATTGTAGGAAAGCTATTGAGGGTGATGCTCATGAGGGATAAATGGTCCGGGTTGGTGAGTGCTCTAGAGGCAATCCAAGGCACGCATGACACATTCACACCGGATGACCTCTATGCCCACTTTAGAAGTTTTGAAGAAAAACTTCGACAATCCGGTGATTTGAAGCAAAACTCTAAATCCAAAACCGTAGCTTTTCCGGCACAAAACCGTAACTTTCCAAGCTCCTCAAACACCCGTCTCTCAAATGATCAATTTATCAACAAAATTGATCATGAAACATCCAAGGATGCTCTTCTCTTATCCAAGATGTTTCAAGGAATGCTTGATTTTGAAAGAAAATACAACAAGGAACGAGAAGAGAAGAACAAAAGGGTAATGTGTTTCGCATGCCATAGAGAAGGGCATTCCATTCAAACATGTTTCAAGCTATTTCCACAATTGAAAAACACGGATGGCGAAACACAACAAGATCGAAAACCAAGGCAAAAGTATGATGGGTATAAGAAGAAGAAGGCCAAAGCTATGCAAGCTTTGTTCTCGGATAGTGAGACGGAACAATCCGACACGGAATCGGAGAATGAAGAGGAGATCAACCTTGCATTGATGGCAAGTGTAGATGAAGATTCCTCAAAAATTGACATAGCCTCAATTATAACTAGCAAGAACATCACCGATGAAACAACCATTAACTTTCTCATGGAGCTTGTTAAATCAAGGAATGCCAAGGAGGGAGATGAAGGAGTCAACACCTCAACAAACTTTGCTAGTGAGGTACATTCAACTCTTAGTCTTGATGGTTATGAGACCGAACTTGAATTTGTAAATGAAGTTGGTGAAAAATATAGTGGTGAAATTGATATTGAAAATTGTATCATCACAAATGAGACCAACAATGACTTGAATATGAATCGGTTAAATACCAATGATGCAAGCACTTTCAATAGTGAAATTCTAATGCACTATGATAATGAATCTAGGTTGAAATCACTCCTTGATGAGTCCAATAGAACCTTGGTTGAGAAGGAAGGTATTATCCAAAAATTAATTGCAAAAAATGACATGCTAGAACTTGAAAATAAAAAATTAAAAATATCTCACTTAGGTGAAATAGACATTTTAAAAGTTAAAGTTCAAACTTTGGAAACCGAAATTCGGGCATTGAGATCTCCTAGTGAATTATCAAAAGTCACTAGTCTAGATCCCTACTATGTGAGCAAGTTGATAAATGATCAATCCTATTATAAAAATGATAGAGTTGGTCTTGGATTTGAGAAGGGTAAATCCTCACTTAAATCTAATCACATGCTAAGCCCTAAAGAAAAAGGGGAACATTCTCAAACTTCAAGTATTCCGAATGAAAAACTAAAGTTTAATTGTGAACAATATTCAAATTATCAATTCTTTACCAAAAATGGTTTAACTCCCTTAAATAAGGAGTCATCCAAATTGAAGTCCTCTCATGCCTCAAATGCTAATCAAGATAAAAAGTCACCTAATTATGCATTTAGATATAAGTACAATAAAAGAAATTTCAAGAACAAAAATACTTTTCAAAATAGTGATAATAACATGCTTAATCCAAAGGGGTCGAACAAAACTTATTTCAAAGGACCCGATGGATGGTTTTATGAACTTAAAAATAAAAACGCTTTACAAAACCAAACTCAAAGAAATGGTGTAGCTAGAGATGTTCCCCAACATCACAATAGATTTAATTCTAACAAAATCAAAAGTGTTGCATTCAAAGTTGCAAATAGGTCACATGATAGTAATAAGAGTAGTGTGTGTGAAGTGAAGTACCAATCCATTCTCAAACAAGGTTCTACTACACTTAAGCAATCAACTACAATATGCAACTATTGTTGTAAACTTGGCCACACTTCCTTAGAATGTGGATTTAGGAATGTAAACAACAAATATAATGTTGTTTGGGTTCCTAAATCTATTCTATCTTAGGTTCACACTTAATCTCCCCTAAAAGTTTTAAAATTGCCAAATACAAAGGGGGAGATTAAAAGCAAGGTATATGTTAGTTACTAACTCAATAATAACTAATATATACTTTGTAGGTGTGTTTGATTTCATCTCAAAAGGAAAGTGCTTGGATCATTGATAGTGGATGCTCACACCATATGACCGGTGACAAATCTAATTTTAAATTCTTAGAACCATATGATGGAGGTACGGTTACCTTTGGAAACAATCATAGAAAGAGCTCTATTATTGGTATAGGCTCAATTGGTAACCAACACTTGACCATATCCAATGTATATCTAGTTGATGGCTTAGACTATAACTTACTTAGTGTAAGTAAGTTATGTGATTCGGGATACTATGCCAAATTTGATGCTAATGCTTGTCACCTAGTTAGATCTTCGGATGATGCTCTAATCTATTCGGGTAAACGAAAGAAAAATGTTTATTACTTGTATTTTACTCATTTTGATTCCGGTGAAACTTGTCTAAGTGCCGTATCTAGTGGATCATGGTTATGGCATCGTAGGTTAGGTCATGTTTCAATTGATACCATTAAGAAATTGGTCAAACTAAATCTTGTGCGTGGTTTACCAACACATAAATTAGAACTTGAAGGATTATGTGATGCATGTGTTCAAGGTAAACAAACCAAGAGTAGTTTTAAATCCAAAGACATGGTTTCAACCGATCAACCTTTGCAATTGTTACATATGGATTTATTCGGACCAATTAGTGTACCAAGTTTGGCCAAAAAGAAATATGCATATGTAATTGTAGATGACTATAGTCGCTTTACTTGGGTTTTATTCCTACAACACAAGGATGATGCAATTAGCAAATTCATTGAATTTTGCAAACGTGTTGAAAATGAAAAGGGGTCAAAAATCATTAGGATTAGAAGCGACCATGGGGGGGAATTTGAAAATGCAAAATTTGATCAACTTTGCTCTAAAAGAGGATACAAACATGAGTATTCGGCTCCTCGCACACCTCAACAAAATGGGGTAGTTGAGAGGAAGAACCGAACCTTAGTTGAGCTTGCCCGAACCATGCTAAATGAATACTCCTTACCCAAACATTTGTGGGCCGAGGCGGTAAATACGGCATGCTACGTGGTAAATCGCGTAAGCATAAGGACCATATTGAATAAAACACCTTATGAGCTATGGAAAGGGTACAAGCCTAAGATATCTCATTTTAGAGTATTTGGATCAAAATGCTTTGTTCTTGATGAATCTCCCAAAGTAACTAAATTTGATTCTAAATCTATTGAGGGAAAGTTTGTAGGATATTCAAATTCAAGTAAAGCCTATAGAATTTACATTCCATCTCAAAGAATTGTAATTGAATCCGTGCACGTTAAATTTGATGAAAATGCTAATCAAAAGGTCGAGAAAGGTATTGAGATTGTAGGTGTTGAAGTGCCAATTCTTGATCAAGATGAAATTGAGACAAGAACCGACACAATTGAGAATCAACCCGAGCAAACTCAACCCGAAATGGATACAACCAACATTATTGAAACGGATCAAACAATTGAAGATGCAATCAATAATGAGATGGATCCAATAGTTGAAGGAATGCAAACCGAAGAGATACAACCTTCACGAGTTGAGTATCAAATTCCTCAAGACCTAAGGGAAGTATCTTCTCATCCTCTTTCTAATGTAATTGGTGATCCTAGGGAAAGAGTTAAAACAAGATCCGAATTAAATCAAATGATTAGTCATTGTGCATTTGTATCTCATATAGAACCTAAAAATTTTAAAGATGCAAATGTAGACCCAAATTGGATTTGTGCCATGCAAGATGAACTTGCACAATTTGAAAGGAACAAAGTTTGGGAACTTGTACCTAAGCCAAATGATAGAATGATTATTGGAACCAAATGGGTCTTTAGAAATAAAAAGGATGAAGATGGAAATGTGATTCGCAACAAAGCTAGGTTGGTAGCTCAAGGGTACAAACAACAAGAGGGTATTGACTTTGAAGAAACTTTTGCACCCGTAGCTCGTCTTGAATCCATTAGAATGCTTTTAGCATATGCCTCAAACAAAAATTTCAAATTATTTCAAATGGATGTTAAAAGTGCATTTTTGAATGGATTCATAGATGAGGAGGTGTATGTTAATCAACCTCAAGGCTTTGTTGATCCAACATTTCCTAATCATGTGTATAGACTCACCAAAGCACTCTATGGACTCAAACAAGCCCCTAGGGCATGGTATGGTAGGTTAAGTTCCTTTCTAATTGAAAATGAGTTCATTAGAGGCAATAATGATACAACTCTTTTCACTAAGAAAAGAGATGGATCACTATTGGTGGTGCAAATCTATGTAGATGACATAATTTTTGGTTCACCTAATGCGGCACTTGCCGAGGAATTTTCTTCTCTTATGAGTAGTGAATTTGAGATGAGCATGATGGGTGAATTGAACTTCTTCTTGGGGCTTCAAATCAAGCAACTCATGGATGGCACATTTGTGAGTCAAACCAAGTATGCGAAGGAATTGATCAAGAAATTTGGGATGACCGAAAGCAATACAAGCAAAACTCCAATGGCTACGAATGCAAATCTTGACTCGGATCCAAATGGCACATCGGTGGACATCACTCAATACCGAGCTATGATAGGTAGCCTACTCTATTTAACTGCTAGTAGACCCGATATAATGTTTGCGGTATGTCTATGTGCTAGGTATCAAGCAAATCCCAAAGAATTGCACTTGAAAGCCGTTAAAAGAATTCTTAAATATGTCAAGGGTAGTTTAAATTTGGGATTATGGTATGGCAAACAATCGGATTTAGACTTGATAGGATATGCCGATGCCGATTTTGCCGGAGACCGTATGGATAGAAAAAGCACAAGTGGTACATGCCAATTTCTTGGTGGTTCACTTATATCTTGGTCAAGTCGCAAACAAACCTCAGTTGCCCTTTCCACAACGGAAGCCGAGTATGTAGCGGCCGGTAGTTGTTGCACACAAATTCTTTGGATAATTCAATCCCTAAATGATTATGAAATTCGCTTCCGCAACGTACCAATTATGTGTGACAATACTAGTGCCATTATGATATCCAAAAATCCGGTCCTTCATTCTAGAACCAAGCACATAGAGATAAGGCATCATTTTATTAGGGATCATATAGAAAAAGGTGAAATTGAACTCATACATATCGACACCAAAGAACAAATTGCCGATATATTCACAAAACCCTTAAATACACAACAACACAATGAATTGAGATTTAAATTAGGCATGCTTGAGCTTAGAGAATAATCATATTCATAACTTGTTTCAAAATTAATATTTGCAATCAAAATAGGTCATTTAAGGAGTGTTCTAAAGAAATAAAACGTTATAACGTTTCTGAAAACGTTCCTAACGTTTTGTGAAACTTCAAAAAGTCCGAAAGCAGTGTAAAAACGTTACATAACGTTTTTAAAACGTTGTCAACGTTTTCACTTCCAATACTTAGCCAAAATATTGACAAATTCCAATATAAACGTTGTAAACGTTTTGAAAACGTTGTAAACGTTTTGAAAACGTTGGTAACGTTTTCCTAGACTTCAAAAAGTCCGAAAGCTTCACAAAAACGTTGGATAAACGTTACAAAAACGTTCCAACGATTTCACAACGTCACAACGTTTCTAAAAACGTTGCAACGTTTGTCTGACAGGGGCCAAAAGTGCAAAAATTACCAGTGAAAACGTTGTAACGTTTTCCAAACGTTGGTAACGTTTTACTAGACTTCAAAAAGTCCGAAGGCTTCACAAAAACGTTGGAAAAACGTTACACAAACGTTATAACGTTTTATGTAAAAACAATGCATTTTAAACAAACGTTGGTAACGTTTTATAACCGTTGGTAACGTTTTAGAGCGAAAAGATGTTATTTTGGTTCCAGATCCGACCTTTCACCTTATTTTCTCTTCTTCTCTCTTCTCCTTCCTCCATTCCTCTCCTTCTCCCTCTACTTCGCCGTTCTCTCTCTCTCTACTCATTCCGGCCATCTTACTCCACCAAATCAAGAAATTTTTCTTGATTTCTCTTCTCCTCTCTTCTCTCTACTCAATTCTCTTCTCCAAATCTCCTTTCCCTCTCTCAATCTCTCTCTCTCCAAAACCCTAGCCAAAACCCTAGACGCAAATTTTGACGATCCGACTCCACCACTGCACTTCTAGGGCTCTCCTCTTCTCGGTTTAGCACGTCATCTCTCAATCGGTAAACTTTTTCTTTAACCCTAATCTAATGGCTCCAAAGAAAGATGCCGTGCCTAAGGGTAGTAAGAAAAGACGTGTGGATTCGGAGGTTGGTCAAGGAAGTAGGGGAAATATAGAACCAAATTGGACCATTCACCGGTCAAATAGATACATATTCCGGGATATTGTTGCATATGAGAACTATGTGGGTTCTTTTATGAATAGGAAAATAACCGATTGCTACGTGTTCAACAAAGCCGTGGTTACCTTCTCCCAACCCGAGGATGACAAAATCATTTCTTATGTGAACCATTGGGGATGGGAACCTATTGTCACTTGTTTCGAACCATACACTGAACTCCTTACCCGAATATTCTATGCAAACATCCAAACGAGTGACGAACCCTTCAGGATCACATCTTGGATTGGCGGGAAAGAAATTGTCCTGTCAATGGATAATGTGGCACAATGGCTTGGGGTTGAGAATGACGGGGAGGAAACCTACCCCAAAAGAAGTTGGCCTTTCTATGCCGATGGAACCAATCTTGATTATAAGAAATGGTTTGACCGAAATTACATATCCGGGGCTAAAATCTATGTGTCTCATCTTCCGTCTCTACATCGGTTACTCTTTCTTCTCATCAACAACATCCTCATGCCCAAAGCTACAATCAAAACCAATCTTGAATGGGGACCCATGTACTTTCTTCGTCATCTCATTCAATTGGACGACAAAAGGATCAACATACCCTACTTCTTTCTTCGCCACATCAATGGTGCCTTTACAACCACAGTCCATTCTCTGCCATATGCCCATCTCATTCACAAAATCATCCGCCTCAACGGTATCGAAATTCCTCAAGACGAAGAAGTATCCTTTCCGACCAACTTGGTCGACCACCTCACAAGAATCGGGTGGGTCCATGGACATTCAGACTCGGGTCTGAGGCGTTTTCAACCCGATGCAAGACCAATCAACCAATGGATAAACCATATAGAGGCACAACCCAATCAATATTGGGATCCGGAAGAAGAAGTGGGACCGGCTCAACCTCAACCTCCACTTCAACCACAATTTGTGCAACAAGGAGGTGCGTTTGTCCCTCCAGTAGGTCAAGAAGCGCAAATGTTGTGGCTTTGTCAACAAATGCATGCCCAAAGTCTGCAAATTCAACAGAACCATCAAGCAATGGATAGGAGGTTCGACAAGCTTGACAAGGGGCAAATGAAGATAAGGCACCAACTGCGCGCACATGCTCGAGCTCTCAATACGCTTGATGAAGCACAATCAAGCCTCTCTAATCGCTTTATCAAGCAATATGGTCCCTCTGGAAGCCCGGCACGAGCACGTGAGCGTCTGGTTGAAGAAGAAGACCTGGATGATGAAGAAGAAGACATCCCAGTTGAAGAAGAAGACCTGGATGACGACTAAATCGTACTAGTTTTAGAGAATCAAAACTGTCTAACTTAAAGTGTGTGTTCTTTGCATGAATTGTTTGTTGATTGCATGTTTAATTTGACTTGTTTGAATTGCTTTGATTTTTGAAATGTGTTGTTGTTTTGAAATGTTGTGAATTGTTAAATTGGTGAATTTCAACTAGTTTAATTTGATTGAATTGCATGATTTGATTGAATTGTGGTATTTGAAATTTGGTGGAGATATGTATGAGATATTGATATCTTAAAAATGGTGTATGAATTGCTAACTTGTAAGGGCCTACTTTGCAAAATTGCGAAAATTGGATATCTTGGCGCCTTGACAAGTTTTATTGAATTACTAGGATTGCATAAGTTGAAATGTCGTATATGCATGAGCTATGCACATGGATATATACAACTTGATATGGTGAATTGAAATTGAATTGTTTTGCATGTAATAGTTATGCCCTCAACTTTATTTTTGTTTGTAAATTATTGTTGCTATATTACTAAATTGAGGGGGAGTGCATAATTTGAGGGGGAGCACTTTAAATTAGTGCTAATTTTTCACCCTTTCGTCGATTTCCAAAAGGGGGAGAAATTGGTACAAATGGATTGAAATGCAAAATCAAAACTGGATTAACTAATGTTTGAAAATTTTCGATTTATGCACTCACTCACATTGTATGTTTTTGCAAATCGCCAAAAGGGGGAGATTGTTGTTCGTACAATAATCTTTCACGTCTATTTGACTAATTTGCAAAAACATACAATTATTGAATTTTACGATTTCTTCTATTTTGAGAACATATAGGTCCAAGAAGAATAAAGAACTGCGATGTAATATGCCTGGACTGAAGAAATCATGAAGACATTTATCAAGAATATAAAATGTAAATTCAAAAGATTGATAAAGTATGTGTGTGGTTGTTCAAAGTGGGATAAAACGTTATGAACGTTTATAAAACGTTGTAACGTTTTACAATGATCAGAAGCTTCGAAAATATCAAAAGAAAACCAAGGTATAACGTTATAACGTTTTATAAAACGTTGTAACGTTTTACAAACGTTATAACGGTTAATGAAACGTTGTAACGTTTCTCTAAGCTGTCAGAAAATTAAAATCCTAAATCGCATTTGAATAAAACGTTGGTAACGTTTTATAAAACGTTGGTAACGTTTTACATCAAACAGCTCATTTTTGAGCTGCCACTATAAATAGATTGAGGGGATCACTTTCAAAACCATCTCAGCCGACCCTAATTATTCAAAACTTGATTTTCTGAGAGCTTAGCCTACTCCATTGTTGTGAGACCTTAAAACTTCAAAATCCCTCAAGCAACCTCAACCTACTTCACTAATCTAGCTATAGATTAGGTTAGAGAGATCTATTGAGTGTTTCTCTTGAGTTCCTAAACAATCGAGACCTTGTTCTCATCTCTTTGAGTTGGCCGTTTGATTTCCCGCTAGGTGTGTAAGGGCTCAACGGTTCACAAGTTGTAATCCTTTCGTATTGGGTAATAGGAAGGCGCACCTCACTAGGTTGCGAAGCCCCGGAGACGTAGGCCTTTGATTTGCCGAACTCCGTTATCACCCCGCGTGTCAAATTTCTCTAAACTCATCTCTTTACTTTCAATTGCAATTTAATTTCAGTTTTTGAGCAATTTGAGGTGCCCCTAAGTGTAACAAATTAATCTCCATCAAGGTTCTAAATAGCGTTTATAGCGTCGTAGCGGAAAGGCTAAAAAAAAAGCTATAGCGAATAGCGTCGCTATAGCGGAAGCTATTCCAAATAGCGTTTTTTTTTTACATTTCGTATATTCAATATTTGTACTAAATATCAACATTATCTAAGGTCTCATAGAACAATAAATAACTCCAAAGTAATTAAGAAATTATAATATTCATATTGAACCCGTAAAAAGTCCAAATTGCGGTTCAAAATATCCATAGTAATATCATAAACTATCGATTTTTTCTATTAAAAATATCTTAAGTATCATGATTCATGACATAATCTATTTTTTTTTTCTATTCAAATTTTAATTCCGGTTTGGACTTTTTTTATATTCAAATTTCAATTTCTATTCCCAATTTCAAATTGATTTATTTGTAGCAAGTAGCAACAAATTCAATTTTGGTTTGAGATTTTTTTTATCTTAATTTAAAACCCATATAAATTGCTTAAAAAAAAAAAAAAAAAAAAAACTCATATTGTATAGCGCAAATAGCGCTATAGCGGACCGCTATAGCAGCCGTAGCGCAAATAGCGCATTTTGATGTCGTAGCGTAGCGTTTGGGGTCCAAAAACGCTATAGCGCGCTATTTAGAACACTGATCTCCATCTATGTTTTAAAATTTAAAATAATTTTTTTGCAAGTCACTACACTTTGTCTTTTATCATAATAAGTCAGTTTTTGAACATTTATTTTTCTCAAAGCTGCTCAAATTTTTGTTTTAGTCATTTCGTTGCATCCAAGATTTCTTAAGTTTATGACAGTGCTTCTTATACCTAAGAAACGTTTGCAAAGTTAGCATATTGTGATTTTTAAATCATTGAATTAAGAAAAAATTACATGAAATATATATATATCAACCCGAAGAAGATGAGGCCGCCAAGAGTAACATTCCCAAGGCGAATGCAAACATGATTGGTAACAGGATTACCTTTGCATCCAGCATCCTCCTTTTAGAGGGAGCAAGAGACAAACTCAATCCACAGTCATGCTTGCATGGAATCTGTCTCACCTAGATTCATATGTGGGACCCAGCCAAATAAAAAAAGAAAGAGAAGAAAGAAGAAATGGAGATGTCCAATGTTTTAAGGAAATGGAGAGGAAGTTAGTTAAGAAAGAAGACAAAATTTAAATAAGTTAGAGGCTCTTTCAGGTGCACGAATTGGGAGAAAGCCTACATGAAATCTTATATGGGTGCAAAAGTTGGAGACCTCTATTAAAAATTCAAAAGAAAAGGCGCTGATGGGCTGAAAGGAACAAACCAAAGAAATAGATTAATGGCCCAAGCCAAATTGAAAAGGAGCCCGAAATTAGAGAAAGCCCAGATCGGACAGTGGAATAAAAGAGGATTAATTGAAACCCAGCGATATAGCCATCGGATGCAAGCAATGCCAAATTGCCAATATGCCATGCCCAGGATGAAGCCAGCACAGATTGTGAAAACCCGGCCCATCTCACTTTTCCTCCCATTAGCAGCATATCATAAGCATTTTTTGCCGTGTAAATGCCAGTTGAAGTGGACGTTGAACTCCATTTCCAAAGTAGACCATCTTCACCAGCACTTAGAATCGGAATCAGCTGCAGAGAAGGAATATTGGATATTCAAACAGCTACACCTTTTGGGAGATATTCAAGAGGTGGGTTGTGGAGGAGAATTTTTCTGCATGGCCATATTTGGCAACTTTCTTCAATTGTGTCATGTGGGTGGTATACCAGCTGATCATAAACGTGCACAATCATAGCGCATTGATTTTCATAATCAACACCACTGGCGCTCTTTTCTAGGTGTTCTATCTCGTTGTTGCTCTTTTATATATTCTCCTCACGTCGCAAGCGAGTAAGTTCTAATTAATCTCTTTCTCTCATGATAGTTTAAATAAGTTTCTTATTGTTTGATAAAATTTAATATTCAAAATCCAACTTGTACTCTATACGTACATTCTTGCTGTTTCTTTTAAGTATAGATGTGATCCCATAAAACGGATGGGATCAGAATAACAGGTTCCTGTTATTCCCTGAGAATAACAGCAGATTTATTTCCTAGGACAGAAAACGTTGAGAATACAGCTACTACATGCATGCATGCACACTTCATGGCTTAACTTTTTCCATTTGGATTGTGAAATCTTCTTCATTTGTTAACATGTCAGGTTACCAAGAAAATGCCACGTTTGTATGTTAAGTTGCACCACTATGCATTTCTTCAATTTAGTTTCTCAATTTCAACTTAAACTGGACCCGTTTACAAGCTTCACTGTTATTTCTTTTCTTTTCAATTCATTTTTCAAGTTTAAAGGAGATGATATCCTTCTTAGGAATGAGGCCAATAATTAATCGAGTTTGACTGAACGGTCACAAGCTAGCTCGTGTAGTTTTATCAGTTGGTTAAAGACCTTTACTGGTTTAGAACAAGAGAGAGAAATAGAGATGCATGCACCTGAGGTTTCTTCAATAGTGCACGGCATTGTGGAGGCGTTGGCGGCTGGGGTGGGGTCGGGCGGCTCTAGAGAGAGAGAGAGAGGAGCGGTCGGGGTGGCCGGGGGTCGGGCGGCAGGGTCGGCTTTGGGTTTTTTTTTTTCCGCTAAACCTAACACGGCAGGAACCAGAGAGATAAGAAAGGCTATGGCACGTGGAATTTTTTAGTGTGCACCCTTCAGTGACCGGACCAAATCGGTCTATGAAGGCTATGGGCGCCGGTCGCTGAAGGGTTCATTGCCGAAGCACTTCATTTTTTTTTTTTTTTGGGGTCTTCAGCGACTGGCGTCCAAACCAATCGCTGCTGCCAGTCGCTGAAGTCCCGTTTTGTTGTAGTGTGCATACAATGCATGTCCATTTCACCTCTTAATTCCAATAAGCCGAAAATTGGGTCTCGGGGTGTTTATCAGGTCCAGTTTAAATCAGTTTAAATCGAACTGAGAGAGTTCAAATAGTTATTGTTTTTTTTTAAGTGTATAGTTAAGCTTTGCTATGTTAGAATCGTATTAGCTAGCTTTCTTGTAGACATTTTGTTATGTGCTTTCTGTACAAAAGTTTTTATAAATTTGAGACATTCATTTGTAACTTTTTTGTTCCAGATCTCTAGCTATGATATATATATGTGTGTGTGTGTCAAATTGTCAATTGATATATTGTGTATTTCCTTTGATCTTTGTGCATGCTTATTTTAGTTTTAGTTTATTTTATTTTATGATATATGTCAATTGTTATCTATTAGACATCCACTTAAGACTACAGTTACTTCTTGAAACGTTGCTTTCTATGTTCATTTCTAGGAATCTTGTTATTCTCTTTTTGCTGGTACGTACTTACCGATTGAGATATATGTCATCGAGTTGGTACCTACATGCATGATATAAAAACCTGATGCTACAATCCATGCTTGGCACATTTTATGATTGTACTAAAAGAAATTATGCCAAGTTTTAATTTGTCCAAAAACTAACAAAAGTTCCATAAAAATTGAAATGCTCCTGTTTCAAACTTTTACGCAATACATGCCAACAAGAGAGGATCATTGCGGGCAGGGCCGGCAACGAGCCGAGCTAGGTGTGGCTCATGGTTCGTTCGTTTCCAAAGGGAGCGAGCCATGAATAACCAACATTAGAGTTCGAGATCGAGCCAGAAACGAACAAACTTTTTTCTGACCAAGCCATGAGCCGTGTGCTTTTTTGCCACTCGGCTGGTAACAAGTTGAGCTAGACGCCTAGACATACGTAGCTCGTGGCTCGCTCGCTGGTAACGAGCTGAACATTAGAGTTCGAGCTAAAAAAAGTGGCTCGTAGCTCACTCGCTTTTGAACCGAGCTTGAGTGAACCACGAGCCGCGAGCTTTTTTGTCACTCCTAATCGCAGCTCACACCAACTTGGAGCAGTCTATGAGGAAATTGCAGTGACGCGGCCCACAGAGCGGCTGATAAGAACGGAGAGGGATTCAGGTCTGGTCTTCAAGCGGCCACTGTTGGAAATTTGAAACTCATTGATAATTAGATCGATGGAAATGTCATCCACAATTTAACATTTAAAAGTTGGGCTAACAAAAAAAAAAAAAAATGGGAACACTCAAACGTCAAACTGCGTTTTGATAAATTGTAAAGCAATTGCAAGCACACACATCTAGTTCACAAACACAGATGTCTGGTAGATCGATTATCACAATAGCATACGTACATACATACATATATGTGTGTGTGTGTGTGTGTGTGTGTGTGTTTGTGTGTTTATATATGTGTGTGTGTGTATCAACCCGAAGAAGTATTACAATAGCATATATGTCTTACAATAGCATACATGAAAGATATATATATCAACCCGAAGAAGATCGATTAGGCCGCCAAGAGTAACATTCCCAAGGCGAAAGCAGATGCCAACATGATTGGTAACAGGATTACCTTTGCAAGACGACGGTGTTGGCGGGGGTTATCATTGACCATCAAGAGCCAGCCGATGGCCATAGCGGTGATCCCACAGAAGAAGGTGAAAGCTTGAACGACTCGAGGGATCACATGCATGTAGGTTGGAAGTGGATCAGCCCGGTTTCTTGCCGGCGGGACGTAGTTGATGAAGGCTTGATATGCGGCTGCAGTGTTGAATTGCCCCGTTGCCACCAAGCTCCTACCCAGGTAGCGAAGGTAGATGTTCTCCTGCTCTGGTGCATTTGCATTTGCATTGGCCGCACGGATGAAGGCATGGTGTGCGCGGTCTTGGGCGTGCATGAGGTGGTTACCCATCAAATGGCCTGCATCGGCTTCCCCCATTAATTTATGGTTGTTTTCAAATTTGGGAATTAACCGGTGAGATTGAGCTTAAGTTTGGAATGCAAGTGTATTCGATAGGGTTACGAGATATATGGTGGTGAGGGGTGGGAAAGGAAATATAATATTCAGTACGATGAATGCAATGGAAGTCTTGGAGAGCTGGTGGAGACATGACATCATGTTATTACGTCACTTTTATTCCAAAGAAATTGCAGGTCCTGTTATTTCAAATTCAACTCTTAATATTTTAAAATACACAAATTTGAGTAGAAGTTTTTATGCACGGATCTCAAAACAAACGAAAGATTGGATTTAAAATAACAGAGTCCTGCAATTCCTTTGGATCACAGCAGATTTATTTCCCATGTGCTTCGATCGTTTGGAATGTAATGGTCTCGTCAAATCTATTATATATATATAATGAGTAGAACTAGGGTGTGATGTGCTCACCAAACTTTTTGGTGAGCACAACTCTACATAAACTATCAGATTCACTTCAAACGTGATTAATCCAACCGTTAAAACCGATGTACTTTATGAGTGATGGGCGTACATGCAAAATTTTGAATTTTTTGAATTCATTTAGTCTCAAGTCAAGTGTCAAGTGGTCAAAATAGAGAATTCCTTTATAGTTAATATTCTCACTTGAAAATAGGAGGGAATTTATGTCGGGCAGTTGGACGTACTGTGGGGTAGTGGTCGGGCTATTTAACAAGAAAAAGCTAGTTGATGAGGGGTTTAAGAAAAAAAAAAAAAAAAAGGTTTTGTTGAAAATTAAGGACTATTGTCTTCCAATGTAAATGTAACAAGAGACATTCTAGAATAAAGTCTGGGACTTGGAGCAGGAAAACATGCTTTTCTTTCATTATAACATGAGTGAGTACATATATTTGGGGCATAAAAAGTTAAATACTTGCTCTGTGCATTCAAACAAGCATGTTTTAATTATATTTGTATTTGACGAATAAGGAAAATACAATGAGGAGGGATCCAATTACACTCTCTTTTTTTGACACATCTTGAGATTGTTTTTTTTATAGGTCAATTTTGCAATTTTAAAATTCAAACAGTCGATCCGAACCGTTCAACATGACCACCATATTAAAATGTGCTTGGAGATCAAATTTTACATTTTTTTGAATTTTTTTACTATTTATTAAGATGGTTACAAAATCATTGTTTTTCAATGGTACGAAAATAACGATTTTGTAACCATCTAAATAAATAGTAAAAAAATTCAAAAAAAATGTAAAATTTGATCTCCAAGTACATTTTAATATATCCATCATGTTGAACGGTTTGGATCGACTATTTGGACTTTGAAAATAGTAGGTGTCAAAGTGTGTAAAAAAAAAGAGTGTAATCCGATCCCTCCTCAAATATAATTGATATTTATATTATTTTTTTATTGATCTTTAAGTCATGCATGCCAAATTGTTTTACCAATAAATTAATTATTATGTTGTCGTGTACTTGTGTGAATATTTATTAAAAGAGAGATGCTTCTATGGACACAAGGACCTATTTGTAAAATGAGTTCTATTTTCATTTTCAAAGTTCAAACAGTCGATCCGACCGTTCAACATTATCTCCATATTAAAATGTACTTGGAGGTCAAATTTTACATTTTTTTGAATTTTTTTACTATTTATTAAGTATTTTACAAAAACTAGTCAAATTCAGACCATTGAATTTTGTAAAATACTTAATAAATAGTAAAAAAATTCAAAAAAAATATAAAATTTGACCTCCAAGTACATTTTAATATGGAGATAATGTTGAACGGTCGGATCGACTGTTTGAACTTTGAAAATAAAAATAGAACTCATTTTACAAATAGGTCCTTGTGTCCATAGAAGAATTTGCCTTATTAAAAATAAGCGTATATTTTTTTAATACATATTTTTAGTTTCACGTTAAAGTTGGACAAATTCCAATTATAATAACCTACTATATATAATTATCAGGATGTCACAATAAAAACAATAGTATTATTTTATTGAATTAAATTCAAACTTCCATTCTTTAATTTAGGTCCGATCATAAGATTATTTTCTTAATTAATTAGATTTTAAGTTGTTTGTTACGGAAAGTATGAAACAAATCAATCATTTCATACTCATGTCCAAAACTGAAAAATACTGATTTGATAAAATATAATATTCGTACAAATCTCACTCCTATCCATTATGCAATTTTTAGCAAAAAAAATGGTTCCACATTTCCACATAAGTACAAACGATAAATAATTGAATTAAGATTATAGATTTAAGACCCTGTGGGGTAGCAAAAAAATGTGTTTGCTGTTTGCACATGATTACGTACAGAAGGGCACCCCCAGTTAGTTAGGGGTGTTCAACCGGTCGGTTCGGGTCAAACCGAATTTTTTTTGCCGAACTGCGGTTTGAACCGAATTTTGAAAATCCAACCAAACCGACCGAATTAAAATTTCAAACCGATCTAAAACCGAACTGATTAAACCAATTTAAACTTCGGTTTGTTCGGTTGAACCGAATACAAACATTTCAAGTTACAAATAAACATTTCAAAACCGGTTGGTTCGGTTCAAACCGATTTGGATAACATTTTTTATAACCACACAAGCCGGTTTTTGATAAACCGATTTATTATAAATCACACAAAATAAACCGATACATTTTTATTAAACCGGTTGGTTCGGTTCAAACCGATTTGGAGATCCCAAAACCGAACCAAACCATTTAAACCGAACTTCTTCAAAAATTAAACCGAACTGAACCATTTAAACCGAACAACCGATCCAATTAAACCGAAATTTGCCGGTTCGGTTTAAAACCAAATAAACCGATCCATTTGAACACCCCTACCCAGTCATCCATATATGGCTCCACCTGGCCCCACAATGGGCACCTCCAGTCGTCCACCCGGCCCCACAATGCGCAAACCCTAGAATCCATCATGCTCATAAGTCATAACAAATTAACAATACAGTGGCCTACGGGCTCTTAATGATAAAATAAAATAAAATAACAGCAAACACATGTACCTCATATTGTAAAGCAATTTGAATGCATTCATTGCTTGTATATATATATATATATATATATATATATAACATTATGTCTTTTACACATGGAAATATTTTTTCGGGTTAATTGTTCTTGCGGTGTAAAAGTAGTAGAGTAGAAATATACATCTAGTTTTTTTTAATTCAATTCTAAAATTTATTGACTTAATTTTAAATGATAAATTAGAACTGCTAAAACACATCTAGTTTACGAAAGATGCGTCTACATGTAAAAATTTGAAAATTTGATATAGAATAAAGTGGTAAAAAAATATTAAAAAAATAAATGCATTCAAATTTGTATATCTATATCGATATCGATATATATGGTTCTTACTTGTAGAGTTCCTGGTCTTTTTAAAGGACAAAGCTGTGCTTTAAATTTTTTTATTACTGTTATTTTTAGTTTTAAATGATTAAATTAAGAAATATATAGAGATATTGTTATTATAAGTAAGTTTAGATGGAAGACTAATTATTCTTTAAATATTTCTTAATTTAATCATATTATAAACCAAAAAGAGATACGGCCCGTTTGCAAAGTCAAGATTAAGAAAAAGATAGCATTTAGTATATTTTAATTATGCGTTTGGAGTCATGCATGCGCGCTCTGGTTCTTCCTTTGTCCAGGGGCCGGAAAAAATCTATTCGGTCCTTTATAGTTTCTGCCGAGATTTTCATTAATATCCTCAGAAAAAAAAGAAAATATTAAATATGCTCTCAATTTTTTTGTTTTTTTTTTTAAACTACTCTAACCGACCCTCTCTCTCCGGTGGGGCGGTCCACTGTTCCAACCAAACCGCCCCACAAGGAGACGGTCAGCTCTCCCTATCAAACCGCCTAGCAAGGGGGCGGTCTGCTATAAAAACCCTATAAGTGGATTTTTCTATTTCTTCCCCACCCACAATTCACTCTAACTCACCACACTCAAATTTCTCTCTTTCCTGTTGGCGATTTTGAGGTTTTTTTTTTATTATATGTTTTTCTATTAATATTTTTTATTATTAGTATTTTTTTATTTTTTTATTTATTAATATTTTTTTTTCAACGAGAAAAGAAATGAGGGAGAAAAGAAATGTAAATATTGCGTTTCTATCAATAAATGTTATGTATGTAAAATGGAGGAATATATTAAACGCCCTATTCGGTATGAAATTTCGGACGATGACTTTGTGGAAAACCCCTACGGTTATTTTCTTCACAAGTTCATCTATGTTGGTATAAACCTGATTCAGAGCAAGCTCCAAATTGTATACGACACGCTTCCCAAGCCAACTTATGTTTGCTTCTTCAAAAGCAGTGGTATCGTTGAATGTGAGGCACGGATGTCTATCTGTTCGACCTCTAATCGGAAATCTGTCTTCACTAGGTAAATAATCTCCATCACCGTCTGATAAGTTATCAAAATCCCAATCCCCGTCCCAACTATCACCCGGGTCCATTTCCTTTTTCGATATGGCATCAATCCCTTCACCATCAATGTCAGTATCACTCTGGGTAACAGTATAGGTATTGACGGTGGTACAGATGGAAATCTGGTTTGGATTACGGGTTCAAGAGGAGGTGGAGGTGGTGGTGGTATCTCGGTAGTATAATCGTCCATGTTACAATCAGTAAGATAATCGTCATGAACGGGTAGTACGTACGATTCATACGGAGATACATGACTCGAGTTTCGGTACCCCGAGTTGTCATAATTCGAGTTGTCATAACCCGAGTTGTCAAAACCCGAGTGGTGGTGCACCGGGTTATCATAACCTATATTGTCCTTAGAAGGTCCAACCTCGGATTGACGCGGAACTCTTCTGGAATATAAGTCCATTACCAGGGTACTCCTAGACTCAAAAGTATTGTAAACACCTCTCCATAAATTCTCATCTGTTATTGGATATATGGTAAAGTAAGGTCTACTACCCCCCTTCCTGTGTCAATCCGAGTAGATAAATCTATGTTATACTGGTTGGGATTTACACTAGTCTTTTCGTATACCTTTTGCTTAAGTTCCAAAAATGAGGTGTTTTCATTAACCTCGAAGCCATAGGCTGCATCTTTCGTGTAATGTGCTCCCTCTGCACCTCGAACAAACTTCCCGTCCACATATAGTGCAACCAACATTTTGAGAGTTACATTAATAAACAAACTTTTATTAGTTACAAAATAATAATACAAAAATAAATGATTAATAAAAATTAATAATAATAAAAAATTAATAAATAAAAAAATTAATAAAAAAATATAATAAAAAAAAACCTAGAAATCGTCAACAGGAAAGAGAGAAATTTGAGTGTGGTGAGTTAGAGTGAATTGTGAGTGGGGAAGAGAGAGAAAAATCAATTTATAAGATTTTTATAGCAGACCACCCCCTTGATGGACGGTTTGATAGGGAGAGCAAATCGCTCCCTTACGAGGCGGTTTGATTGGAACAGTGGATCATCTCACGGGAGGGGAGGGCGGTTAGGGTAGTTTTAAAAAAAAAATCTCGAGAGCAGATTTGATATTTTCTTTTTTTTTCTGAGGGTATTAATTAAAATCTCGGTAATTTCTGTAATAACTTTCCTTCTATAACTTTTTATGAATAAATTAATTAAAGAGAGTGCTATGTTGAACGCAAGAATTCTAATATTCAGATTTGAGAGAATTTTTTTTTTCTTTTATACCAATTTTGTCCTCTGTAACTGCTTCTTCCAATCTTTATTTTATGTTAAGCTGGGTTATTAATAAAATTAACATTCGTATTGGCAATGCGAATGACATTTCTTGTATATTTATGGAAATCATTAATAAGGAATGTAATCATCTGGATTTTTATCTATATCATGATTACAATATAAATCAAGTAATTTTATCTTGAAAGTAATATATTTCGTTAAATACAATAAACAATCGTCAATAAAATGAAATTACTATCATAATTCATAAATAAAATACTCAGAAAAATTAGAAAATGTTAAATTAACTTCTTAAATTAGTTAATGCTCAATTGAAAAAAGTTCCAAATTCTAACATGTAGATCCAATGGAAAATAATTGTTTTAACCATCTTTATTGTTACCCTAATAATTTTTGTTGGATCAAACGGAGAAAAATTGTTTTTACCATAATTTTTTTTGACTAATCTCAGTGAAGTATATCTCATCACTTAAGATCAATTAAAATAAGAAAACATTTACTCAAAATTTCAATTATCGGATTGTTCGAAATTTGAATTTATATAAGGTTGCACATGTATAATTTTCTGTTTCCTTTTCTACTCTATAGAAAAATGCATTTTAGCGTTTACAAATAGTTTTCTGTAATAAAAGTTTTGTAATGTTTGGCTAATTCAACTATTTTGATTGCACACATTCTTTGTATGCAATAATTCAATTTGTCCTAATATTAATAGCAAAGTACAATATTGAATTTATGTACAATATTTCATGGATAAATATGTGTATATTGATATTCTTTGTATGGATAAATATGTACAATAAGAATGCCTAATATGAAAATAACAAATATATAGAGAAATTTAGATATATGCCCATCATAACTAGATTTCCTGTTTGGACAATAGAACTCAAGACAAGCATAAAAAATATGAAGGCGAGGTACATCCTTGCTCTTGCTAATGAACTATATATATATATATCCCAAGAATATGCATCAGAGAAAATCAATTTCAAAAGTATAAAAAAGTATTAAGAACATCAAACAATTGAGCAATTAAAAATAAGATATCAGATAAAATCAAACCATATATCATTTCCTAAAAAACAGTGGTTTGATTTTCTATGGTTCTCAAATTCAAAACCCAAAAACCTTGTCGACAGGAATTAAAAATAATAACAAAGAAAATAAAATAATGGAAAATAAGCAAGCTTAGTGAAGATAAGATATTAGAGAAAACTAAACTCCTAACAATATAATCATATACTTGAACAAGTTTAGTTTTCTACAATTCTTAATTGCATTCACAGCTAGACAGTGTAAGCAAGCCTTCATAAAGGTGTTAGATAAAAAAAAAATAGAAAATTAATCCAAGCAATTATTTTCTTGATTGGGGTTAATGGATAACGTCAAAATAAACGCTAATATGAATTAAAGAAAATGTGTTTACTTCATTATAAACGGCAATAGAAGAAAAAGATAAGACAAGATATTTGCATTTTGATTGTGTATCGATTTTCACACAATTTAAGTATCAAGTGATAATTCATCAAATATTATTAATTAAATATGAACATGTGCAAGCTTTTTGAAGTTATTTTATGAATGTTAAAGCTTGTACCGAATTTCATTATTTTTCATGTATATATATGAAGAGGAGGGATCCGATTACACCACTTTTGAGTTACCACAAAGTTACCCTCCTCATTTTTTACATTTTCAAATTCCAAAATCATTGATTCAAATAGTTCAACATGCATGATTATCTAAATAAAATGTGCTTGCAGATAAAATTATATTTTTTTTTTTGAATTTTTTTACTAAGGAGAAAGAGAAAGAGAAAAGAGTCACTGGAGACTGACTGGAGAGAGGTTAAATTAAAGAAATGGTTAAAAGTAAGTGTTTGAATTGTTTTGTTAAAAATTGTAAATAAAAAGGAGGAAGGTGGTGGTGGTGGTCAACGTGGGAGGTGTGGCAGAGGCCCAGAGCAGAGAGAGAGAGAGAGAGAGAGAGAGAGAGACTCAAGAGAAAAATATGTCTCTCCCGGATCGTGAGACTTGGCAAGTTGTCCAGCGTCGACGCCGTTTCCCGCATCACTGGCGACCGGGCCCCATTGCCGACCCAGCTTCGCTCATCCCCCGTTCCAAAACCTACCTCCCATTTCAAACCACTCCCACCTATGCGCAAATGGTGGCCAAGATGGCACCTCTACCTATGGCCCCTAAAGCTCCGTCCCCACCTACAACTCCTCCTACATCCCCTACTCCTCCGTCCTCACCCCATAGCCCCACTTTTTACGTTTCCCCCCACAGCCCAGAACACCTACGTTTCCCGCCATCACCCCGATTCCCAGAGTGGAAGGGCAGATGTTTCAAATGCTGCCGAAAGGGACATTCTGTCTCGGCTTGTCGCAACCCTCTTAAGTGCGGTAAGTGCTGGAAAACCGGCCATACGGGAAACAAGTGCTGATAGGGCCATGTTCCCAAGGCCCTTTATTTAATAAACTTTAGGCCTATGAAAGCCCGAGATTCGGACCTCCTTTCAGGAGCCAGCCCGGCGCCAAGGTAAAGAGGCCCAAAGCCCGAGATACTTAAGATCCAGTCACAGAACAGGCCGAAGGCCTGCAAAAGTCAAACTCGGCCCGAAATAGACATACACCGCCTTAATGCGGGATGACCAGTCAACTCGGTCACAATAACCGTTTCACCGGCTTAAGGCGAGATAACCGCCGAGATAGCGGTTATGACTCAGCATATATAAGGCAAAAATCTCCATTGAACGGGGGTCGAAATTTTACACACACAAAGAGAGATCGAATAGGTCAGAGTCAGAATCTCTCTACAACCATCTTACTTCTCAACTCTCATCTCGGACTGCCACCTCGGGCAGGGCGAGATCATTCAACCACCTCTCACATACGGACTACCCTCCTCGGGAGATAGGACGTATCAACTACCGTGGGGCCCCCATCGCTCCAATACTGAAGCATCCAATGGACGCGCAAGATGTTTCCAATCCTCCCCCTCCGGGCACCAACAAAGACCCCGCAGGAGGTAAGGATACCGGGAACACGTCCAAACCCTCTCCGAAGGTCGACAACAACCCAGCAGGCGAGAAGGACAACCGACGTCATAACAACCCGCCAAACAACCAACCCGTGATCGGGTCAGGGGTGACCTCTCAAAGCCCCCTTCTCACCCCATCCTCAGGACAGGTTGTCCCACCAGGCACCACGCCGATAAGGCCGCCCCTGAGTGCGACCGCAACACGGCCGATGTCACCTCGACCGCAGCGACCCCAACAACCCTTCACGGGATCCAACCCTCAATACGGCACCCAGCTGTTCGCACCATATCAGCCGCAAACACCCGTGTACTATTACGGGACGTACCCCTACTCACCATATGGCCCACCGATGCCACAATACCCATATATGACCCCGCCCGGTCAAATGACCCAGGAAGGCGCTCCGGGAACCTATCACCCCGGTATCGCGGCACCTTATCCCCTGGCTCCACCAAATTACCTTCCCCTTCAACAAGTGCAGCAGCACTCAGCCCCGATAGTAGCCACGTGCGCTGCGCCAACTAAGCCAACAAAGCCCCTCTCCAAGAACCTCCAGGCGGCTATCTCGCCCCGCAACCTTAACTCCGACTTTATTAAGGTTCGGACAGCGGATAGTGAGGAAACAGACACTCCTAACCCCCAAAACAACACGGTGCAACACGGCCCCAAGCCAATCGAGCAGGAAGGTCAGGTGAGAACCAAGGGAAGGAACAGGGACAGGAAGCCGGGCTGGGACGTGACCCGTCACCTCAAAGGGAACAAGATCAATCCACATCGGTGACCGGGGACGATCGCACCACCGAAAGCAATCTCGCTCCCGCCATGAGCGTGAAGATAGCCAGCTACGGGGAAGGCATAGGACTCGTAAAGGCGACAGGAAACGCACCCGAAGGTCTCCCACCCCCACTAAAGGTATCAGCATGACCCAAGTGGAAGAGCTGATACAGACCCGACTCAATGCCAAGATGGCCGAGATCGAGTCCCAGAAGGCTGGCACCTACTCTAAACCTATGGGGATTGCGGACGGACCTCTATCAGCCAATATATACGGAGCATCTATGACAGACTTCAAGTACCCCGCTTTCCTCCCACGTTTTCGAGGTAACGGATACCCCGCAGACCCGCACAACTTTGTATATGGGTTTTTGGAGCGACTTCGGCTCTTAGGGGCCACGGACGCGATCACATGCCGGGTCTTCACAACTTGCCTTCAAGGAGAAGCTTGGGACTGGTACATGAACCTCCCCCGAGGTTCGATCACTAAATTCGAAGATCTCGCTAAAGCCTTTTTAGAAAGGTACACCGTGATCAGGCCCCCTCAGATCACCAGCGAGATGCTCCTAGACATCGTTCAAGGTCCAAGGGAAAAAACCGGCAATTTTGTCAACCGCTTTATACAGGCATCTCGCCAAGTCCAGAACTTGAACGAAGAATTTGCCCTGGCCGCCATTAAAAAAGGGCTGCGCAAAGGCGGACCCGGTACCCTGAGGTACGATGCACACGTGAAGAAGATGACTACCTTACGCGAATTCGTGGCCTTTGCAGAAGGATACATCAGGGCCGAAGAAGACAATGGCAGCCCCCCAAGAGCTCGACCAAGATCACCCCGACAACAGAACTACTGGCCACCTCAAAATGATCAACCTCGGGCACAAGTCGAACCTCGAACCCAGAATGAACCCCGCCGACACAATCAAGACAAGAAAGGAGGGCACAAACCGAATGAAGCAGAATACCGCCCCCACTATGTACGGTATGCCCCCTTCACCAAAAAGCGGCACGAGATGTACCATATCGTGAAGGACATGTTCGACCTGCCCCCTCCATTGCCCAAAGACATTTTCGAAATACAGGACAAGTCTAAGGAATGCCTGTTTCACGGGTTCGAGGGACATTCGACAAGCGATTGTCTCCAGTTACGCGACATACTGGAAAGGCTAGCCCGGGAAGGAAAGTTAACCGAATTCATTTAACCGACTTTTACAAAAAATACACTTGGAAGTACAATGGGCGCGGACGAGATTACAAGAAGAAAATTTCGTACAAGAGAAATTACAACGGTGACCGACATCCCGATCAAGGACCCAACACCGATGATGGGTCAGGGCCGCAGCGCGGGGAGCGACAGAGCAGCCCGGTTGTCAACACGATCAGCGGTGGCATCGGGCATTACTCCCGCAAGATCGAATCCCGTCCAAAAACTAAACCTTACCCCACTATCTTAAATGTCGAACAGGACACCAACAAGAAACGACCAATAATGGATGAGGTGATTGTGTTCTCTGAAAAGGATCAAGGCGAGATCATTGGCCCGCACGTCGACCCAATTGTACTCAGCCTAAAAATCGATACACACAGGTTAAAAAGGATCCTAGTGGACACCGGAAGTTCAGCCGACATCCTGTACTTGTCCGCTTTCCGCAAAATGGGACTCAAGACCGATACACTCAAAAGGATAACACCCCCCTCATCGGTTTCACAGGCGATGCCCTCCGTCCAAAGGGCATGGTTTCTCTCAAAACCGTTTTCGGCACCTCGCCTAAAATGGTGGAAACAATGATCGACTTCCTGATAGTTGACGCCCCGTCCGCCTACAATGCCATTTTAGGGAGGGGTACGCTGAATAAAATCGGAGCCATCGTTTCTTCTCCTCACTTAAAAATCAAATTTTACACAAGTCATGGGGTGGGAGAAGAATGTGGGGCACAGGAGATAGCTCGGGAATGCTACCACGTATCCCTCTAGGAAAGTTGCGGCCAAGTCCATCAAGTCGACACCCCCAGAACAACCACCTGCCGCTCGGGCGGGCATATGAAGGCCAGCAGCGACTTCCTACCCCCTGACACTCAGATCGCGCTGGATCCCACGGACAAAGCGGAATCTAAGTCTTCCCTTGTGCCCGCAGACGAAGTTGAAGAGCTCGACTTAGGCGACGGGAAGACATTGAACATAGGAAAAGCTATCCAGGGGTCAGCCAGAGAAGACCTTATCACTTTCCTCCGCAATAACCAGTCCGTTTTCGCCTGGACCGCGGCCGACATGCCAGGAATTTCGATATCAATCGCGGAACATAAGTTGCATATCAAGCCGGAATTCAAACCAGTACGACAAAAGAAGCGCAACATGGGAGAAGAAAGACAACTGGCAGTGAAAAAGGAAGTCGCAAAACTTCTAGCTGCGGGATTCATCCGCAATGTTGACTGTCCGGAGTGGATGGCTAACCCGGTCCTGGTCAAAAAATCAAATGGAGATTGGCGGATGTGTATCGACTACACAGACCTTAACAAAGCATGCCCAATGGATCCATTTCCCTTGCCCAAAATAGACCAACTTGTGGACTCTACCTCGGGACATGCATTCCTCAGTTTCATGGATGCATTCTCGGGATACAATCAGATTCGAATGAGTCCCGACGATGAAGAGAAGACCGCTTTTACAACCCATTCCGGCCTCTACTGCTACCGAGTAATGCCCTTCGGGTTAAAAAATGCGGGAGCAACATTTCAGAGAATGGTGAACAAAGTCTTCCAAGATCAAATCAGCCGAAACATGGAAGCTTATGTCGACGATCTGCTGGTCAAGAGCATGTCGGATCTCGATCACATCCGGGATCTCGAGGAAACTTTCGCGACACTTAACAGAGCCGACATGAAACTCAACCCAAAAAAGAGTTTTTTCGGCCTAACCGGTGGTAAGTTCCTCGGGTTCATGGTATCCATGCGAGGTATCGAAATTCACCCCTCTAAATCCCAAGCCATACTCGACATGCAACCACCTCGGAACTTGAAGGAACTCCAGTCATTAACTGGACGGCTGGCCGCCCTAAACAGATTCATAGCACGGTCAGGGGACGTTTGCTTCCCTTTCTTCAAAGCTATGCGTAAGTCAGCCAAGTTCGAATGGACTGACAAGTGCGCGGCGGCTTTTGACAAAATCAAAGCTTACCTCGCTGACCCACCTTGCCTCAGCAGACCCGCAACAGGCAATATCCTTGTCCTCTATTTGGCAACCACCAGCCATGCTGCCAGTGCAGCCCTAGTCCGAGAAGAAGGGCGGGAACAGCGGCCCGTATACTTCATGTCACATGTACTCCGAGATGCCGAAACAAGATACACTCAAATTGAGAAAGCGGCATATTCTATGGTAGTGGCCGCAAGGAAGCTGCGACCTTACTTCCAGTCGCACCCTATCAAAGTATACACCGGGGTACCACTCAAGAAGGTCCTTGCCAACTTCGACTCTTCCGGCAGATTACTGGCTTGGGCTCTGGAACTCTCCGAGTTCGACATTTCATTCCACCCACAGAATGCTCTCAAGTCGCAGATCTTTGCCGATTTCATCGCGGAATACTCAGGAGCGCCACCTGAATTAGAAGGATGGTGAATGCTATATGTCGATGGAGCGTCCTCCCTGCAAGGGGCCGGGGCCGGTGTCTCCCTCATCGGACCACAAGGTGAAGTCCTGAATTACGCCCTCCACTTTCAGTTTCCGGTGACCAACAACACGGCAGAATATGAAGCCATCATAGCTGGGCTCAAATTAGCCAGAGAACTCGGGGCACGCGAGGTTTACCTCCATAGCGATTCCGAGCTGGCTGTCAAACAGATCAATGCCGAATGTCGCGTCATGGATGATAAATTGCGCAAATACCGGGAGCAGTTCAACCACTTGAAGAACCAGTTCGATAGGGTCGAGATCCAACATGTTTCCCGCAACAAGAATTGCCAAGCCGATGCCCTCTCCAAGCTCGGAGCTGCAGTAAACTTAGACAAAGACAGACCAATCATAGTCATGGATATACCCCATTCCAGCATTGATGTAAATGTTATTGCGGTATATGCTATCCATGAACCAACAGAAACATGGTTCACCCCGATGTGGAATTTTCTCAATACCGGGGTCCTGCCAACAGACCAGCTTGACGCGCGACGTTTGAAGAAGATAGCCCCGCTTTACTCCATATTCAACAACCAGCTCTATAAGAGGGGCTATGTCCGCCCTTGGCTGAAGTGTATTCCGCACGACACCGCCCATCAAATGTTGGTCGAGGTACACGCTGGCATATGTGGCAGTCATCAAGGGGCAAAAACTCTAGCCAAGAGAATACTTAGAGCAGGATTTTATTGGCCAACAATGCAGCAAGACGCAGCAGACTTAGTCAAAAAATGCGATAAGTGCCAATATCACAGCAAGCTCAGCAATGTCCCTCCTTACGACCAGATCTCTATCTCGGGGGCGTGGCCTTTCGACTTATGGGGAATCGACATCGTAGGTCCATTCCCCAAAGCCGTTCGCCAACGACGTTGGATTATAGTCGCTGTCGAATACTTTACCAAATGGGTAGAAGCAGAGGCCCTGACAACTATCACGGCCAAGGCAGCCGAACACTTCATCTGGCGCAACATCATCTGCCGATTTGGTTTACCCCATGCCCTCATTTCCGATAATGGCACACAGTTCAATGCAGCCAGGACAATAGCATTTCTATCGGGCCTCGGGATCCACAATAATTTCACCTCGGTCAGCCATCCCGCAAGCAATGGCCTCGCTGAGGTTACCAACAGGACCATTTTGGAAGGCATCAAACGCAAGGTGGAAGCCAACCGCAAAAATTGGCCCGACATGTTGGACGAAGTCCTTTGGGCATACCGAACAACCCCGCGGGAAGCTACCCAACAGACCCCTTACTCGCTGGTATTTGGCATGGAAGCAGTCACCCCCTTGGAACTGATAGAACCATCCCTTCGCACTGCGACGTACTCTGTTGAAGGAAATCCGGGCTCTCGCGAGGTCGACCTCGAGCTCCTTCATGAAACCAGAGAACGAGCCCGTGTCCGGATAATGGAGTACCAAAGGAGGGTCAAACGTGCTTTTGACAAACACGTTGTACCCCGCGACTTCCAGCCAGGCGACCTCGTTCTAAGGAAGGTCGAAGCGACGGGCAAACACGTCGGTAAGCTGGAGCCAAATTGGGAGGGCCCATACCGAGTAGTCACCCTCAGAGGGAAAGGCGCGTATGAGCTAGAAGACTTACAGGGGACCCCGCTCCCAAGACCATGGAATGCAGGCCATCTCCGAAAATTTTACACTTAATTGGCGTACCATGCCTGCAAGCACATCGAAAGGCGTTATAAGCTGAGTACATGTGATGCTACTAATTCTCAAACAAGGCGAGATATGCCGAGTACAAGGCGAAATAGGCCGAATAAAAGGCGAAATAGGCCGAATAAAAGGCGTGATAGGCCGAATACTTTACTATAGGCGAGATAGGCTTTTAGTTACTTTTAGCGAGATGCTTTTCCATCTCATGTAACTTTTTATTTTTTGTATGCGACATTATAAGCATATTTACTATATATGAATTGTCAATTTCAAAGAAGTTTTATTGTTACTTCACTTTAGCGTATGCTATTCTAGCAATGCTTCTTATCATATCGGAAACAACTAACGAACGAAAACCCTTCGGGGTAACGAATACGAGTTTTCCGATCACTGTATTTTTCTGACCGGCATTTTTACGTCGGCCTTTTATCTTTTTCCATAAACCAAAAAAAAAAAAAAAAAAAAATCATGCGAGCTCACTATATCGCGAAATTTGCAAACTCCACTATATCGTAAGATTACACTATCATACAACATTACAACATACAGTGCGAACAAACAACATCTCAGGAAATCATAAATAATTTTACATATTTTTTGTTCACATGACTAAGTAATATCAAGTCAGAAGCATATCGCTATACATTCTGACTTCGGGGGCTAATGATAGGGCCATGTTCCCAAGGCCCTTTATTTAATAAACTTTAGGCCTATGAAAGCCCGGGATTCGGACCTCCTTGCAGGAGCCAGCCCGGCGCCAAGGTAAAGAGGCCCAAAGCCCGAGATACTTAAGATCCAGTCACAGAACAGGCCGAAGGCCTGCAAAGGTCGAACTCGGCCCGAAATAGACATACACCGCCTTAATGCAGGATGACCAGTCAACTCGGTCACAATAACCGTTTCACCGGCTTAAGGCGAGATAACCGCCGAGATAGCGGTTATGACTCAGCATATATAAGGCAAAAATCCCCATTGAACGGGGGTCGAAATTTTACACACACAAAGAGAGATCGAATAGGTCAGAGTCAGAATCTCTCTACAACCACCTTACTTCTCAACTCTCATCTCGGACTGCCACCTCGGGCAGGGCGAGATCATTCAACCACCTCTCACATACGGACTACCCTCCTCGGGAGATAGGACGTATCAAGTGCAGGGAAGGAATGTCGAACCCAGCAGCTCCCCCGTTTAAACCGGCTGCTCCTGCAGCCCTCAAGAGGCCGGTTGAATGGGAACCGGGATTTGGCAATCTCCTCAATGGCCCTAGACCTCTCAACCCGCACTATATGCCTCCGAATAGGCCTCAAAAGATCATCTCCTACGTGGACAGAGACGGGGAACACTACCATGAGATAGCTAGGCTCCAGCAATCGGCAGTCATCCTATATACGGATTATCTCTTCTCTGAGATTAGCGTAGACAAGGTAACAGAGTATGCGGTACAAACCGGCCTGCTTCAATCGCACGAGGTCAGAGTGGCTAAGCTTAAGAAGGGAAGGTACCTTATCTGTCTCCCGGAAGGGCTTGCACCCGAGACCTTTATTGACGCCACCCCACAAAAACTGTGGGACGAGGGATTCTCTTTCCAGAAGTGGAATCAACTCGAGGACGCCACCTTACACATCCCGGCATTCCGAGTCCTTATAGACATCGCTGGCCTACTGCCACATTTATATCGGGAACGCCAAATCGTAAGGGCGGTTAGCAGATTTGGACTTTATCTTGGCTCCGTAGCTCAGCAGCATCAAGGTGATATATCGTGCTGGTCTGCTGTGGTAGCTGTCCAGGAGCTGGAGGAGGTCCCTCTTACTGTGGCGCTGGTTGAAGGTGGCTTAGAATACGTGGCAGATATTCAACCTGTCATGTGGTCTAGAGAACCGGTATTCAAGGAGTCTGACATGCCAATGCCGCCTCCACTCTTTAAACGGCCAAAACCAAAACCATTGGAAGTACCGGACGAGACAGTAGACCCACTTACAACAACCTTAGAGGATAGTGACATTATCCCAATGTCACGGAAGGCCCTAATCCAATTGTACGAGGGTCGCAGACTCGACTCCATTCCGCCGGAGTTACGGAGGGTCCTTACCGGCAAAAGCTCGGGTATACAGGCGGAAACACATCCCGATGAACCGCTCGAAGATATGGCTCGCGAACCGGCTCCCCCCGGCGATACGGACCAGCCGCACCAGTGCATCTCTCAGTCGGGCCGTCCGGCGGTGTTGATAAAAATTGATTTTCGTAAGGCATTTGACACTGTAGAGTGGTCCTTCCTTTTTAAACTCTTGCGGGCTAGAGGATTTACGGAACAATGGATGAACATGATACAAAACTTGCTGGAATCTGCTACTTCCCGAGTCATTCTAAATGGAGAGGCATCCGCCACAGTACGGCACCATCGGGGATTGCGGCAGGGGGACCCGCTCTCCCCACTCTTATTTAACTTTGCAGTTGATGTGTTACAAAGAATGGTGGCTGCAGCGAATGCATGCTTACCTACTCCGATTTCCAACAAATTTCCAGAATCTATTGTGGCCATGCAATATGCGGACGACACGGCTATCGTAGCCAATGCAAATGCGGATACAGTGGTCACTCTAAGAACCTTGCTGAGATTATTTACTAAGATTTCTGGTTTGGGGGTTAATTTCAGCAAGAGTTCCTTCATTCCACTGAACCTAGACCAATACAATTTGGAGATCATAACACAGATCCTCGGCTGTCAACGGACGCAGTTCCCCATGAACTATTTGGGTATGCCCCTAACGGTGTCTAGGCCATCTAGAGACATGTTCTTGCCCCTAATTGAAAAGATTGAAAAGAGACTTGCTGGCTGGAGGGGCAAGCTTATCTCTCGGGGGGGCCGTTTACAGTTAGTCAACTCGGTGCTATCCGCTATCCCAACCTATATGATGGCCTGTTTTAGATTCCCAAAATGGGTCATTGATCGAATTGACCGAATGAGAAGAGTGTTCCTGTGGGGCAAAAATGACAGTGCTTCGAATCCAATCTCGTTGATTAATTGGACGGCGGTTTGTCTACCTAAGGCATTTGGGGGCTTAGGCATCGCTGACCTAGAGCTTCGAAATATATCCCTCATGACCAGATGGTGGTGGCGGCTTCAGGCAGACCCGGACTCTCTATGGGCACTAGTGGCAACAAGGCTCAGATGGATCGGTACTTATGCACATGGGCCAGGTTTGTGGACTATTGAAGGATCCTTCTTCTGGAGGCAAATGATTAAAATTCATCATGTTTTCCAGACTTCTACCCAATGGAATGTCGGAAGTGGAGTGGGTATATCATATTGGTATGATGCTTGGGCAGGTTTTCCAAGAGCCAAACTCGGTCCGAGACAGATACGACCCTCGCAGCCTCAAATTTCTTTGGCTGATGCTAAATCTATCAACAGAATTTTTGGTCCTGAGGATGAAGATCTTGAACAGATTGTGCTCACCGCTGAACTGGATCAGATGTTATGGAAGTGGGGGGGCTCTGGCTCCTATTCTGCGGCCTCATTGTACTTGGCTATGGTAAGCGTCGGCAAGATCAAATGGCCTTTCATGGCGGTTTGGAAATGCCCGGTACCCCCCACGGTCAAGGTTTTCATCACCATGATGCTTAGAGACAAAATTCTCACACACGATGTCATGAATAGAAGAGGAATTCGGTGCGACTTGGGCTGCGTGATGTGTTCAAACTGCCCGGTAGAATCGACTTCACACCTGCTATTCCTGTGCCCATTCGCAACGCATGTGTGGTTCATACTATCCCAGCGGCTGGGGTGCACTCTAATGCGACCCCACCTAAATGCTCAACTCACATGGCATGAATCGCACGCCTCTAGAGGCTTGCTCACTGAGCGTCAGTGGATAACATACTTCTCCTGCACAGTATGGATGCTATGGAAACACCGCAATGAGCGGGTATTTGGAGGACCAGCCAAGGAGCCTAGGCTGATAACTGAGAGGATACTTTCGGAAAGTGCTTTATGGATGCATAATGGCTGAGTAGGTAGCAATGACTGTAGGCTGAATAGGGGGGCAGATTTTGAGTTCTTTTCAGTTCAATTGCTAGATGTCGATGTAAAAACTTTCATTACTTTAATCAAATCTTGGTAGCTACTGCCAAGCATTTTTCAAAAAGAGAGAGAGAGAGACTATCTATGGCTTCACTGTCACTGTCGCTATCAGTTCCTAAACCCAAACCCAAACCCAAACCCATATTTTATTTATTTATTTAATTACTCTCATGCTCATGCATGTCGCTATCAGTTCCTAAACCCAAACCCAAACCCATATTTTGTTTATTTATTTAATTACTCTCATGCTCATGCATGTCGCTATCAGTTCCTAAACCCAAACCCAAACCCATATTTTATTTATTTATTTAATTACTCTCATGCTCATGCATGTCTAATGACCATTTGAGTGTGACTCTGAGTGGGGTAGGTTATTTAGATATATGCCCATCATAACTAGATTTCCTGTTTGGACAATAGAACTCAAGACAAGCATAAATAATATGAAGGCCAGGTACATCCTTGCTCTTGCTAATGAACTATATATATATATCCCAAGAATATGCATAAGAGAAAATCAATTTCAAAAGTATAAAAAAGTATTATGGACATCAAACAATTGAGCAATTGAAAATAAGTGTCAGATAAAATCAAGCCATCATTTCCTAAAAAACAGTGGTTTGATTTTGTATGGTTCTCAAATTCAAAACCCAAAAACCTTGTCGACAGGAATTAAAAATAATAACAAAGAAAAGAAAATAATGGAAAATAAGCAAGCTTAGTGAAGATAAGATATTAGAGAAAACTAATAAGAAAAGAGTACATGCTATAGCCAAGGGGCCCGTTGTCTACTGTCGAACTTATTTTTACAAAACAAACTTCATGATTTTAACATCGGTAAATTCCACTGGGAGAATGGGATTTTAATATTTTTTTGGGTTTACGTATACCCTATATCTTATAATTTATTGTATAATGGCAAACTTTTTTTGAAAATTATTTTAGCACCAAATTATAAATTGGTTAACTAAAATATACATGACAGTGGGATTACTAACTGCTGTCTGTTATGCACATTTACCAAATTTTTCAAAGTTTATGGAGATATGGACATATATCTCAAATTTATTTTAGACACGTGTCATCTTCTTGGGATTCAAACTTGGACTTTGTTTTGAGATTTGTAATCTTTTTTTGATGTAATGTCATACTTGTATCAATAATAAAAAGAATATAGTTTTACTATGTCACATTTACTTCCCTTCTAGTTCGTTGAAATAAATGATGCTCATTAAGATTTTCGTTTTCCATTCATTCATTCATTCATTAAAGCATTTAAAATACTCATCTGATTCTGGCACTGAGCTAAAGTGTGGATTTTGAACATAATTTAGTCACTGATTGCAGCAACAGACTAGCATTCAAGAATCTTCTAAAAAAATATATAAATATTTTCATAGATACATTTGTTGTCACATATAAAATATAATAGAATACAAAAATCAATATGTGTAAGGGTTGTTGTGCACACATGTGCCATCAATTACTCCCTTCTGACTCAGTTCATGACTATCCTCCATGTTTTTTCTTAGATCTGTGTCTTAACTGGTAAAAGAATGGATTTTATAGAAAATATATAAAACTATAAGGGTATGTTTGTAAGATATTGCAAGATGAAGGCTTGACAGTAAAGTTAAAATCATGAATGCCTAGTGAATCTCAGCACTGTTCACTGTTTGAGTTTCTTAAAACCTGATTTCTAGTAAGATGTGTAAATAAAATAAAGAATAGGGTCTTGTGTGTAAAAGGACCACAAGTATAGTCTGACAGAGCAATGAAATTCATGTGAAACTCGATTTCACATATTTGAGCTTACTGTCAAGATCTCTTTGTGAATCTAATCTGTATAAATATGAATGAAATAATTATAAGGACCAAGCTGCGTAATTGTACATCTAGGGTCTAACTAGGACTGTTCTTATTTTTTTATTTTCTTTTTTGCAACCCTCTTGCAACCTTTCTGAAATTTTAATATTTTTTTGTATTATTCTTTCTTCGATTTTGTAAATAAAGTATAATCTAAAGGCTTAAATAAAAAAACAGTATGTATATTGGTTCTAAATGTTGTATACAACCTTTGTACCAACCCTTGATGTTGTACCAGCCACCCATTTGTAAATATAATGACAAATTTTATTATATGGCACGTAAAAAATTTATTAGATGGCTCGCTCGCTGGTAACGAGCTGAACATTAGAGTTCGAGCTAAAAAAAGTGGCTCGTAGCTCACTCGCTTTCGGACCGAGCTTGAGTGAACCACGAGCCGCGAGCTTTTTTGTCACTCCTAATCGCAACTCACACCAACTTGGAGCAGTCTATGAGGAAATGGCGGTGACGCGGCCCACAGAGCGGCTGATAAGAACAGAGAGGGATTCAGGTCTGGTCTTCAAGCGGCCACAGTTGGAAATTTGAAACTCATTGATAATTAGATGGAAATGTCATCCACAATTTCATATTTAAAGTTGGTCTAACAAAAAAAAAATGGGAACACTCAAACGTGAAACTGCGTTTTGATAAATTGTAAAGCAATTGCAAGCACACAGATCTAGTTCACAAACACACATGTCTGGTAGATCGATTATTACAATAGCATATGTACATACGTACGTACATATATATCAACCCGAAGAAGATCGATTAGGCCGCCAAGAGTAACATTCCCAAGGCGAGAGCAGATGCAAACATGATTGATATTATTTTTTGGAATGTAATGGTCTCGTCAAATATTCACTAAAGTGCATCTTACTTAATACTAGTAATGCTGTGATTGGCCTACGGGCATTTCTGAATGCAAAAAAAAAAGTAATGCTGTGATGGGCAAATATTTTAACAGAGCAGTTTTTACTTCATGCAGCGCACGGCCTATAGAATAAAAACAGCGCTGCATATTATTTGTGCGCTGCATGAAGCTAAAACTACTCTGTTAAAATCTTTGCCATAGTGATAGTCATGTTACTGATGTCGCGGGGTGAGAATTGTAGGAAAAAGGAGCAAGTACCTCCCTTTAGAGAGAGCAAGAGAAAAAGAGAGAAAAGGAGAGAGAATTCCAAAAAAAACAGAGAGAAAGGAGGATAGAGATAACTTCTATTCTCACTTGAGAATAGGAGGAAGTGAGAATAGGAGGGAATTTATGTCGGGGCTATCGGACGTACTGTGGGGTAGTGGTCGGGCTATTTAACAAGAAAAATCTAGTTGGTGATTAGTGCTTCTCAATCATGATGAGGGGTTTAAGAACAAAAAAAAAGAAGGTTTTGTTGAAAATTAAGGACTAATGTCTTCCAATGTAAATGTAACAAGAGACATTCTAGAATAAAGTCTGGGACTTGGAGCAGGAAAACATGCTTTTCTTTCATTATAACATAGAGTGAGTACATATATATATTTGGGGCATAAAAAGTTAAATACTTGCTCTGTGCATTCAAACAAGCATGTTTTAATTATATTTATATTATTTTTTTATTGATCTTTAAGTCATGCCAAATTGTTTACCAATAAATTAATTATTATGTTGTCGTGTACTTGTGTGAATATTTATTAAAAATATTGGCCTCAATTTAAAAGCGTATATTTTTTTAATACGTATTTTTAGTTTCACGTTAAAGTTGGACATGCAAATTCCAATTATGATAACCTACTATATATAATTATCAGGATGTCACAATAAAAACAATAGTATTATTTTATTGAATTGAATTGAAACTTCCATTCTTTAATTTAGGTCCGATCGATCATAAGATTATTTTCTTAATTAATTAGATTTTAAGTTGTTTGTTACGGAAAGTATGAAACAAATCAATCATTTCATACTCATGTCCAAAACTGAAAAATACTGATTTGATAAAATATAATATTCGTACAAATCTCACTCCTATCCATTATGCAATTTTTAGCAAAAAAAATGGTTCCACATTTCCACATAAGTACAAACGATAAATAATTGAATTAAGATTATAGACTTAACACCCTGTGGGGTACCAAAAAAATGTGTTTGCTGTTTGCACATGATTACGTACAGAAGGGCACCCCCAGTTAAGGCACCCCCAGTTAGGGGTGTTCAACCGGTCGGTTCGGGTCAAACCGAATTTTTTTTGCCGAACTGCGGTTTTAACCGAATTTTGAAAATCCAATCAAACCGACCGAATTAAAATTTCAAACCAATCTAAAACTGAACCGATTAAACCAATTTATATAAACTTCGGTTTGTTCGGTTGAACCGAATACAAACATTTCAAGTTACAAATAAACATTTCAAAACCGGTTGGTTCGGTTCAAACCGATTTGGATAACATTTTTAATTAATAACCACACAAGCCGGTTTTTGATAAACCGATTCATTATAAATCACACAAAATAAACCGATCCATTTTTATTAAACCGGTTGGTTCGGTTCAAACCAATTTGGATATCTCAAAACCGAACCAAACCATTTAAACCGAACTGAATCATTTAAACCGAACAACCGATCCAATTAAACCGAAATTTGCCGGTTCGGTTTAAAACCAAATAAACCGATCCATTTGAACACCCCTACCCAGTCATCCATATATGGCTCCACCTGGCCCCACAATGGGCACCTCTAGTCGTCCACCCGGCCCCACAATGCGCAAACCCTAGAATTCAAATCCTCTGCATTAACTCAAAAGGGAATCTTTTGAGTTAATGAATCTCGACTGTTCAATTTGTTTTAAGATTCGTGTAAACTAGATCTACGCTAATATTAAAGGGTCCCCCGTGTTATAGACACGAGCCGAATTAGCTCCGTTTAAAATCAAACGGTTAAAATTTATTAACTCAAAAGATTCCCTTTTGAGTTAATGCAGAGGATACGGATCCCAAACCCTAGATTCCGTCATGCTCATAAGTCATAACAAATTAACAATACAGTGGCCTACGGGCTCTTAATGATAAAATAAAATAAAATAACAGCAAACACATGTACCTCATATTGTAAAGCAATTTGAATGCATTCATTGCTTGTATATATATAACATTATCTCTTTTACACATGGAAATATATTTCGGGCTAATTGTTCTTGCGGTGTAAAAGTAGTAGAGTAGAAAACTAGAAATATACATAGTGTTGTTATATAAGTTTATCAAGTTTTTTTGAACTCGATTCTAAAATTTATTGAATTAATTTTAAATGATAAATTAAAACAGTTGAAACACATCTAGTTTACGAAAAATGCGTCTACATGCAAAAATTTGAAAATTTGATATAGAATAAAGTGATAAAAAAAAACATTAAAAAAATAAATGCATTCAAATTTGTATATCTATATCGATATCGTTATATATGGTTCTTACTTGTAGAGTTCCTGGTCTTTTTAAAGGGCAAAGCTGTGCTTTAAATTTTTTATCAGTGTTATTTTTTAGTTTTAAATGATTAAATTAAGAAATAGAGATATTAGTATTGAAAGTAAGTTTAGATGGAAAGAATAATTATTCTGTAAATTCTGTTGAAAACGTATCTTACTCAAGAGCCCGTTTGCAGAGTCAAGATTAAGAAAAGGAAAGAGACAAATTTCTTGTGAAAGAAACAGTGTAAAGTGCATTTTCATGTCTAAGTGCGAAGCAGAATAGAAAACACATGTACCTCATATTGTAAAGCAATTTGAATGCATTCATTGCTTGTATATATATAACATTATCTCTTTTACACATGGAAATATTTATTTTATTTATTTTATTCATTGCATGCATTCATGCCTACTAGCTAGACTATAGATCCGTACCTTACAACATGTGGCAGTTCTTCTGGACTATAAAATTTACAAATAAGACCTCAAGATTTAAGATATTCTAAAAGAACATTTGTTATTTTTTTGTTTTTTGTTGTTGAAGCACTCTATTTTTTTAAAAACATAATTTATTGTTATTATAAAATAACGTCTTGGTAATTATTAGATAAAAAAAAATTGGTTGTTATATTCTTCTACGTTATTGGAAAACATTCAGTTCTTTTTAATAAATTTATTATTTTCATTTTAGTTCGATGTTAAATTTGAAATATATTTATAATTTTTTTTATATTATATTATTTTATAACAATTCTCATATTCATACGTATGTGAGTATTTAAATAAATTCCAAAAAATGTAAAATTTGGTCTCCAAGCACATTTTAATATAGATTGAACATCTAACGGTTTGAAAATGTCGTTTGAAGTCAATTCAATAGGTTTTAGAGTTGAGCTCACGAGAGGGCTTGGTGAGCTTAGGAACACCCTAGTTCTACTCATATAACATTATCTCTTTTACACATGGAAATATTTTTCGGGCTAATTGTTCTTGCGGTGTAAAAGTAGTAGAGTAGAAATATACGGGGTGTTGTTAAGTTTATCAAGTTTTTTTGAACTCAATTCTAAAATTTATTGAATTAATTTTAAATGATAAGTTAAAACTGTGGAAACACATCTAGTTTACGAAAGATGCATCTACATGCAAAAATTTGAAAATTTGATATAGAATAAAGTGGTAAAAAAACATTAAAAAAATAAATGCATTAAAATTTGTATATCTATATCAATATCGATATATATATATGGTTCTTACTTGTAGAGTTCCTGGTCTTTTTAAAGGGCAAAGCTGTGCTTTAAATTTTTTATTAGTGTTATTTTTTAGTTTTAAATGATTAAATTAAGAAATAGAGATATTAGTATTAAAAGTAAATTTAGATGGAAGAATAATTATTCTGTAAATTCTGTTGAAAACGTATCTTACTCAAGAGCCCGTTTGCAGAGTCAAGATTAAGAAAAGGAAAGACAAATTTCTCCGAGATTTTTATTTTTACCCAAAAAAAAATATATTTTAATATAATTATCCAAATTTTTGAAAAATTTAAATTTATACCCAAACCGTAAGAAAAATTTACGGTTTGAATTCCGAATTCAAACCGTAAATTTTTCTTACGGTTTGAACTCTTTTTTTTTTTTTTTTTTTTTTAAGAGAAAAATAGCTAAAATACTGAAATGAAATATAGCACAAAAAAATCGAATTGTTTTTTAAAATATTTGTTAGAAAATACGCTACGAACAAAGCCGATTTTGTGCTAAAATACGGTAAATTACAATAATTATGCTAAAATACGGTAAATTTACTAAAATGCTGAAATTACAATAATTATGTAGAATTATGCTAAAATACGGTAAATTACGCTAAATTACGTATGAATTGGGCCGATTTTCTGGCATCTTTCATAAATTTACTAAAAGGAGCGTAACTTTTGATCCGTCCGTCGGATCGAGCTGAAATTTTGACAGGAACTCCACAACCCAAAACCCGATCCGAAACCCATCTACGATCTGTTTCGCCCATTTGCGGGCTCAGATTCGCGATCCGAGTCTTCCTTCATGGATTTTTGAACATTTCTTTATAATTATAGAGTTTTTAGGGTCTTTGATGTATCTTTTATATATATTTTCTATTTTAGGGTTTGTATTTAAACAGACGTCGTGTCTTTTGGCATAATTATTGTAATTTAACGTATTTTAGCACAAAATCGGCTTTGTTCGTAGCGTATTTTCTAACAAATATTTTAAAAAACAATTCGATTTTTTTGTGTTATATTTCATTTCAGCATTTTAGCTATTTTTCTCTTAAAAAAAAAAAAAAAAAAAAAAAAAAAAAAGAGTTCAAACCGTAAGAAAAATTTACGGTTTGAATTCTTAATTCAAACCGTAAGAAAAATTTACGGTTTGAATTCCGAATTCAAACCGTAAATTTTTCTTACGGTTTGGGTATAAATTTAAATTTTTCAAAAATTTGGATAATTATATTAAAATATATTTTTTTTGGGGTAAAAATAAAAATCTCGGCAAATTTCTTGTGAAACAAATTAAACAATGTAAAGTGCATTTTCATGTCTAAGTGCGAAGCAGAATAGAAAAAGGAAAGAAGATCAAAGCCAAGACAAGACAAGATGTCAAAAGAAACAAGAACATTTAATATAATTTAATTACGCGTTTGGGTCATGCGCGCTCTGGTTCTTCCTTTACTGATCAGATTAGTACTCCAGGGTAGTGTTTTGCAAACGGGTAAGGGCGGGCGGGCACGGGCAAAATCCGAGACGGGTCATGGGCAACGCGGGTCACGGGTAACGCGGGTCACGGGCGACACGGGACGGGTTAGCACGGGTATTTTTTTGAAAAACCTTACCCGGCCCCTCTCAAACCCCCCGGGCAACACGGGTCACGGGTAAGCGGGTTTAGGTCCGGGTAGAACGGGTCTGGTCCGGGCGGGTAAATTTTTTTTTTTTTTTTTTTTTCCTGCTGCTGTTTTTTTTTTCTGTTTTTTTTTTTTTTTTTTTTTTAAACCAATAAAATACAAATCAAAATTCATTTAACATGATTGCATATTTGAACTCAATAATTATTGTGATACTAAAATCAAAATCAAAGTTACGAATTATTTTAAAACAATATTGCTTAAATCAATTACTTTAAATTTTGAACAATAAAATATAAATTAAAAATTTCTTAAATCAATTACTTTAAAATATTTTAAATCAATTACTTTAAAAACAATAAAATATAAATCAAAAATTTCTTAAATCAGTTACTTTAAAAATAATAATGAATTATTTGAAAACAATAGATTAAAAAATAAATGCAAATTACTTGGCATATTCAAAAAATAAATCTAACATACTTATTTAACCTATTAAAAATAAATCCGAATTTGAAAAATAAAATCTAACATATTCACAAATAAATCTAATTACTTGGCATATTCAAAAACTAAATCTAACATGCTTATTTAACCTATTAGAAATAAATCCGAATTTGAAAAATAAAATCTAACCTATTCACAAATAAATCTAATTACTTAACATATTCAAAAACTAAATATAACATGCTTATTTAACCTATTAAAAATAAATCCGAATTTGAAAAATAAAATCTAACCTATTCACAAATAAATCTAATTACTTGGCATATTCAAAAACTAAATCTAACATGCTTATTTAACCTATTAGAAATAAATCCGAATTTGAAAAATAAAATCTAACCTATTCACAAATAAATCTAATTACGTAACATATTCAAAAACTAAATCTAACATACTTATTTAACCTATTAAAAATAAATCCGAATTTGAAAAATAAAATCTAACCTATTCACAAATAAATCTAATTACTTGGCATATTCAAAAACTAAATCTAACATACTTATTTAACCTATTAGAAATAAATCCGAATTTGAAAAATAAAATCTAACCTATTCACAAATAAATCTAATTACTTGGCATATGCAAAAACTAAATCTAACATGCTTATTTAACCTATTATAAATAAATCCGAATTTGAAAAATAAAATCTAACCTATTCACAAATAAATCTAATTACTTAACATATTCAAAAACTAAATATAACATGCTTATTTAACCTATTAAAAATAAATCCGAATTTGAAAAATAAAATCTAACCTATTCACAAATAAATCTAATTACTTGGCATATTCAAAAACTAAATCTAACATACTTATTTAACCTATTAAAAATAAATCCGAATTTGAAAAATAAAATCTAACCTATTCACAAATAAATCTAATTACTTGGCATATTCAAAAACTAAATCTAACATACTTATTTAACCTATTAGAAATAAATCCGAATTTGAAAAATAAAATCTAACCTATTCACAAATAAATCTAATTACTTAACATAGTCAAAAACTAAATCTAACATACTTATTTAACCTATTAGAAATAAATCCGAATTTGAAAAATAAAACCTAACCTATTCACAAATAAATCTAATTACTTAACATATTCAAAAACTAAATCTAACATACTTATTTAACCTATTAGAAATAAATCCGAATTTGAAAAATAAAATCTAACCTATTCACAAATAAATCTAATTACTTAACATATTCAAAAACTAAATCTAACATGCTTATTTAACCTATTAAAAATAAATCCGAATTTGAAAAATAAAATCTAACCTATTCACAAATAAATCTAATTACTTAACATATTCAAAAACTAAATATAACATGCTTATTTAACCTATTAAAAATAAATCCGAATTTGAAAAATAAAATCTAACCTATTCACAAATAAATCTAATTACTTGGCATATTCAAAAACTAAATCTAACATGCTTATTTAACCTATTAGAAATAAATCCGAATTTGAAAAATAAAATCTAACCTATTCACAAATAAATCTAATTACTTGGCATATTCAAAAAATCTAATTACTTGGCATATTCACAAATAAATCTAATTACTTGGCATAAATCTAATTACTAGCTAGGGCACAGAAGATCCGGGGGGGAGGGGGCTGGCTGGGGTTGGGGGGAAAAAAATTCGAATTTCAAAAAAAAAAAAAAAAAGGTACAGGGGTGTTCTGGTTCGGGTTCGGGTACGGGTAGGCGGGCACGGGTCTACGGGTAGGCGGGCACGGGTATTCGGGTACGGGTACGGGTACGGGTAATACGGGTCCACGGGTCGGTACGGGCGGGTACGGGTTTGAAACGGGACGGTATCACGGGTAAATTTAAAAAAAATCCGTACCCGTCCCTTCTCAACCCGTACCCGTTGAACCCGTGTACCCGTGCAAAACCCGTGCACGGGCACGGGCAGGGCGGGCACGGGTCCCGGGCGGGCGGGCACGGGTCTGACCCGTGGGGGTATTTGCCAAACACTACTCCAGGGGCCGGAAAAAATCTATTCGGTCCTTTTTAGTTTCTGTAATAACTTTTCTTTTGAGAGCACAGTTTACAACAACGAGTGCTCAGAGAATTTTTTTTTTTCTCCTTGTACCAATTTACCCTTATTTAAGATTCTTTCTTTTTTATTACATTATATTACATTTTAGGAAAAACAATTCTTTTCCTTCTTTTAAGGAATTTAATATAGTTAAAAAATAATGGGTATGACATTAAGTTACTGAAAAAATTAAAGGCAACCTCTAAAAATATATATGAAAGAATAAACAAAAGACACCAAGTAGATCTATATTAAACTATGAACACCACAACCTATCAATTAGTTAGTAACATATAATTAACGTATATGCACATACACTGACCATAATACATAACACAACAATAATTATTTAATTTTAAAAAATTCACATAATAATTTTGAACCAACTCTTAATCATGTGATTTCAAAGTATGAACATGATTTCAAATTTTGGTATCTCAAATAATTCACAAAATTCTCTCATTATACCTTAAGCACCACGGCGAATGGGACAAAGACCATGGAAGCATGAGAAAATGAGTGCTTGTGAAGAAATCGGCCAATTGTCTGAGGCCAATTTGTTCGAAAAGACAGTTGGAATTTGAATGCTCCAAAATTATACAATTTAGAGATGAAGAACATAAGAGATTAAAAAGAAACAAGAGAAAGGAAGTCACAACGAACCATGGGTGAAAGATAAATCTGTTCCAATTTTAATTAAGATTTTAATTAACAACTAAATGTATTTAATTATTGGAAGCTGATATGAGTACCCACGCTACAGTACCCGCACTGTACCCACACCTAAACTGCTATAACTGCTTGTGGGAACCGCAACTATTCCAAAACTGTAATTTTATTTCCCAAATTTAATAGTAATAATGTGAAGTATATATCTCAAACAGGTCAAGTATTTATACCTATACAATCAACAACTTCTGATATATGAATTTTCCTAAAATAACTGTACCCACACCTTTTTTGAAAAAATTTCATGTTGTACCCGCATTAGGGGACCACTCAAACGGCATGTGGGGACCGCAACTGTTCCAAAACTGTAATTTTGTTTTAAAAATTTTGATACTGTGAAGTATATATCTCGAACAGGTCAAGTATTTATACATATACAATCAACTACTTCTGATATATGAATTTTCCTAAAATAACTGTACCCGCACCTTTTTTGAAAAATTTTCATGTTGTACCCGCATTAGGGGACCACTCAAACGGCATGTGGGGACCGCAACTGTTCCAAAACTGTAATTTTGTTTTAAAATTTTTGATACTGTGAAGTATATAGCTCAAATAGGGCAAGTATTTATACCTATACAATGAACTACATATGATATATGAATTTTCCTAAAATAACTGTACCCGCACCTTTTTTTGAAAATTTTTCATGTTGTACCCGCATTAGGGGACCACTTAAACGGCATGTGGGGACCGCAACTGTTCCAAAACTGTAATTTTTTGTTTTAAAAATTTTGATACTGTGAAGTATATAGCTCAAACAGGGCAAGTATTTATACCTATACAATGAACTACATATGATATATGAATTTTCCTAAAATAACAGTGCGGGTACTGTAGCGCGTACAGTGCGGGTACTGTAGTGCGTACAGTGCGGGTACTGTAGCGTGGGTACTGAAATAATTATTCTTAATTATTTTCTTACACACCTTGAATGCAAATAAATACATAGCACAAATAGAATATTTTAATGAAGGACAAATAAAGTATAACTATAAAAAATATTCTTTGAGCTCTCAATATTATATTGAGATTCATGCCCTAAGAATAGCCCTTCAGATTTGAGAGAATTTTTGTTTCTTTTATACCAATTTTGTCCTCTGTAAGTGCTTCTTCCAATATTTATTTAATATTAAGCTGAGTTATTAATAAAATAAACATTTGTATTGGCAATGCGAATTACATTTCTTGTATATTTATGGAAATCATTAATAAGGAATGTAACCCTCTGGATTTTTATCTATATCATGATTACAATATAAATCAAGTAATTTTATCTTGAAAGTACTATATTTCGTTAAATACAATAAACAATCGTCAATAAAATGAAATTACTATCATATATAATTCATAAATAAAATACTCAGAAAAATTAGAAAATGTTAAATTAACTTCTAAAAATTACTTAATGCTCAATTGAAAAAAGTTCCAAAATCTAACATGTAGATCCAATGGAAAAGAATTGTTTTAACCATCTTTATTGTTATCCTAATAATTTTTGTTGGATCAAATGGAGAAAAATTGTTTTTACCATGATTTTTTTTACTAATCTTAGTGAAGTATATCTCATCACTTAAGATCAGTTAAAATAAGAAAACTGTAACACCCCGGTAATATATACTCTTTTAATTATTTTGGACTTATATATAATATTAGAAATTGAAAAGTTTCCATTGTAAAATTGCAAAACTTAAAAAAAAAAAAAAAAAAATGAAGACAACGGGGCACACATGCCACGCGGCCGGCCCAAGCATGTTGCCCCTCCCCCCATGTTAATCTTCTTCATCTCTTTCTCCTTGCCAATTCAACAGAAAATTAAGAAGAGGAAAAAAAAAATAAGAAATGTTTTTGATAAAAGTTTTTGATATTCATTGTAAATCGATTGTATCACCGATTATAATTCTGATCCTATGTCGCGAGTGATTCTGAATGATTGATGCATCTCGAATTGAATTGATCTGGATTGATCGCTATCAGGTGTACCAGACTTCTCTATAATTTGTGTTTTTGATTTGTATGATTGATTGGGTACAGATTTTGGGTAATCGGATTATGATGGTATATTTAATTGGAATATAGGGTCTAGAGACTGAAATTGTTTTTAATGGACTGGAATACTGGGAATCGCTTGTTTCAGGGATTCCAAATGGAATGGAACTGTTGTTATTGAAAGCCTAGACCCAATTGATATTGTCGGTTAAATATGCATACATAATTTGATATTTAATTGTGTGGATTAATCCAATCCTATTGAAATGGTTGTTTACTGTTATTAAGCCAATTATAGAGAAGTTGTGTCGTTAAATAACTGATTACTCAGCTTTGTAGCTGACTCTGTATTATTTATGTTTCTTTCTGTTGCGACATAGGTTGACAGGACGGTGAATTGACAAAAACATTTACACAAAATTTCAATTACTTAGAAAAATTCTTTCGGATTGTTCGAAATTTGAAATTATACAAAGTTGTACATGTATAATTTTCTGTTTCTTTTTCTACTCTATAGAAAAATGCATTTTAGCGTTTATAAATAGTTTTCTGTAATAAAAGTTTTGTAATTAATGTTAGGCTAATTCAACTATTTTGATTGCACACATTCTTTGTATGCAATAATTCAATTTGTCCTAATATTAATAGCAAAGTACAATATTGAATTTATGTACAATATTTCATGGATAAATATGTGTATATTGATATCCTAATTCAGCTAATGATAGTAGCATTGAGGGGGTGAACCTCCAATTTGCTATCGTATGGAGAGAGAATTACTCTAGTAATGGCCCATATGCTAATGATAGTAGCATTTCAATATGTAGATCAACTTGAACGGTTCGGATTGACCGTTTGGACTTTGACACACTTTGACACCTACCATTTTTAAAGTCCAAATAGTCGATTCAAACTGTTCAACATGATGGATATATTAAAATGTGCTTGGAGATCAAATTTTATATATTTTTTGAATTTTTTTACTATTTATTAAGATGGTTACAAAAACGTTGTTTTCAGACCATTGAAAAACAGTGATTTTGTAACCATCTTAATAAATAATAAAAAAAATTCAAAAAAATGTAAAATTTGATCTCCAAGCACATTTTAATATGGTGATCATGTTGAACGGTTCGGATCAACTGTTTGGATTTTGAAATCGCAAAATTGACCTATAAAAAAAACGGTGTCATGATGTGTCACCAAAAAAGGTGTAATTGGATCCCTCCTCTATATATATATATAGAGAGAGAGATAGGCTAATATGCTTTTAGTAGCATATGGGCCAATATGCTTCCAACTCAAAATCGGATTTTCAAAATCCAAACGGTCGATCCAAACCGTTCAAGTTGATCTACATATTGAAATCTGCTTGGAGACCAAATTTTACATTTTTTGGAATTTTTTTACTATTTATTAAGCCACTTTGAAAATTGCTGATCCGGGTGAACAGTAAAAACAGTGCAACCAAATTCTGGACCATGTGATCAGCAATTTTCAAAGTGCCTTAATAAATAGTAAAAAAATTCCAAAAAATGTAAAATTTGGTCTCCAAGCAGATTTCAATATGTAGATCAACTTGAACGGTTCGGATCGACCGTTTGGACTTTGAAAATCCGATTTTGAGTTGGAAGCATATCGGCCCATATGCTACTAAATGCATATTAGCCTATCTCTCTCTCTATATATATATGAGTGAGGCTATGGTGCTATGCATAGCACCAATGGCTAGTGTACTACGGCTCAATATGGTACTTTTTAAAATTCTAACGGTTGATCCGAATCGTACAATGTGATATCCATATGAATATGTATTTGCAAACTAAATTTTATATTTTTTAGAATTTTTTTACTATTTTTTTAGATAGGTAGAAAAATCAGTGTTTTTTGAAAATTCTGGACCATCAAAATTCTACCTATCTAAAAAAATAGTAAAAAAATTCGAAAAAATATAAAATTTAGTTTGCAAGTACATATTCATATGGTTATCACATTGAACGGTTCGGATCGACCATTAGGATTTTAAAAAGTACCATATTGAGCCGTAGTACACTAGTCATCCGTGCTATGCATAGCACCATAGCCTCACTATATATATATATATATATATATATGAGGAGGGATCCAATTACACCCTTTTTTTGACACATCATGACACCGTTTTTTTCATAGGTTAATTTTGTGTTTTCAAAATCCAAACAGTCGATCCGAACCGTTCAACATGATCACCATATTAAAATGTGCTTGGAGATCAAATTTTACATTTTTTTTGAATTTTTTTACTATTTATTAAGATGGTTACAAAATTGTTGTTTTTCAATGGTCTGAAAACAACAATTTTGTAACCATCTTAATAAATAGTAAGAAAATTCAAAAAAATGTAAAATTTGATCTCCAAGCACATTTTAATATATCCATCATGTTGAATGGTTTGAATCGACTATTTGGACTTTGAAAATGGTAGGTGTCAAAGTGTGTCACCAAAAAAGGTGTAATTTGATCCCTCCTATATATATATATATATATATATATATATATATATATATATATAATTGTGCTATTGTACTTCGCGAAGTAAAACAAAATTTTACTTCACACTCATATTCCCATTTTCAAAATCCAAAACGTCGATCCGAACCGTTTAAGTTGTTCTCAATATTGAAATGTGCTTGAAGACCAAATTTTACATTTTTTGAAATTTTTTTACTATTTATTAAGCCACTTTGAAAATCACTGATCCATTGGTCTAGAATTTTTTACTGTTTTTTACTGTTCACAATGGATCAGCGATTTTCAAAGTGGCTTAATAAATAGTAAAAAAATTCCAAAAAATGTAAAATTTGGTCTCCAAGCACATTTCAATATGGAGAACAACTTGAACGGTTCGGATCGACGTTTTGGATTTTGAAAATGGGAATATGAGCGGGAAGTAAAACTTCGTTTTACTTCGCGAAGTACAATAGCCCTACTCTATATATATATATATAGGAAATGGCTACGGTGCTACGCGTAGCATAGAGGGCCTTCGTGCTACGGCTCAATATTTGAGTTTTCAAAATCCTAACGGTCGATCCGAACCGTTCAACATGATCTCCATACGAATATGTACTTGCAAACCAAATTTTACATTTTTTAGAATTTTTTTACTATTTTTTTAGATAGGTAGAAAATCACTTAATTTGAATGGTACAGAATTTCCAGATCAAGTGATTTTCTACCTATCTAAAAAAATAGTAAAAAATTTCTAAAAAATGTAAAATTTGGTTTGCAAGTACATATTCGTATAGAGATCATGTTGAACGGTTCGGATCGACCGTTAGGATTTTGAAAACTCAAATATTGAGCCGTAGCATGGAGACCCTCTATGCTACGCGTAGCACCGTAGCCATTTCCTATATATATATATATATATATATATATATATATATATATATATATATATATATAGAGAGAGAGAGAGAGAGTGACTAAGCTACAAACGTTTGCACCAAGCCATTGGTGCAAACGATTCTGTTCTCTTATTTGCAAAGTCCAAACGGTCGATCCAAACCATTAGATATTTAATACATATTAAAATGTGCTTGGAGACCAAATTTTACATTTTTTGGAATTTTTTTACTATTTATTAAGCCACTTTGAAAGTTGCTGATTCGGGTGAACAGTAAAAACAGTGCAATCAAATTCTGGACTATGTGATCAGCAATTTTCAAAGTGGCTTAATAAATAGTAAAAAAATTCCAAAAAATGTAAAATTTGGTCTCCAAGCAGATTTCAATATAGATTAAATATCTAACGGTTTGGATCGACCATTTGAACTTTGAAAATCCGAAAACCATTCATTTGTACCAAAGCCTTGGTGCAAACGTTTGTAGCTTAGCCACTCACTATATATATATATATATATATAGAGATGGACTTAGCTAGGCCATGGAGTAAAACGTTTTGTACTCCACGCCATATTTCCATTTTGAAAATTCAAACTACCGATCCGAACGCTCTAGTTGTTCTCCATATTGAAATGTGCTTGGAGACCAAATTTTACATTTTTTGGAATTTTTTTACTATTTATTAAGCCACTTTGAAAATCGCTAATCCGGATGAACAGTAGCAAAACAGTAAAAAATTCTGGACCAATGGATCAGCGATTTTCAAAGTGGCTTAATAAATAGTAAAAAAAATTCCAAAAAATGTAAAATTTGGTCTCCAATTACATTTCAATATGGAGAATAACTTGAGCGGTTCGGATCGGTAGTTTGGATTTTCAAAATGGAAATAATGAGGTGTGGAGCACCAAGTCGTTTTACTCCATGGCTTAGCTAAGCCCAGCTCTATATATATATATATATATATATATATATATATATATATGAGCTGGGCTATGGTGAGTTGCGAAGTAAGATGTCATTTTTACTTCACGCTCATATTTTTATTTTGAAAATCTAAACGACCGATCCGAACCGCTCAACATGTTCTCCATATTGAAATGTGCTTGGAGACCAAATTTTATAAATTTTGGAATTTTTTTACTATTTATTAAGTCACTTTGAAAATCGCTGATCGAATGGTCCATAATTTTTTACTGTTTTTTATTATTCATCCGGATCTGCGATTTTCAAAGTGGCTTAATAAATAGTAAAAAAATTCCAAAAAAATATAAAATTTGGTCTCCAAGCACATTTCAATATGGAGAACATGTTGAGCGGTTCGGATCGGTTGTTTAGATTTTCAAAATGGAGTATGAGCGTGAAGTAAAACGACGTTTTACTTCACAACTCACCATAGTCGATCTCTCTCTCTCTCTCTCTCTCTCTCTCTCTCTCTCTCTCTATATATATATATAAGCTATCATGTTTTGGAAAGTAAAGAAGGGTGTTTTACTTCTCGCTCATATTTTTATTTTCAAAGTTCAAATAGTCGATCCGAAGTTCTCAATATGATCTTCATATTAATATGTGCTTGGAGACCAAATTTTAAATTTTTTGAATTTTTTTTACTATTTTTATAGAATTTTTTTAAAATCAGTATTTTTTGAATTTTTTATTATTTTTATTTAATGAAAAGCTATGATTTTCAAAAATTCTAAACAAATAGTAAAAAATTTCTAAAAAAATATAAAATTTGGTTTCCAAGCACATATCAATAGGAAGATCATGTTGAGAAGTTCGGATTGACTATTTGACTTTAAAAATATAGATATGAGCGGGAATAAAAACACCCTCTTTACTTCCCAAAGTATCGTGGCATCACTCTCTCTCTCTCTCTATTAATATAGAAAGAGAGAGAGAGTGATGGGCTATAGTGAGTTGCGAAGTAAGGATCTTGTTTTACTTCACGCTCATATCTCCGTTTTCAAAGACCCAACAGTCGATCCGAACCGCTCAACAAGATATCCATATTGAAATGTGCTTGGAGACCAAATTTTACATTTTTTTTGTTTTTTTTACTATTTTTTTAAAATATTTCAAAATCACTGTTTTTTATGGTCCCGAACCATTAAAAAACAGCGGTTTTCTACCTATCTAAAAAAATAGTAAAAAATTTCCAAAAAATATAAAATTTGGTCTCCAAGCACATTTCAATATGGATATCTTGTTGAGGGGTTCAGATCGACTGTTTGGTCTTTGAAAACGGAGATATGAGCGTGAAGTAAAACAAGATCCTTACTTCGCAACTCACCATAGCCCATCTCTCTCTCTCTCTCTCTCTCTCTCTATATATATATATATATATATATAGAGAGAGAGAGAGAGAGAGAGAGAGAGAGAGAGAGTGGCTAAGATACAAACGTTTATTCCTGAGCCATGAAACAAACGGTTTGGTTCTCTGATTTTCAAAGTCCAAACAGTCGATCCAAACCGTTAGATATTCAATTTATATTAAAATTAGCTTGGAGACCAAATTTTACATTTTTTGGAATTTTTTTACTATTTATTAAGATGGTTTGAAAATCGCTGTTTTCCAATGGTGCAGAATTTTAATAAAAACAACAATTTTCAAACCATATTAATAAATAGTAAAAAAATTCCAAAAAATGTAAAATTTGGTCTTCAAGCTGATTTTAATATAGATTGAATATCTAACGGTTTGGATCGACTGTTTGGAATTTGAAAATCGGAGAACCAAACCGTTTGTTCCATGGCATAGGAACAAACGTTTGTATCTTAGCCTCTCTCTCTCTCTCTCTCTATATATATATAGGATAAAGATTTTTTTTTCCCGGCTCCTATCCCCCATTCATCCCCCAATCATTAATTATCTAGGGGACCACAACTTCAAGCACAAAAAGACAAAAGAAAACGTGTATCAATCATTAATTATGTGGGGACCGCTTATATTTGAAATTTTTTACAACTGATGCGCACAAACATTCATATATAATACATCAAGTATTCATACATAATACATTAAGTATTTATATCTAAGATATCAAGTATTTTAAAAAAAACTGGACACATCACCCACCCATTTTTTACACATTTTTAGAGGTGGTTTTTTTTTCTCCGTTCACTCTAACCAATATTTCTGACAATCTGTGAAGAATTTTGCGAATCTAAAATCACAAACGTCTTCTACGTAATTTTCTCTTTCAAATGAGATCCATGATGAAGTACTTTTGAGTTATCCGTCGCGCAAGTATTCATACCTCGTAAAATTATTTATATCTCGTCGTGCAAGTATTCATACCACGTCGAGCAAGTATTCATACCTCGTCAAACAAGTATTCATACCTAAGATATCAAGTAAAAAATGATTGAGTGGTAATGAAATTTCAATCGGTAAAAAATGAGTGAATGTTGTGTCCAGTTTTTTATTTGTTAAATACTGATGAGGTATGAATACTTGCTTGATGAGGTATGAATATTTGAATGACAATGTATGAATACTTGTGCAACGGACAACTCGAAAGTATGTCATCATGGATCTCATTTGAAAGAGAAAATTGCGTAGAAGACGTTCGTGGTTTTAGATTTGCAAAATTCCTCACAGATTGTCAGAAATATTAGTTAGAGTTAACGGAGAAAAAAAACCACATCTAAAAACGTGTAAAAGATGGGTAAGTGATGTGTCCAGTTTTTTTTTCTAAATACTTGATATCTTAGATATGAATACTTGATGTATTATATATGAATACTTGATGTATTACATATGAATACTTGCACTCGCCGCGATAATGACGCGTTTTGTTTTGTCTTTTAGCACTGAAATTTGTGGTCCCCTCTTAATTAGCAGTCAACAAAGACAGTTATTGACTGGGGGATGAATGGGGGATAGGAGCCGGGGGATAGTTAGTCGGTCAGAAGCCTACGGGTTGTTAATAAAAAAAATAATATATAAGAAATATGTGTTTACTTCACTGTAGACGGCAATAAAAAAAAATTAGACATTTTATTTGCATCACAATTTGGTAGTGTATCGATTTTCATACATTTTTAGTATTAACTGATAATTCATCAAATATTATTATATATGAACATGTACAATTTTTAAATTATTTTATAAATGGTAAAACTTGCATTGAATTTCATCATTTTTCATGTATATGAAATATGTAAGAAATATATTACATTTCTAGTTGTTGGATTTGCAAATTATAGATTATTGTACAATTGTTGATATTGTCAGATTAATTCATTATCAATTAATCTCCATCTATGTTTTAAAATTTAAAATAATTTTTTTGCAAGTCACTACACTTTGTCTTTTATCATAATAAGTCAGTTTTTGAACATTTATTTTTCTCAAAGCTACTCAAATTTTTGTTTTAGTCATTTCGTTGCATCCAAGATTTCTTAATTTTATGACAGTGCTTGTTATACCTAAAAAACGTTTGCAAAGTTAGCATATTGTGATTTTTAAATCATTGAATTAAGAAAAAATTACAAGACTGCCACTGTCAACAGCCATTGAACACACTGTACCAAGCCGTGAAAAATGTTGCTTCTAAAGAATCAATTGTACAAGAAAAGGATCACAGTCCTATTCTATTCTATTTTCTTTTTTCTCATGGAGAAATTTTGTACATTTGCATTACAAATTCATGCAGCTCAAACATATCAACATATTGAATTCAAAAAAGCATATACGTGAATACTATGGTTAGTAACAACAAAACCATAGAATTTTGCGATTCTGATCTCCAAGCAGATCCTATATTATGTGCATCGACAGTGTAGGCCGTACCAGTGTTGTCATCTTGAACTTTTATGCTTGATGAGCCTGAAATAAATCCCATGTAATTTTGAGCAAAGTGCAAGGGGCATTTTGTAAGATATTCATTGGTACTTCTACAGTAAAGTCTCGACTCGTGGAATACAAAATACCTCAGTTTTATCATATAATTGATACGAATTTCAGTTGTATATTTCATAAAATTTAATGTCTTTATGTTCTTAAAAAAATTCTGTGCGCAAATTATCATTTAGTGTTTTAGCAAAATTATAAAAGAAAATTTACAAGGAGGGGGTGCTTACAGTTATACTCAGTCCATCCAATGACTTGGTTTTCCAAGTCATAGACAACCAACTTATTTGACAGAACTAGATCTGCAAAAATAAACAATAAATAAGCAACAAATACTAATAATAAAAGTTGAGGAAAGAAATGGAATCGAATTTAGTAGGTTCATGTACCTCCCAAAAGAAATATGTCTTTCCCGTCCTTGGATTGCAAACCTCCATTTTGAAACCCAAAACAGTAATCTTTCTGTTAAGTTTCAACAATTCTATGTCAATACTTGGTATAATCCCAAAACAGCACATCAGAAATTTCAATGGTAACTGTATCAACTGATCTGAAATTGGAATTACCTCATTTTGAAATAAGTAGTCGTGTGGGTACACATGCAAAGTCAGATTATTCTCAAAATTGAAAACAACTTCCGGGAATCCATCATCAACACTGAAAGGATCATTAATCACAAATTAAGTTTGAGCCTAATTTATGCAAGTTCTAAAAAATAGGAAAAAAAAAAAACGGCCATGTGTGAAAATATAAAACTTTTGTCTTGGTAGATGGTACACTAAATGCATGACAGACCCATTTTAAATTAAGGCAATAATAATACAAAATCTAAGTAAGACTTTAGTTGTTCAACAGCCCAGTGCCAGGGGAGGTTTATTCTACCCGTACCAGTACCGGACAGAACTATGTACCAGTCAGGTCCAGTACTGGAGTAAATTGAAAGAATACAAATCTAAAAGGTCACATACTTTCCAGTGTATTGAAAGCATGAGAATTCTTGAACTGTTTGGAAGTTGAGATCAGATTGTTTCTCAAATACCTACAAAACATTATTCAGTAGAGCAAAAATAACATGAGTCATGAAATAAGAATGTCAAATACAAACAACAGTATGCATGCACAAATTACTATTTGGCCCATGAAATGATTATAATTTACTTGTATCGATTAATAAATGCAATAATATGCAATGAAAGAGAATGGCAGAGACTGTCACATTAACATTTCTATGAAGATAGTTTGTTTACATTTAGTTCAACTAGTATTTACATCTGACATTTTCAATAGATTACTGATGCATTACTTACCTTGCATGCAAATGTTAACATTTCTGAAGTAACAATTGAATATATTACTAGTAATTATCACACTTTAATGAAGTAACGGATTTACGTAAGAGTTTAAGGCATTCTCCAGTATTAGCAAAAGTTTTTGTGTTATTCAGAATTCAAAAGGCCGAGAAGTGATTTTAATATAATCTAAGTACCTTTTCATATACTGCCTTATAAGCTGCCTCGGGAAGATAAGTCAATGTGGTACCACTATCAACAATTGTACCTTTCTTGTCACCGGTCTTAAACAAATTAGTCGGTAGTTGAAGTAAAGAGCCGCCGACTTCTATCCCCTTTAGATTTACATTGTAATGTTGTCTAATGGATAGTAAAAAAAAACATTAATTTAACCACTTAGACATATACCAACAAATTAAAAGATATGTAACTATAACTATGTTCACATATATTGAGTTTGTGAGATGAAGCTAGTTCAAATTACGGAACAGTTGGTTCGTGACTAATCCTAAATGCAAAAACTAAAAAAGAAAATGGTCTTGTAATGTTGTCAGTTTAATTTCCTTATTTTACTTAAATTAGCGCCAATTAATTCTCAAATCCATTCAATTTTTCCCAAGTTAACCCAAAATGATTGATGATGCCTCAACTAAGTCTCATTTTAACCCAACTTACCCTCAGCCGTGCAATTAAAATAGATTAAACAAAAGGAGAATTACTCACTGGTTAGGTACCAAGGGGGTAGTCTTTGTTTTGGGCTGTACCACATCACCAATAGCAAATATCCCACCTCCTCTAACAGTATCCAAGCAGTGTGAGAATACTTTCTTTACTTTACCAGCAGATGACAACTGAGATAAAACTGAGGTATTTGACTGACCAAAACCGAGAATTCCATCAAGGGCTTCACTAGACGAACCCAAATCCCCACCTTGCTGTGCACCACACCTGTTTAATATGATAAGTTATACCTTGTGATTGTAAATATTTGCATAACTGGCAAATAATATCATTATACAATCACAATGAAAACAAAAAAAATGTTTTTTTGAGAGATACAATTTTTTCTAATAGAAAGGAAGTACGCATAAAAAAATATTATTTTCTGGTTTATCAACCAAAGTATGTCTGATTTCTAAACGTGAGTTATTTAAACCAGATATTTTGTATAAAAATATGTAGTAAAAAAAAAGAATCTTACCCAAATGTAACACTAGCATTGGCAGGTCTTGTTACAGAATTACCAGTAACCTGGTTATACTGTAAAACATCATTGACAAAATAGCCCATAGTAGAGCTACCATCTCCATACAATACACTGTACCGGCACGGAGCATTAGTTGTACAATCTGGTACATCACCACCAAAAGCAGACGAGCAAAAGCTCTCTTCGCATGAAAGCGAGGTACCACTTTGTGAACCCTTCGGGTCATACAGCGTCAATTCTACCTACCCAACCAACAATTTTAACCAAAACAGCAACTAATTAGTGGCTTAAGTAATTATAATGGATCAGGGGGTTTTAAAAGAGAAAAATAGTATTAATTGCATGTACCCCGAGATCGCTCTTTTTGGGGCAACGTGAGCATGAGATACAATTCACCCATAATATATCACTTCCTGTGTCAACTTGCACATAGTAATTCTTTGAAGGGGTACCAATCCCAATCTGACCAAAATAAAGCCTGCATTATTTATTTAAACAAATAATATTCTTAACCAAGCAAATAACATACGTAAAGTATTTTGCAAGGCATCTCCTACACATTCAAAACATTTCAAATTTATATCAAATTTTACATAAGGTTTTCATAAATAAAGAATTCAAATTTATCACAAAAAGGATTGAATTAAAGATTGAGGTGAAGGAAGGAAATCGAACCCGGTTCCGCTGGGCAATCCATTACCACCTATTGGTAAATCAACAGCAGAGAGCAAGCGGCCGTGTCGACTGACATCATGGGCCCGCAGCAAATGTAGATTCCGCCTCTGTGCTTGACTGCCGAATTTGTGCTTCACATGAAAAACACCAAATCCCAAAACAAAAGGAATAAAAGAATTTAACAGGAACAGGAATAGCAGAGAGGGAATTAACAAGTTGAAGGCCATGGCGGCACCAATAAATTTAATGCTTTGTCTTCTTGAAATTGGAGGGGAATCTATAACAAAGGCAATTCTTAATTTTACTCTCCCTTCGCCTTCGCCTTGGGGAAAAGGGAGAGAGAGAGAGAGAGAGAGAGTCGGTGGGAAGAGGAAAAAGAAAAAGGTTAAAAGAGGCTGGAACTCGAAGAAAAGAAGGAATTCGTATCCTCTGCATTAACTCAAATTCTGCGTTAATATCTCGACCGTCAGATTTAAATCCGCACTAATATTAATGGTCTGAATTCTGATCGTACGGTTCATAAATTAACTGAAACAGTACGTTAATGCAGAGGATTAAGGGGTCATTTTCAATTTCAACCGTTGTATTTAAATTGGAAATTACTCTCTCGCTCTCTTTGAAGGGCAATGAATTTACAGGTAAACAGCACGCGGGGCAGCTGTCTCTGTCTGATTCGATGAATTTGAATTAAAAACGATCGCACGTCCAACTTGATATGAATGAATGTATGATATTAGGATACCAATAAATTTGTTTTTTTTAATAATTGGGATAAATGTTATATTTATAATAATTGGCATGCATGGTCAATGGTCAATGGTCAATGGTCAATGATGGTATAACATATAATATAATATAATTTAAAATTCTTTTATATGGACCGCATTAATTGAGGTGCTACAAGACTTCAATTTGCACCAGATCAGCTGCCGATTTGTTATCCATTATTTAAGAGCAATGTTAAGTATGATTAACTTGAAATTACAATTAATGTACAAGGACAGGTTGAGTTTGTGATAGTATTCATAATCATACATTTATTTGATTATATTTATTCAATATGTATTATAAACTTTTATTTATAAATAAATTAATTTTTGCATGTTCGAAGAAAAAATAATAATTTTAATTAAAATTGGAACTTGGAAGGCTTGACTTCATCTCTATTTAAAAAGGTGAATTAATTGTTATTTCATTTGTTTTTGAGACTAAGTCGTCAAAATTATTAATTTCAATCAATACAAAGAATGGAATGACCAGTTCACAGAAATTGGATTCTATACCGTTAATTAATTATTCGTCTTAATTTGGGACCGTTGGAATTTAATAGGCTGATTTATGCTCATAAATTTATATGATCTTCATTCTTGTAATTAATTTAAAATTCAATTGTAATGCATTAAATAAATCATGTCGGCTCCCTATATTTTTTTATTTTTTTTGCCAATGAAATCCAAGTACGTATAATTTACACCAAGTAAATATTTTTTAATATCTTGTCAACTAGAAAATAATAAATATTGGTGGAATATTGACCGATGAGGAAGTTTGAATTTATTTTATTTTAATCCGACTCTTATCCTCTCTTGCTTGTTCATGTTTCTGACATATATATATTTAGTAATACTAATAAACAAAAAAATAATACATCAACAAACATATATACAAATGAAGAAATTAAAACCCTTACATTTAATGAAGAAATTAAAAACAATGACTTCATTGATGAAATAAAGTTTTACTCATGGACATATATATTTAGTAATACTAATAAATAAATAAATAACACATCAACAAACATATATACAAATGAAGAAGTTAAAAATAGTAACTTGATTGATAAAATAAAGTTTCACTCATGGGCATATATATTTAGTAATACTAATAAATAAATAAAATAACACATCAACAAACATATATACAAATGAAGAAATTGAAACCCTTATATTCCATGAAGAAATTAAAAACAGTAACATATCAACAAACATTTACAATTTGTTTAGACACGTGTCATCATTCTTCTATTTTGTGTGGGGTTCTCTTAACAACACGTGTCATCATTTCTATTTTGTGTGGGGTTTCTCTTAGCAATTTGTTTAGACATGTAGATTTTCTTGTATTTTTTTAGTATTTGTCATCATTTTTCAATTTAGGTTTTTTTTTTTTTTCAGAAATATGCTTTGTTTGTGTATTGTTTTACTTCTAAAGAATCACAGTAATTGAAGAATGTTGACAAATAAACTAACAATAATGATTTTCTCAAATATCATAAAAGTGTTAGTAACTATATACCTTAAAAATAAATAAATAAACATAATAGATTATTTGTTGAACAATATATTTCTAGATTTATATCAGAATCATTGGTATTGGGATATTTATATAAGAGTGAGGCTATGGTGCTATGCATAGCACGGATGACTAGTGTACTACGACTCAATATAATACTTTTTAAAATCCTAACGGTCGATCCGAACCGTTCAATGTGATAACCATATGAATATGTACTTGCAAACTAAATTTTATATTTTTTTGAATTTTTTTACTATTTTTTTAGATAGGTAGAATTTTGATGGTCCAGAATTTTCAAAAAACACTGATTTTTCTACCTATCTAAAAAAATAGTAAAAAAATTCGAAAAAAATATAAAATTTAGTTTGCAAGTACATATTCATATGGTATCACATTGAACGGTTCGGATCGACCGTTAGGATTTTAAAAAGCACCATATTGAACCGTAGTACACTAGCCATTGGTGCTATGCATAGCACCATAGCCTCACTCTTTATATAAATAAGCTAACACAATACATTCATTCAATCATCACGACAATATTATTGTCCACCTAAACATACATATATGTATAATCATGAAGTTTTGATGACTACAAAATGTTTTGACAACAATCATTGCACTGCCTTGACCCAAAAATCCTGATCCCGCAAGGAGGCCCATACAATTTTGGGCGATGACTCTCCTTTGTTGTAAGTCAATGTTCTAAATAGCGTTTATAGCGTCGTAGCGGGAAGGTTAAAAAAAAAGCTATAGCGAATAGCGTCGCTATAGCGGAAGCTATTCCAAATAGCGTTTTTTTTTTTACATTTCGTATATTCAATATTTGTACTAAATATCAACATTATCTAAGGTCTCATAGAACAATAAATAACACCAAAGTAATTAAGAAATTATAATATTCATATTGAACCCGTACAAAGTCCAAATTGCGGTTCAAAATATCCATAGTAATATCATAAACTATCGATTTTTCCTATTAAAAATATCTTAAGTATCATGATTCATGACATAATCTATTTTTTTTTCTATTCAAATTTTAATTCCGGTTTGGACTTTTTTTCTATTCAAATTTCAATTTCTATTCCCAATTTCAAATTGATTTATTTGTAGCAAGTAGCAACAAATTCAATTTCGGTTTGAGATTTTTTTTATCTTTATTTAAAACCCATATAAATTGCTTAAAAAAATAAAATAAAAAAAAACCCATATTGTATAGCGCAAATAGCGCCGTAGCGGACCGCTATAGCGCTGTAACGGCCGCTATAGCGGCCGTAGCGCAAATAGCGCATTTTGATGTCGTAGCGTAGCGTTTGGGGTCCAAAAACGCTATAGCGCCGCTATAGCGCGCTATTTAGAACACTGGTTGTAACAATTTAGAAATAATAACTTTTAGATAACAAATGCCCATTTACAAGAATGAGATATAGAGGGATATATATCATGAATTTAATTATATATAAACTGCATCTGCATGTAGTTTTGATTAACTCATCACTTATTTATATTGGTAGAAACTAGAAACTAATATTTGAAAATCTAAATCCAGTTCAAAAAAGGAAATTTTATTTATCTCTTTGCTTGATCAAGCAAAGGTAAGAAATTGTTTTGAATTATTGTTTTGGCGATTTGAAGTTCAATTCAGGCTAAAATTGGTTAATGGGGACACTGTTGCACACAGTTAATTTAATTGGTATAGATACAATTGAGGTTCTTGTTCACATTAAATATATAATTTATGTTTAACAGGGTTCAATTATTGATGTAATTAATGAGAACCTTACAAAGTTTCACCGGAAACAATTTGTGTACAGGGACAAAACACAGATTTTACAGTCGTTTTATGGTCATTTTGTTGGATTCAACATAATATTTTTCTTTCTAAGTTTGAAATGATGCTTTTATTTTTATTTTACTGAACATGTTCAGAAATCGAAGCGTCCAAATAGAAAGAAAGCCACCAGTCTGTGATTTGATTTTTAAAGTTTACGTTAAGCTTCTTTAAATTTGCTACATTATTATAGGGAGGCTAATACATATAAATAAAGAAAATTAGTAAGATTTCTATATATTTGATAACAAAATTTTAAATTTTTGGAGGTGGCTAAGCCATTTTCAGCATAAACTAAGATCCACCCCTGCGTCTATAAGTTTGATCACACAAAAACCAGAATTTAAAGGAACCGAAACAATGATTCGGTTCTTTTAGCATCAATGCAGTAGAAGACCTGCATCATGCATAATTTCTTTAAATTTCGAATTTTCTGAGATGAAATATTTATTATATTTAAAAAAAAAAATCTGCTCGTGGTTAAGTATTAGTGTATTACATACAATTCAATAATTTGCTGCGTAAATATTTGCGTAGAAGTGGATAGTACAAATAAAATATAGGAGGTAAGGTCACATGACTGTAAATACTTTAAGTGCACGGCCATTGGTGGAGACCTGATACGTGCAAAGGGTATATGTAAAAAGCTTTATCCTCAAATACACTTTCGGTTTAGATCGCAAGTATACAATCCTACCGTTTAGTATATTATCGGGTATCGAACCACAAGGAGTAAGATAAATACTAAATTTTCAACTTTAGATAATAAATTTCAGAAAAGAAAGAAAAGTGCAATAAAGTAAATTGGGGGGTTTGTAGTAAAAATTCTAAGGTTGGGTTCAATACCCGAAAGGAGTTTTAAACAATTAAAAGTAAAAGTAAAAGAGAGAAAAGCTGGTTTGTTTTCAAGGTTTAGAGAATCTAGGGGTCTTTGGTCTACAATCCCTTGCTAATTCTATTTATTCGGTATTTGCTTAAATTCATGTATGATTTGATGAGGTTTCTAACCTAATATGTCATTAAGGGTCACTTTCATGAATTAATAACGTGTCTAAGTAATTCGGACTTCACGGTTAGGTCCTTCACCCTAGCTACTTAGACCATAAGCTCTTGTTAGTCTCTCCTCTCCTCGAATATTGGTACTTCTCAATTAAGTCCATGATACCAATATCCGACTCGATTTGAGATGTCCTAATTAGGGTTTGACTTCACGGTTAGGTCCTTCACCAAGTCCCTAACCTTAATTTCTGTAGTTCCGGCTTAGATTAAATTGGTTAGAATCTTAATCTAAAACCTAAGGTATTTGCATTCATAATTTGGTACTATCCTATTGATCCTAGTCAATTTTGGTTCTTTTGAAACCAAAACGAGATGCTACAATTCAAGTACTAATTATGTTTCTAACACAAATTATTAAATCACAGAAATTAACGATCAAATCCGATAAAACAATCATAATAAAAGCAAATAATCGAATAAAATAGAATTAAACAAGTTCATGCATATTGACCTAAACCCCTAGAGAGAGAACTACTCCCTCTTGGAGAGAAACATTGCAAAGTTTGGCAAAGAATAAAAGGAAATAAAATAAAGAATAATTACACCCTTTGAATCTAGAACCTCTATCTTGCCGAATCTTGCTCAAGAAACCCTTATTCTCCTTGCTTGAAAGCTTCACCTTCTTTAGAAAATATTGCTAAGATTTGTGTGTAGAGAGAGAATGAGATGTGTTGTGGGATGGATGGATAGTTTGGTGGATGATTTGGAAGGGAAAGTTCTAGCCCTTTTATAGCAAGAGATCATGTCCAATTTAGAGGCTAGAATGTGGAGTTAGTGGGTGCCCTTTTTAGAGGAGAAGTACTTGTTAATTCTGGAGCAAATGGACATGGGGAGTCATTAGATACTTGCTCCACAAGTTTTCCCACGTCCCCACTTTCCATATTTCACTCCTGGGTCGTTTTTAGAAGCGCCGGAAATAGAAAACTCGATTTTTAGGCTGAATGCGACCTTAGTGCGTCCACACGGAATTCTACATTCCGAATTTGGATATTGTTCCTTCATGAAAGTTGTAGATCTTGTTGTCCTGATTCCGTCAAACTTTGATTCACCCAAATCGGAGTTCGTATGACCAAGTTATGGCCAAAATACGAACTGTGTGTCGGAAGCTGAAATTTCAATTCGTTTTGAGTGCGGCCAGAGTGCATCCGCACTGGTTCTCACTGCGTCCGCACTAGGCTCGGACTTTTCCTGTGCGACCAGAGCGCGTCCGCATCGATATCCGTGCGTCCGCACGGATTTTGATGAAAACCTCATTATACCTTTTTCAAATTGGCGCGTGTTCAGAAATCCTTCTAAGTACTCAGTGCGGCCGTATCGATATCCGTGCGTCCGCACTGGGCATTTTTCTTCGTTTTTCTTCATTTTTCTTCATTTTCTGCAAATTAAAGCCGAGCAAACGCAGTAACTTGATTCTAGGTGTAATTAATTCATTTTATATTCAAAATACAAGATATTTGGAGTTATTTTATGATAGAAACTAGATCAAATGTGTATATAATTTATGCTTATCAAAATCCCCCAAGCTTGAACCTTGCTTGTCCTCAAGCAATATCTAAACTTGGACTACAATTCGATCTCAAATTTAACCCCTATACCAAGTATATTATTCTTCAAAACTTTGAAAAATTTGTATGATCTTGCTAAAATTAAAAATCTCAATGTAAATTTCTACAAATTTAAAGTTCAACCCTTGGTTAATCATACTTCACCCCACAATTCGATTACTCTAACTTTCGTTTCCTTAAAGGTTTAGAATTTGCAAACTTTATTCATCCAAATTTATTAAAAGATATGCAATTTTATTTGTGAAGAAGAAATCCCCCAAATTTGGTATATTGCAAAATTCACATTTTTGTTGTTCTTTTTCTTTTGAACTTGATTTTTCTATTTTTCTTTTCTTTCATGGCACTATTTTCCCAATCCTCATTTAAGCACCGGTTAGTTACAAGTAGTTAACTGTACCCAACCGTTCTAATTCAAGGGTGCTTTGCATGCTCATAGTCTAACCCTTCCACCAACACGAATGTTAATTTTATCGGGAGACTAGTGGAGCAGGAGTGCCAATGACTCATAACCATAAGTACGTCATGTCGCCGTATCATAGGTAAGAGGAGTCAAAAATTTCAATTTTTAAAATATTTTGAACAATTTTTGCAAAAATACACACATCGAGGGTATTAATTTACATCACATCTAAATGGCTTCCTTAATAAATTTAAATTCATAATGTTTCAAATTCGTAATCCTTTATTTCCACAAAGTTTTTCGCCAAATTATGTGGTTATTTCAAACTATTCCAAGGGTATTTCTAAAAACTTGTTAAAATTCGCATTAAAATTTCTAATTTTTGCCAATCACTCAAATTTTATCAAAACTTTTATTTTTTGCCAACTTTTAACACAAAAATTAAACGTGATTTTATACTTTATGCATTTTTAGACAATTAAGTCCAATTATGCAAGACTCTATTTTTCATAACCTAGGTAAACATCTTGACAAGTTTGCAATTTCAATCAATTAAGTTCAAAATTACTAACCCTATTCATGGTCAAGTAAAAATCCTGGTTATAAATCCTAAAATGCAAAAAAATTTAAAAATTTAATCTAAATGCAAGATACAATTTCTTCTCATCCCCCAAGCTTAAATCAAGCATTGTCCCCAATGCTTTAAAATAAACTAAAGTAAATAAGAGGAAATATGAAAGTTTAACTTGTGTGAAGAACCTTGTGTGAAGAACCGTGTGTGAAGAACCGTCGTAGAGGCGGAGAGACGGCGGTTCGAGTAGCAGGAAAGAACGAGAAGGACTTGGGTTGCCTCCCAAGAAGCGCTCAATTTTACGTCGTGAGCTCGACATGATTCGTGCTCACTATGTTAGAAGGAGGGGATTCCTCCGCAACTTGCTTCTTTTGGTTTGTCTTTCTCTTTAAATTTCTTCTTGCTCCTATTCTTGAGTTTTTCCATCAACTTCATGGATTTGTTTTTCATGAACCAAGTTTGTTTCATCTTGTCGACATCTCGTGGTTTGTCAGTTTCAGATGTTGCCACTGACTTCTCTTGCATCGATTTTATATTCACCTGTGAAACTTCTATCATGCAAACTGAATTTTTGTTAGGAGGTTTTAATGGTTTATGAAATTGAATTTTTTCTTTCTTCTTCCCAACGGAGAAAGAAAGTTCCCCTTCTTTGACTTTGATGCTGGCACCTGCTGTTGCCAATAGAGCTCGACCTAAGAGAACTGTTAATTGAGCATCCGTTTCAATGACAACAAAATCGGCAGGAATCTTAATCTTACCAATTTTCACAACCACATTTTTCAAGATACCAAGTGGAGATCGTTCAGTTCCATCGGCAAGAGTTAATGTCATATTGGTTGGCACCAAATTACCCGACTGAAGTTTGTCATAAACCGATTTAGGCATGATACTTACACTTGCCCCTAAATCACACATTGCATTTTCAACATATATGGTGTCTATAGAGCAAGGTATCGAGAAACTACCAGGATCTTTCAGTTTTGGAGGTAAACTAGACGGAAAGATTGTGCTACATTTTTCATTTAATACCGCAGATTCACTATCCTCAATTGTCCGCTTTTTTATTAATACATCTTTAAAAATTTTGGACAAATTTGGCATTTGAGAGATTGTCTCGGTAATTGGTTGGTCTAGTTTATTCTTCACTAACCTTTGAGGAAAGGGTACAAACCTGAGTGGTGGAATATATTTAGTGGTTTCAGCTTGTTTTACCTTTTCCAATGCTGGTGCGTCGGCACTCGTGGGGCTTGCGGCTGAACTCAAAGAAGCTGAAGCGTTTTGTGTCTCCTTTTGAGGCTGCTGCTCTTCTTTGTCGGGCATCATAGGGCCTTCATATTCCTTCTCATTCCTCAACGTCACGGCATTCGCATACTCTCTTGGATTGATGTCGGGCTTGCCCGGAAGTGTACCTTGTTGACGAGAGGACAATGATGCTTGTTGTGCTATTTGAGTCTCAAGCAACTTTGTCTTAGTCTCTAAGAACTCAAACCTTTTGTTGAAATCGTTGTTGGTGTTCCTTTGGTATTCGATGTACTCCTCCATCATCTTTTCCAACTTGGAGAGTTGGGAGGGACCTTGGTAAGAGTTTTGGTTTGACCAATTTTGATATTGGTTGGAATTATCTTGGTATTGGTTGGAGTTGTCATTCTCGGTCTCCCATTTGAAATTCGAATGGTTCCACCTTGAGTTAGGGTTGTATGCATTTGAATTGAAATTATAATTGTGCCTAACCTTATTGTAGATCGGGTCATTCCTCTTATCACCTTGATTATAGAACATGGAGTTCACTTGTTCGACTTCCTCTCCTTCCATAAGGACTTGGCAATCGGCGGTGATGTGAGTCGCCTCTCCACATATGCCGCATGGAGCCTTCTTCGTCACGGCTTTGATGTTTTGCATTTGTGACATTTGGTGTTGCAAGGCCTCCATTTGTGCTCTCAAGGCGGTAACTTCATCGACTTTCATGATCCCCGGTGTGTTGGAGACTCGTCCACCTCGCTCGGCTGTCCACTCCCTTTGGTTGATCGCCATATCCTCAATCATTAGCATGGCTTGCTCGGGATCCATCTTTGACATGTTTCCACCTGCAGCAGAATTTAAGTGAGTTTTAGTAGCTATTGTACAACCTCCATAGAAGAATTGAAAGAGCAACCACATGTCAAGGCCATGGTTAGGGCACAAGCGTTGGAGCTCCGCCCATCGATCCCATGCCTCGGTTAGAGACTCCCCCTCGGCTTGCTTGAACGTTGTGATCTTCGACCGGAAGTGTTGGGTCTTGGATGGAGGGAAGTATTTTCCTAAGAACAACTTCTCCATGTCGTCCCATGTGTTGATGTTGTCCCGGTTGACGGTCCTTAGCCACGTCCTTGCATTGTCTCGGAGGGACAAGTGGAAGCATTTGAGTTTGAGGTTGTCTAGCTCATCTCCTTCTCGGGCGAAAGTGCCGCAGTGTTCTTCGAAAACCGCCAAATGGGCGTGTGGATCTTCGTTGAGGGCTCCCCCGAACTGATTTTGGCCAAGTAGATGGATGAGAGAGGGCTTAATGTCTCGCGGCTCTTGGCCATGAGGAATGAAGCCGAAGCGGTGGCCGTGTTGATGGTTTCGGCCATTGTTGTTGTGGCTCCCGTTACGAGGTGGGGTTAGTCCTCGTACGGGGGGGCTTTGATTACTTCCTTGATCGTCATGGACCGATTGGTCATCTCCGTTGATGGCTGGATTTATTGGTGGGTCCATTCTTAGATGCTCTTCTTCGTCGTCGAAAATCGTCGGAAAAGGGGTTTTTCCTACGCTCATAGACTGCTGAAAAAGAACTTAGATTAGTTTCCAAAAAGAAAACGAAAAAATCTGAAATAAATCGCTAAAGTAAAAACTTAGTATTTAAACTATACTCCCCGGCAACGGCGCCAAAAAACTTGATACGTGCAAAGGGTATATGTAAAAAGCTTTATCCTCAAATACACTTTCGGTTTAGATCGCAAGTATACAATCCTACCGTGTAGTATATTATTAGGTATCGAACCACAAGGAGTAAGATAAATACTAAATTTTAAACTTTAGATAATAAATTTCAGAAAAGAAAGAAAAGTGCAATAAAGTAAATGGGGGGTTTTGTAGTAAAAATCCTAAGGTTGGGTTCAATACCCAAAGAAAAGAGTTTTTAAACAATTAATAGTAAAAGTAAAAGAAAGAAAAGTCGGTTTGTTTTCAAGGTTTAGAGAATCTAGGGGTCTTTGGTCTACAATCCCTTGCTAATTCTATTTATTCGGTATTTCCTTAAATTCATGTATGATTTGATGAGGTTTCTAACCTAATATGTCATTAAGGGTCACTTTCGTGAATTAATAACGTGTCTAAGTAATTCGGACTTCACTTTTTAGGTTCTTCATCCTAGCTACTTAGATTATACGCTCTTGTTAGTCTCTCCTCTCATCAAATATTGGTACTTCTCAATTAAGTCCATGATACCAATATCCGACTCGATTTGAGATGTCCTAATTAGGGTTTGACTTCTCGTTTAGGTTCTTCACCAAATCCCTAACCCTAATTTCTGTAGTTCCGGCTTAGATTAAATTGGTTAGAATCTTAATCTAAAACCTAAGGTATTTGCATTCATAATTTGGTACTATCCTATTGATCCTAGTCAATTTTGGTTCTTTTGAAACCAAAACGAGATGCTACAATTCAAGTACTAATTATGTTTAACACAAATTATTAAATCACAGAAATTAACGATCAAATCCGATAAAACAATCATAATAAAAGCAAATAATCGAATAAAATAGAATTAAACAAGTTCATGCATATTGACCTAAACCCCTAGAGAGAGAACTACTCCCTCTTGGAGAGAAACATTGCAAAGTTTGGCAAAGAATAAAAGGAAATAAAATAAAGAATAATTACACCCTTTGAATCTAGAACCTCTATCTTGCCGAATCTTGCTCAAGAAACCCTTATTCTCCTTGCTTGAAAGCTTCACCTTCTTCAGAAAATATTGCTAAGATTTGTGTGTAGAGAGAGAATGAGATGTGTTGTGGGATGGATGGATAGTTTGGTGGATTTGGAAGGGAAAGTTCTAGCCCTTTTATAGCAAGAGATCATGTCCAATTTAGAGGCTAGAATGTGGAGTTAGTGGGTGCCCTTTTTAGAGGAGAAGTACTTGTTAATTCTGGAGCAAATGGACATGGGGAGTCATTAGATACTTGCTCCACAAGTTTTCCCACGTCCCCACTTTCCATATTTCACTCCTGGGTCGTTTTTAGAAGCGCCGAAAATAGAAAACTCGATTTTTAGGCTGAATGCGACCTTAGTGCGTCCACACGGAATTCTACATTCCGAATTTGGATATTGTTCCTTCATGAAAGTTGTAGATCTTGTTGTCCTGATTCCGTCAAACTTTGATTCACCCAAATCGGAGTTCGTATGACCAAGTTATGGCCAAAATACGAACTGTGTGTCGGAAGCTGAAATTTCAATGCGTTTTGAGTGCGGCCAGAGTGCATCCGCACTGGTTCTCACTGCGTCCGCACTAGGCTCGGACTTTTCCTGTGCGATCAGAGCGCGTCCGCATCGATATCCGTGCGTCCGCACGGATTTTGATGAAAACCTCATTATACCTTTTTCAAATTGGCGCGTGTTCAGAAATCCTTCTAAGTACTCAGTGCGGCCGTATCGCAATCCGTGCGTCCGCACTGGGCATTTTTCTTCGTTTTTCTTCATTTTCTGCAAATTAAAGCCGAGCAAACGCAGTAACTTGATTCTAGGTGTATTCTATTCCCTTTATATTCAAAATACAAGATATTTGGTATTATTTCGTGATAAAAATCAGATCGAATATGTATATAATTTAGGTCTATCAAATTCCCCCAAGCTTGAACCTTGCTTGTCCCTAAGCAACATCTAAACTTGGACTACCATTCGATCTCTAATTGAACCATATATCAAGTATATCTCTCAATTGAAAAATTTGTATGATCTTGCCAAAATTTAGAAATCCCCATGTAAATTTTCACAAATCTAAAGTTCAACCCTTGGTTAATCATGATTCACCCCACAATTCGATTACTCTAACTTTCATTTCCATAAAGGTTTAGAATTTGTAAACTTCGGTTATCTAAATTTGTTACAAAAAATGCACTCTTATTTGCGAAAAATTCTTTTAAAAATTCCCCCAAGCTTGGACCAAGCTTAGGTTAGAAAGTCGCGGACTTTGTGTGTTGATACATGCAAAAAGTTTATTACTTTTTAAAAATATTTCGAGCTCAAAGGCATCCCTTAGGATTGTGCCAGTACTCTTTTTTATTACTTTGGGAGATGAGCTCAAAGGCATCCCGTAGGATTGTGCCAGTACTCTTATTTTCTCCATCTTTTCCTTTATTTCATTTTTTTTTAATTGCATATATCATGAATACACACATCCCTAGGCATTAAATCATACCCATGGATATCCCGATCTTTCTAAATTCATTTTTCACATACAAGTTGCTTTTTCAAAAAAATAAATTTAAATTCCTAAAGTTTTAATTTCTTAAACCTTTATTTTCACAAAGTTTTTCGCCAAATTGCGTGGTTATTTCAAATTATTCCAAGGGTATTCCTAAAAAAATCGTTAAAATTCGCATTAAAATTTCTAATTTTTGCCAATCACTCAAATTTTATCAAAACTTTTATTTTTGCCAACTTTTAACACAAAAATTAAACGTGATTTTATACTTTATGCATTTTTAGACAATTAAGTCCAATTATGCAAGACTCTATTTTTCATAACCTCGTAAAACATCTTGACAAGTTCGCAATTTCAATCAATTAAGTTCAAAATTACTAACCCTATTCATGGTCAAGTAAAAATCAAGGTTATAAATCCTAAAAAATGCAAAAAAAAAATGAAAAATTTAATCTAAATGCAAGATATAAATGCAAGATACAATTTCTTCTCATCCCCCAAGCTTAAATCAAGCATTGTCCTCAATGCTTTAAAATAAACTAAAGTAAATAAGAGAAAATATGAAAGCTTAACTTGTGTGAAGCACCTTGTGTGAAGAACTGTGTGTGAAGAACCGTCGTAGAGGCGAAGAGACGGCGGTTCGAGTAGCAGGAAAGAACGAGAAGGACTTGGGTTGCCTCCCAAGAAGCGCTCAATTTTACGTCGTGAGCTCGACATGATTCGTGCTCACTATGTTAGAAGGAGGGGATTCCTCCGCAACTTGCTTCTTTTGGTTTGTCTTTCTCTTTAAATTTCTTCTTGCTCCTATTCTTGAGTTTTTCCATCAACTTCATGGATTTGTTTTTCATGAACCAAGTTTGTTTCATCTTGTCGACATCTCGTGGTTTGTCAGTTTCAGATGTTGCCACTGACTTCTCTTGCATCGATTTTATATTCACCTGTGAAACTTCTATCATGCAAACTGAATTTTTGTTAGGAGGTTTTAATGGTTTATGAAATTGAATTTTTTCTTTCTTCTTCCCAACGGAGAAAGAAAGTTCCCCTTCTTTGACTTTGATGCTGGCACCTGCTGTTGCCAATAGAGCTCGACCTAAGAGAACTGTTAATTGAGCATCCGTTTCAATGACAACAAAATCGGCAGGAATCTTAATCTTACCAATTTTCACAACCACATTTTTCAAGATACCAAGTGGAGATCGTTCAGTTCCATCGGCAAGAGTTAATGTCATATTGGTTGGCACCAAATTACCCGACTGAAGTTTGTCATAAACCGATTTAGGCATGATACTTACACTTGCCCCTAAATCACACATTGCATTTTCAACATATATGGTGTCTATAGAGCAAGGTATCGAGAAACTACCAGGATCTTTCAGTTTTGGAGGTAAACTAGACGGAAAGATTGTGCTACATTTTTCATTTAATACCGCAGATTCACTATCCTCAATTGTCCGCTTTTTTATTAATACATCTTTAAAAATTTTGGACAAATTTGGCATTTGAGAGATTGTCTCGGTAATTGGTTGGTCTAGTTTATTCTTCACTAACCTTTGAGGAAAGGGTACAAACCTGAGTGGTGGAATATATTTAGTGGTTTCAGCTTGTTTTACCTTTTCCAATGCTGGTGCGTCGGCACTCGTGGGGCTTGCGGCTGAACTCAAAGAAGCTGAAGCGTTTTGTGTCTCCTTTTGAGGCTGCTGCTCTTCTTTGTCGGGCATCATAGGGCCTTCATATTCCTTCTCATTCCTCAACGTCACGGCATTCGCATACTCTCTTGGATTGATGTCGGGCTTGCCCGGAAGTGTACCTTGTTGACGAGAGGACAATGATGCTTGTTGTGCTATTTGAGTCTCAAGCAACTTTGTCTTAGTCTCTAAGAACTCAAACCTTTTGTTGAAATCGTTGTTGGTGTTCCTTTGGTATTCGATGTACTCCTCCATCATCTTTTCCAACTTGGAGAGTTGGGAGGGACCTTGGTAAGAGTTTTGGTTTGACCAATTTTGATATTGGTTGGAATTATCTTGGTATTGGTTGGAGTTGTCATTCTCGGTCTCCCATTTGAAATTCGAATGGTTCCACCTTGAGTTAGGGTTGTATGCATTTGAATTGAAATTATAATTGTGCCTAACCTTATTGTAGATCGGGTCATTCCTCTTATCACCTTGATTATAGAACATGGAGTTCACTTGTTCGACTTCCTCTCCTTCCATAAGGACTTGGCAATCGGCGGTGATGTGAGTCGCCTCTCCACATATGCCGCATGGAGCCTTCTTCGTCACGGCTTTGATGTTTTGCATTTGTGACATTTGGTGTTGCAAGGCCTCCATTTGTGCTCTCAAGGCGGTAACTTCATCGACTTTCATGATCCCCGGTGTGTTGGAGACTCGTCCACCTCGCTCGGCTGTCCACTCCCTTTGGTTGATCGCCATATCCTCAATCATTAGCATGGCTTGCTCGGGATCCATCTTTGACATGTTTCCACCTGCAGCAGAATTTAAGTGAGTTTTAGTAGCTATTGTACAACCTCCATAGAAGAATTGAAAGAGCAACCACATGTCAAGGCCATGGTTAGGGCACAAGCGTTGGAGCTCCGCCCATCGATCCCATGCCTCGGTTAGAGACTCCCCCTCGGCTTGCTTGAACGTTGTGATCTTCGACCGGAAGTGTTGGGTCTTGGATGGAGGGAAGTATTTTCCTAAGAACAACTTCTCCATGTCGTCCCATGTGTTGATGTTGTCCCGGTTGACGGTCCTTAGCCACGTCCTTGCATTGTCTCGGAGGGACAAGTGGAAGCATTTGAGTTTGAGGTTGTCTAGCTCATCTCCTTCTCGGGCGAAAGTGCCGCAGTGTTCTTCGAAAACCGCCAAATGGGCGTGTGGATCTTCGTTGAGGGCTCCCCCGAACTGATTTTGGCCAAGTAGATGGATGAGAGAGGGCTTAATGTCTCGCGGCTCTTGGCCATGAGGAATGAAGCCGAAGCGGTGGCCGTGTTGATGGTTTCGGCCATTGTTGTTGTGGCTCCCGTTACGAGGTGGGGTTAGTCCTCGTACGGGGGGGCTTTGATTACTTCCTTGATCGTCATGGACCGATTGGTCATCTCCGTTGATGGCTGGATTTATTGGTGGGTCCATTCTTAGATGCTCTTCTTCGTCGTCGAAAATCGTCGGAAAAGGGGTTTTTCCTACGCTCATAGACTGCTGAAAAAGAACTTAGATTAGTTTCCAAAAAGAAAACGAAAAAATCTGAAATAAATCGCTAAAGTAAAAACTTAGTATTTAAACTATACTCCCCGGCAACGGCGCCAAAAACTTGATACGTGCAAAGGGTATATGTAAAAAGCTTTATCCTCAAATACACTTTCGGTTTAGATCGCAAGTATACAATCCTACCGTGTAGTATATTATCGGGTATCGAACCACAAGGAGTAAGATAAATACTAAATTTTCAACTTTAGATAATAAATTTCAGAAAAGAAAGAAAAGTGCAATAAAGTAAATTGGGGGGTTTTGTAGTAAAAATCCTAAGGTTGGGTTCAATACCCTAAGAAAGGAGTTTTTAAACAATTAATAGTAAAAGTAAAAGAGAGAAAAGTCGGTTTGTTTTCAAGGTTTAGAGAATCTAGGGGTCTTTGGTCTACAATCCCTTGCTAATTCTATTATTCGGTATTTGCTTAAATTCATGTATGATTTGATGAGGTTTCTAACCTAATATGTCATTAAGGGTCACTTTCGTGAATTAATAACGTGTCTAAGTAATTCGGACTTCACTTTTTAGGTTCTTCATCCTAGCTACTTAGACTATAAGCTCTTGTTAGTCTCTCCTCTCATCAAATATTGGTACTTCTCAATTAAGTCCATGATACCAATATCCGACTCGATTTGAGATGTCCTAATTAGGGTTTGACTTCTCGTTTAGGTTCTTCACCAAATCCCTAACCCTAATTTCTGTAGTTCCGGCTTAGATTAAATTGGTTAGAATCTTAATCTAAACCTAAGGTATTTGCATTCATAATTTGGTACTATCCTATTGATCCTAGTCAATTTTGGTTCTTTTGAAACCAAAACGAGATGCTACAATTCAAGTACTAATTATGTATTAACACAAATTATTAAAATCACAGAAATTAACAATCAAATCCGATAAAACAATCATAATAAAAGCAAATAATCGAATAAAATAGAATTAAACAAGTTCATGCATTGACCTAAATCCCTAGAGAGAGAACTACTCCCTCTTGGAGAGAAACATTGCAAAGTTTGGCAAAGAATAAAAGGAAATAAAATAAAGAATAATTACACCCTTTAAATCTAAAACCTCAATCTTGCCGAATCTTGCTCAAGAAACTCTTCTTCTCCTTGCTTGAAAGCTTCACCTTCTTCAGAAAATATTGCTGAGTTGTGTGTGTAGAGAGAGAATGAGATGTGGATAGTGGATGGATAGTGGATGGATAGTGGATGGATGATTTGGAAGGGAAAGTTCTAACCCTTTTATAGCAAGAGATCATTCCCAATTTAGAGGCTAGAAGGTGGAGTTAGTGGGTGCCCTTTTTAGAGAAGAAGTACTTGTTAATTCTGGAGCAAATGGACATGGGGAGTCATTACATACTTGCTCCACAAGTTTTCCCACGTCCCTACTTTCCATATTTCACTCCTGGGTCGTTTTTAGAAGCGCCGGAAATAGAAAACTCGATTTTTAGGCTGAATGCGACCTTAGTGCGTCCACACGGAATTCTACATTCCGAATTTGGATATTGTTCCTTCATGAAAGTTGTAGATCTTGTTGTCCTGATTCCGTCAAACTTTGATTCATCCAAATCGGAGTTCGTATGACCAAGTTATGGCCAAAATACGAACTGTGTGTCGGAAGCTGAAATTTCAATGCGTTTTAAGTGCGGCCAGAGTGCATCCGCACTGGTTCTCACTGCGTCCGCACTAGGCTCGGACTTTTCCTGTGCGACCAGAGCGCGTCCGCATCGATATCCGTGCGTCCGCACGGATTTTGATGAAAACCTCATTATACCTTTTTCAAATTGGCGCGTGTTCAGAAATCCTTCTAAGTACTCAGTGCGGCCGTATCGATATCCGTGCGTCCGCACTGGACATTTTTCTTCGTTTTTCTTCATTTTTCTTCATTTTCTGCAAATTAAAGCCGAGCAAACGCAGTAACTTGATTCTAAGTGTAATTAATTCATTTTATATTCAAAATACATGATATTTGGTATTATTTTGTGATAAAAATCAGATCGAATATGTATATAATTTAGGTCTATCAAATTCCCCCAAGCTTGAACCTTGCTTGTCCCTAAGCAACATCTAAACTTGGACTACCATTCGATCTCTAATTGAACCATATATCAAGTATATTTCTCAAATGAAAAATTTGTATGATCTTGCCAAAATTTAGAAATCCCCATTTAAATTTTCACAAATCTAAAGTTCAACCCTTGGTTAATCATGATTCACCCCACAATTCGATTACTCTAACTTTCATTTCCTTAAAGGTTTAGAATTTGTAAACTTCGGTTATCTAAATTTGTTACAAAAAATGCACTCTTATTTGTGAAAATTCTTTTAAAAATTCCCCCAAGCTTGGACCAAGCTTAGGTTAGAAAGTCGCGGACTTTGTGTGTTGATACATGCAAAAAGTTTATTACTTTTTAAAAATATTTCGAGCTCAAAGGCATCCCTTAGGATTGTGCCAGTACTCTTTTTTATTACTTTGGGAGATGAGCTCAAAGGCATCCCGTAGGATTGTGCCAGTACTCTTATTTTCTCCATCTTTTCCTTTATTTCATTTTTTTTAATTGCATATATCATGAATACACACATCCCTAGGCATTAAATCATACCCATGGATATCCCGATCTTTCTAAATTCATTTTTCACATACAAGTTGCTTTTTCAAAAAAAATAAATTTAAATTCCTAAAGTTTTAATTTCTTAAACCTTTATTTCCACAAAGTTTTTCGCCAAATTGCGTGGTTATTTCAAATTATTCCAAGGGTATTCCTAAAAACTCGTTAAAATTCGCATTAAAATTTCTAATTTTTGCCAATCACTCAAATTTTATCAAAACTTTTATTTTTGCCAACTTTTAACACAAAAATTAAACGTGATTTTATACTTTATGCATTTTTAGACAATTAAGTCCAATTATGCAAGACTCTATTTTCCATAACCTCGTAAAACATCTTGACAAGTTCGCAATTTCAATCAATTAAGTTCAAAATTACTAACCCTATTCATGGTCAAGTAAAAATCAAGGTTATAAATCCTAAAATGCAAAAAAAATTAAAAATTTAATCTAAATGCAAGATACAATTTCTTCTCATCCCCCAAGCTTAAATCAAGCATTGTCCCCAATGCTTTAAAATAAACTAAAGTAAATAAGAGGAAATATGAAAGCTTAACTTGTGTGAAGAACCTTGTGTGAAGAACCGTGTGTGAAGAACCGTCGTAGAGGCGAAGAGACGGCGGTTCGAGTAGAAGGAAGGAACGAGAAGGACTTGGGTTGCCTCCCAAGAAGCGCTCAATTTTACGTCGTGAGCTCGACATGATTCGTGCTCACTATGTTAGACGGAGGGGATTCCTCCGCAACTTGCTTCTTTTGGTTTGTCTTTCTCCTTAAATTTCTTCTTGCTCCTATTCTTGAGTTTTTCCATCAACTTCATGGATTTGTTTTTCATGAACCAAGTTTGTTTCATCTTGTCGACATCTCGTGGTTTGTCAGTTTCAGATGTTGCCACTGACTTCTCTTGCATCGATTTTATATTCACCTGTGAAACTTCTATCATGCAAACTGAATTTTTGTTAGGAGGTTTTAATGGTTTATGAAATTGAAATTTTTCTTTCTTCTTCCCAACGGAGAAAGAAAGTTCCCCTTCTTTGACTTTGATGCTGGCACCTGCTGTTGCCAATAGAGCTCGACCTAAGAGAACTGTTAATTGAGCATCCGTTTCAATGACAACAAAATCGGCAGGAATCTTAATCTTACCAATTTTCACAACCACATTTTTCAAGATACCAAGTGGAGATCGTTCAGTCCCATCGGCAAGAGTTAATGTCATATTGGTTGGTACCAAATTACCCGACTCAAGTTTGTCATAAACCGATTTAGGCATGATACTTACACTTGCCCCTAAATCACACATTGCATTTTCAACATATATGGTGTCTATAGAGCAAGGTATCGAGAAACTACCAGGATCTTTCAGTTTGGGAGGTAAACTAGACGAAAAGATTGTGCTACATTTTTCATTTAATACCGCAGATTCACTATCCTCAATTGTCCGCTTTTTTATTAATACATCTTTAAAAAATTTGGACAAATTTGGCATTTGAGAGATTGTCTCGGTAATTGGTTGGTCTAGTTTATTCTTCACTAACCTTTGAGGAAAGGGTACAAACCTGAGTGGTGGAATATATTTAGTGGTTTCAGCATGTTTTACCTTTTCCGATGCTGGTGCGTCCGCACTCGTGGGGGCTTGCGGCTGAACTCAGAGGAGCTGAAGCGTTTTGTGTCTCCTTTTGAGGCTGCTGCTCTTCTTTGTCGGGCATCATAGGGCCTTCATATTCCTTCTCATTCCTCAACGTCACGGCATTCGCATACTCTCTTGGATTGATGTCGGGCTTGCCCGGAAGTGTGCCTTGTTGACGAGAGGACAATGATGCTTGTTGTGCTATTTGAGTCTCAAGCAACTTTGTCTTAGTCTCTAAGAACTCAAACCTTTTGTTGAAATCGTTGTTGGTGTTCCTTTGGTATTCGATGTACTCCTCCATCATCTTTTCCAACTTGGAGAGTTGGGAGGGACCTTGGTAAGAGTTTTGGTTTGACCAATTTTGATATTGGTTGGAATTACCTTGGAATTGGTTGGAGTTGTCATTTTCGGTCTCCCATTTGAAATTCGGATGGTTCCACCTTGAGTTAGGGTTGTATGCATTTGAATTGAAATTATCATTTTGCCTAACCTTATTGTAGATTGGGTCATTCCTCTTATCACCTTGATTATAGAACATGGCGTTCACTTGCTCCACATCCTCTCCTCCCATAAGAACTTGGCAATGGGCGGTGATATGAGTCGCCTCTCCACATATGCCGCATGGAGCCTTCTTTGTCACGGCTTTGACGTTTTGCATTTGTGTCATTTGATGTTGCAAGGCCTCCATTTGTGCTCTCAAGGCGGTAACTTCATCGACTTTCATGATCCCCGGTGTGTTGGAGGTTCGTCCACCTCTTTCGGCTGTCCACTCCCTTTGGTTGATCGCCATATCCTCAATCATTAGCATGGCTTGCTCGGGATCCATCCTTGACATGTTTCCACCTGCAGCAGAATTTAAGTGAGTTTTAGTGGCTATTGTACAACCTCCATAGAAGAATTGAAAGAGCAACCACATGTCAAGGCCATGGTTAGGGCACAAGCGTTGGAGCTCCGCCCATCGATCCCATGCCTCGGTTAGAGACTCCCCCTCGGCTTGCTTGAACGTTGTGATCTTCGATCCGGAAATGTTGGGTCTTGGATGGAGGGAAGTATTTTCCTAAGAACAACTTCTCCATGTCGTCCCATGTGTCGATGTTGTCCCGGTTGACGGTCCTTAGCCACGTCCTTGCATTGTCTCGGAGGGACAAGTGGAAGCATTTGAGTTTGAGGTTGTCTAGCTCGTCTCCTTCTCGGGCGAAAGTGCCGCAGTGTTCTTCGAAAACCGCCAAATGGGCGTGTGGATCTTCGTTGAGGGCTCCCCCGAACTGACTTTGGCCAAGTAGATGGATGAGAGAGGGCTTAATGTCTCGCGGCTCTTGGCCATGAGGAATGAAGCCGAAGCGGTGGCTGTGTTGATGGTTTCGGCCATTGTTGTTGTGGTTCCCGTTACGAGGTGGGGTCATTCCTCGTACGCGGCTTGTATTACTTCCATGGTTGGAGTGTTCGTCTTCGTTTTCCATGCTTTGGTGTTCTTCTTCTTCTTCTACAATTGTTGGAAAAGGAGTTCTTCCGGTGCTCATAGAATGTTGAAAAAGAACTTAGATTAGTTTTCAATCTAAAAAGTAAAAGAAAATCTGAAATAAATCTCTAAAGTAAAAACTTAGTATTTAAACTATACTCCCCGGCAACGGCGCCAAAAACTTGATACGTGCAAAGGGTATATGTAAAAAGCTTTATCCTCAAATACACTTTCGGTTTAGATCGCAAGTATACAATCCTACCGTGTAGTATATTATCGGGTATCGAACCACAAGGAGTAAGATAAATACTAAATTTTCAACTTTAGATAATAAATTTCAGAAAAGAAAGAAAAGTGCAATAAAGTAAATTGGGGGGTTTGTAGTAAAAATCCTAAGGTTGGGTTCAATACCCAAGAAAAGAGTTTTTAAACAATTAAAAGTAAAAGTAAAAGAGAGAAAAGTCGGTTTGTTTTCAAGGTTTAGAGAATCTAGGGGTCTTTGGTCTACAATCCCTTGCTAATTCTATCTATTCGGTATTTGCTTAAATTCATGTATGATTTGATGAGGTTTCTAACCTAATATGTCATTAAGGGTCACTTTCGTGAATTAATAACGTGTCTAAGTAATTCGGACTTCACTTTTTAGGTTCTTCATCCTAGCTACTTAGACTATAAGCTCTTGTTAGTCTCTCCTCTCATCAAATATTGGTACTTCTCAATTAAGTCCATGATACCAATATCCGACTCGATTTGAGATGTCCTAATTAGGGTTTGACTTCTCGTTTAGGTTCTTCACCAAATCCCTAACCCTAATTTCTGTAGTTCCGGCTTAGATTAAATTGGTTAGAATCTTAATCTAAAACCTAAGGTATTTGCATTCATAATTTGGTACTATCCTATTGATCCTAGTCAATTTTGGTTCTTTTGAAACCAAAACGAGATGCTACAATTCAAGTACTAATTATGTATTTAACACAAATTATTAAAATCACAGAAATTAACAATCAAATCCGATAAAACAATCATAATAAAAGCAAATAATCGAATAAAATAGAATTAAACAAGTTCATGCATTGACCTAAACCCCTAGAGAGAGAACTACTCCCTCTTGGAGAGAAACATTGCAAAGTTTGGCAAATAACAAGAGGAAATAAAATAAAGAATAATTACACCCTTTGAATCTAGAACCTCAATCTTGCCGAATCTTGCTCAAGAAACCCTTCTTCTCCTTGCTTGAAAGCTTCACCTTCTTCAGAAAATATGGCTGAGTTGTGTGTAGAGAGAGAATGATAGTGTTGTGGATAGTGGATAGTTGGTGGATGATTTGGAAGGGAAAGTTCTAGCCCTTTTATAGCAAGAGATCATGTCCCAATTTAGAGGCTAGAATGTGGAGTTAGTGGGTGCCCTTTTTAGAGGAGAAGTACTTGTTAATTCTGGAGCAAATGGACATGGGGAGTCATTAGATACTTGCTCCACAAGTTTTCCCACGTCCCCTACTTTCCATATTTCACTCCTGGGTCGTTTTTAGAAGCGCCGGAAATAGAAAACTCGATTTTTAGGCTGAATGCGACCTTAGTGCGTCCACACGGAATTCTACATTCCGAATTTGGATATTGTTCCTTCATGAAAGTTGTAGATCTTGTTGTCCTGATTCCGTCAAACTTTGATTCACCCAAATCGGAGTTCGTATGACCAAGTTATGGCCAAAATACGAACTGTGTGTCGGAAGCTGAAATTTCAATGCGTTTTGAGTGCGGCCAGAGTGCATCCGCACTGGTTCTCACTGCGTCCGCACTAGGCTCGGACTTTTCCTGTGCGACCAGAGCGCGTCCGCATCGATATCCGTGCGTCCGCACGGATTTTGATGAAAACCTCATTATACCTTTTTCAAATTGGCGCGTGTTCAGAAATCCTTCTAAGTACTCAGTGCGGCCGTATCGATATCCGTGCGTCCGCACTGGGCATTTTTCTTCGTTTTTCTTCATTTTTCTTCATTTTCTGCAAATTAAAGCCGAGCAAACGCAGTAACTTGATTCTAGGTGTAATTAATTCATTTTATATTCAAAATACAAGATATTTGGAGTTATTTTATGATAGAAACTAGATCAAATGTGTATATAATTTATGCTTATCAAAATCCCCCAAGCTTGAACCTTGCTTGTCCTCAAGCAATATCTAAACTTGGACTACAATTCGATCTCAAATTTAACCCCTATACCAAGTATATTATTCTTCAAAACTTTGAAAAATTTGTATGATCTTGCTAAAATTAAAAATCTCAATGTAAATTTCTACAAATTTAAAGTTCAACCCTTGGTTAATCATACTTCACCCCACAATTCGATTACTCTAACTTTCGTTTCCTTAAAGGTTTAGAATTTGCAAACTTTATTCATCCAAATTTATTAAAAGATATGCAATTTTATTTGTGAAGAGAAATCCCCCAAACTTGGTATATTGCAAAATTCACATTTTTGTTGTTCTTTTTCTTTTGAACTTGATTTTTCTATTTTTCTTTTCTTTCATGGCACTATTTTCCCAATCCTCATTTAAGCACCGGTTAGTTACAAGTAGTTAACTGTACCCAACCGTTCTAATTCAAGGGTGCTTTGCATGCTCATAGTCTAACCCTTCCACCAACACGAATGTTAATTTTATCGGGAGACTAGTGGAGCAGGAGTGCCAATGACTCATAACCATAAGTACGTCATGTCGCCGTATCATAGGTAAGAGGAGTCAAAAATTTCAATTTTTAAAATATTTTGAACAATTTTTGCAAAAATACACACATCGAGGGTATTAATTTACATCACATCTAAATGGCTTCCTTAATAAATTTAAATTCATAATGTTTCAAATTCGTAATCCTTTATTTCCACAAAGTTTTTCGCCAAATTATGTGGTTATTTCAAACTATTCCAAGGGTATTTCTAAAAACTTGTTAAAATTCGCATTAAAATTCTAATTTTTGCCAATCACTCAAATTTTATCAAAACTTTTTTTTTTTTGCCAACTTTTAACACAAAAATTAAACGCGATTTTATACTTTATGCATTTTTAGACAATTAAGTCCAATTATGCAAGACTCTATTTTTCATAACCTAGGTAAACATCTTGACAAGTTTGCAATTTCAATCAATTAAGTTCAAAATTACTAACCCTATTCATGGTCAAGTAAAAATCCTGGTTATAAATCCTAAAATGCAAAAAAATTTAAAAATTTAATCTAAATGCAAGATACAATTTCTTCTCATCCCCCAAGCTTAAATCAAGCATTGTCCCCAATGCTTTAAAATAAACTAAAGTAAATAAGAGGAAATATGAAAGCTTAACTTGTGTGAAGAACCTTGTGTGAAGAACCGTGTGTGAAGAACCGTCGTAGAGGCGGAGAGACGGCGGTTCGAGTAGCAGGAAAGAACGAGAAGGACTTGGGTTGCCTCCCAAGAAGCGCTCAATTTTACGTCGTGAGCTCGACATGATTCGTGCTCACTATGTTAGAAGGAGGGGATTCCTCCGCAACTTGCTTCTTTTGGTTTGTCTTTCTCTTTAAATTTCTTCTTGCTCCTATTCTTGAGTTTTTCCATCAACTTCATGGATTTGTTTTTCATGAACCAAGTTTGTTTCATCTTGTCGACATCTCGTGGTTTGTCAGTTTCAGATGTTGCCACTGACTTCTCTTGCATCGATTTTATATTCACCTGTGAAACTTCTATCATGCAAACTGAATTTTTGTTAGGAGGTTTTAATGGTTTATGAAATTGAAATTTTTCTTTCTTCTTCCCAACGGAGAAAGAAAGTTCCCCTTCTTTGACTTTGATGCTGGCACCTGCTGTTGCCAATAGAGCTCGACCTAAGAGAACTGTTAATTGAGCATCCGTTTCAATGACAACAAAATCGGCAGGAATCTTAATCTTACCAATTTTCACAACCACATTTTTCAAGATACCAAGTGGAGATCGTTCAGTTCCATCGGCAAGAGTTAATGTCATATTGGTTGGCACCAAATTACCCGACTCAAGTTTGTCATAAACCGATTTAGGCATGATACTTACACTTGCCCCTAAATCACACATTGCATTTTCAACATATATGGTGTCTATAGAGCAAGGTATCGAGAAACTACCAGGATCTTTCAGTTTTGGAGGTAAACTAGACGGAAAGATTGTGCTACATTTTTCATTTAATACCGCAGATTCACTATCCTCAATTGTCCGCTTTTTTATTAATACATCTTTAAAAATTTTGGACAAATTTGGCATTTGAGAGATTGTCTCGGTAATTGGTTGGTCTAGTTTATTCTTCACTAACCTTTGAGGAAAGGGTACAAACCTGAGTGGTGGAATATATTTAGTGGTTTCAGCTTGTTTTACCTTTTCCAATGCTGGTGCGTCGGCACTCGTGGGGCTTGCGGCTGAACTCAAAGAAGCTGAAGCGTTTTGTGTCTCCTTTTGAGGCTGCTGCTCTTCTTTGTCGGGCATCATAGGGCCTTCATAGTCCTTCTCATTCCTCAACGTCACGGCATTCGCATACTCTCTTGGATTGATGTCGGGCTTGCCTGGAAGTGTACCTTGTTGACGAGAAGACAATGATGCTTGTTGTGCTATTTGAGTCTCAAGCAACTTTGTCTTAGTCTCTAAGAACTCAAACCTTTTGTTGAAATCGTTGTTGGTGTTCCTTTGGTATTCGATGTACTCCTCCATCATCTTTTCCAACTTGGAGAGTTGGGAGGGACCTTGGTAAGAGTTTTGGTTTGACCAATTTTGATATTGGTTGGAATTATCTTGGTATTGGTTGGAGTTGTCATTCTCGGTCTCCCATTTGAAATTCGAATGGTTCCACCTTGAGTTAGGGTTGTATGCATTTGAATTGAAATTATAATTGTGCCTAACCTTATTGTAGATCGGGTCATTCCTCTTATCACCTTGATTATAGAACATGGAGTTCACTTGCTCGACTTCCTCTCCTTCCATAAGGACTTGGCAATCGGCGGTGATGTGAGTCGCCTCTCCACATATGCCGCATGGAGCCTTCTTTGACACGGATTTGACATTTTGCATTTGTGCCATTTGGTGTTGCAAGGCCTCCATTTGTGCTCTCAAGGCGGTAACTTCATCGACTTTCATGATCCCCGGTGTGTTGGAGACTCGTCCACCTCGCTCGGCTGTCCACTCCCTTTGGTTGATCGCCATATCCTCAATCATTAGCATGGCTTGCTCGGGATCCATCCTTGACATGTTTCCACCTGCAGCAGAATTTAAGTGAGTTTTAGTGGCTATTGTACAACCTCCATAGAAGAATTGAAAGAGCAACCACATGTCAAGGCCATGGTTAGGGCACAAGCGTTGGAGCTCCGCCCATCGATCCCATGCCTCGGTTAGAGACTCCCCCTCGGCTTGCTTGAACGTTGTGATCTTCGACCGGAAGTGTTGGGTCTTGGATGGAGGGAAGTATTTTCCTAAAAACAATTTCTCCATGTCGTCCCATGTGTCGATGTTGTCCCGGTTGACGGTCCTTAGCCACGTCCTTGCATTGTCTCGGAGGGACAAGTGGAAGCATTTGAGTTTGAGGTTGTCTAGCTCGTCTCCTTCTCGGGCGAAAGTGCCGCAGTGTTCTTCGAAAACCGCCAAATGGGCGTGTGGATCTTCGTTGAGGGCTCCCCCGAACTGATTTTGGCCAAGTAGATGGATGAGAGAGGGCTTAATGTCTCGCGGCTCTTGGCCATGAGGAATGAAGCCGAAGCGGTGGCTGTGTTGATGGTTTCGGCCATTGTTGTTGTGGTTCCCGTTACGAGGTGGAGTTCGTACGCGGCTTGTATTACTTCCATGGTTGGAGTGTTCGTCTTCGTTTTCCATGCTTTGGTGTTCTTCTTCTTCTTCTACAATTGTTGGAAAAGGAGTTCTTCCGGTGCTCATAAAATGTTGAAAAAGAACTTAGATTAGTTTTCAATCTAAAAAATAAAAGAAAATCTGAAATAAATCTCTAAAGTAAAAACTTAGTATTTAAACTATACTCTCCGGCAACGGCGCCAAAAACTTGATACGTGCAAAGGGTATATGTAAAAAGCTTTATCCTCAAATACACTTTCGGTTTAGATCGCAAGTATACAATCCTACCGTGTAGTATATTATCGGGTATCGAACCACAAGGAGTAAGATAAATACTAAATTTTAAACTTTAGATAATAAATTTCAGAAAAGAAAGAAAAGTGCAATAAAGTAAATGGGGGGTTTTGTAGTAAAAATCCTAAGGTTGGGTTCAATACCCAAAGAAAAGAGTTTTTAAACAATTAATAGTAAAAGTAAAAGAAAGAAAAGTCGGTTTGTTTTCAAGGTTTAGAGAATCTAGGGGTCTTTGGTCTACAATCCCTTGCTAATTCTATTTATTCGGTATTTGCTTAAATTCATGTATGATTTGATGAGGTTTCTAACCTAATATGTCATTAAGGGTCACTTTCGTGAATTAATAACGTGTCTAAGTAATTCGGACTTCACTTTTTAGGTTCTTCATCCTAGCTACTTAGATTATACGCTCTTGTTAGTCTCTCCTCTCATCAAATATTGGTACTTCTCAATTAAGTCCATGATACCAATATCCGACTCGATTTGAGATGTCCTAATTAGGGTTTGACTTCTCGTTTAGGTTCTTCACCAAATCCCTAACCCTAATTTCTGTAGTTCCGGCTTAGATTAAATTGGTTAGAATCTTAATCTAAAACCTAAGGTATTTGCATTCATAATTTGGTACTATCCTATTGATCCTAGTCAATTTTGGTTCTTTTGAAACCAAAACGAGATGCTACAATTCAAGTACTAATTATGTTTAACACAAATTATTAAAATCCCAGAAATTAACAATCAAATCCGATAAAACAATCACAATAAAAGCAAATAATCGAATAAAATAGAATTAAACAAGTTCATGCATATTGACCTAAACCCCTAGAGAGAGAACTACTCCCTCTTGGAGGGAAACATTGCAAAGTTTGGCAAATAACAAGAGGAAATAAAATAAAGAATAATTACACCCTTTGAAACTAGAACCTCAATCTTGCCGAATCTTGCTCAAGAAACCCCTTCTTCTCCTTGCTTGAAAGCTTCACCTTCTTCAGAAAATATGGCTGAGTTGTGTGTAGAGAGAGAATGATAGTGTTGTTGGATAGTGGATAGTTTGGTGGATGATTTGGAAGGGAAAGTTCTAGCCCTTTTATAGCAAGAGATCATGTCCAATTTAGAGGCTAGAATGTGGAGTTAGTGGGTGCCCTTTTTAGAGAAGAAGTACTTGTTAATTCTGGAGCAAATGGACATGGGGAGTCATTAGATACTTGCTCCACAAGTTTTCCCACGTCTCCACTTTCCATATTTCACTCCTGGGTCGTTTTTAGAAGCGCCGGAAATAGAAAACTCGATTTTTAGGCTGAATGCGACCTTAGTGCGTCCACACGGAATTCTACATTCCGAATTTGGATATTGTTCCTTCATGAAAGTTGTAGATCTTGTTGTCCTGATTCCTTCAAACTTTGATTCACCCAAATCGGAGTTCGTATGACCAAGTTATGGCCAAAATACGAACTGTGTGTCGGAAGCTGAAATTTCAATGCGTTTTGAGTGCGGCCAGAGTGCATCCGCACTGGTTCTCACTGCGTCCGCACTAGGCTCGGACTTTTCCTGTGCGACCAGAGCGCGTCCGCATCGATATCCGTGCGTCCGCACGGATTTTGATGAAAACCTCATTATACCTTTTTCAAATTGGCGCGTGTTCAGAAATCCTTCTAAGTACTCAGTGCGGCCGTATCGATATCCGTGCGTCCGCACTGGGCATTTTTCTTCGTTTTTCTTCATTTTTCTTCATTTTCTGCAAATTAAAGCCGAGCAAACGCAGTAACTTGATTCTAGGTGTAATTAATTCATTTTATATTCAAAATACAAGATATTTGGAGTTATTTTATGATAGAAACTAGATCAAATGTGTATATAATTTATGCTTATCAGTAAGTTAAAAGGATTTCAACAGTTTTAATTCGTCGTTTGAAGCCAATTCGATATTTTTAGAGTTGAGTTCACATAAGAACTTGGTGAACTTAAGATCACCCTAGTTCTACTCTACAAAATAGTGCAATTTGGAAAAGAGAAAAAAAAATGCATGGAGATCAATTGATGACCCCATTCTGTACAATTATATAGATTTTTTTTTGAACTACACTTCATCTTAGAACATAAAGTGTCCTTATGTTTAGTGTTCTAAATTAAACTATCGCTATATTACTTGTTAAATGCACAATTAAGTATCAACTAGTACATGCAGTATAAGAACGTATGCTACGATAAATAATATCCTACAGTGAATTAAGGTATGTCTATCATTATACATTGTACGAGTTTAGCCGCAAGCCGAGTGTCCATAGTATAGACGACATATAATGTAACATTGTAACTAGGGGCAGGCTCCTCTTAAGTAATGGAAGTCAATTGATTTTCATTTATTTTCAAAAAAATTATATTTATGCTTTATTTTCTATATAGTTAAGAGTAAAATGTTATGGGCAGAGTAAATTCAACTTTTATTCACAGTAGAAAAATTGTATATGTTTGATCTCATTCACGTTTGATTCTTATAGTCTAAAAGCCTGATTCCGCTTCTGATTGTAACTAACTTCTCAGTTTAATTTCAAGCGTGATGGACTGCCCCAACCTTAGCTATCTATAAGCTTTATGTTCGTTTTTCAAGCGCCATGAATTGCCTCCAATTATTGTTGCAGGCAATTAAGCTAGATATGTTGTTCGCTTAAAACAATCTAACCTTAGCTTCGCTTAAGAAGCGCAATGAGTTTATTAAGTATATTATTTATGGGGCCAAAGCGATTGTTTGTCGGTGCAAGTCAACATACTATATTATTTATGGGGTATCTAATCGATCGGTTTGATTTAGATCGAGTTAAATTTGTCCAATCAAAGTTTTATTTAATTTATATAGACATTATAATGGAATTGAACGGATAATTTATTATCAGAATGGACAGTATTCGCGAAAATATCGTTACGGATACTCATGTTGATAATAGCGATACGCTCAAAAATAGCATTTTTCTATCGGTGTATTCTCACAGATAATCATTTTTTACTCTCGCAGATATTGTCCCATTCTTATAATTAATTGATCAACATTGTACATACCGTATCAAAAAACTAAATTTTAAATCGGTAAGTTTGATTAAATCAAATTAGTATGAAAATTTTAAGTTATAATTATTATACAAATTAATATGTATGATATTACAACAGTAATATAATATTATTTTAATATATCGATTTATTTGATTTGTTCGGTCATTCGGTTTATACTTGTTAAAACTGAAATATAACTATCATAACTTGAAAACTAAACTATCATAATTTTTGAAGCGAATAGAATTAAATAAACCGAACCGTTTAATCCGAAATCTGAAGTAAATTTGATACTTGAGATCCTTCAAGTAGGTTAAGATAGTCATACTACGAGAGCTTGTATAAACTTATTGACGTGAATATTTTTTTTCAATGTTGATGTTTTAGTTTTTTATTTTAATAAATCAAAGTCAAAATGTTATTACTTCTAATATGCATATAGGGAAAGCAACAAACATCGTATTTAATGTTTTAATTGTATTAGACTTTTTTTTGTTTTAGTAAGGATTTCAAATGAATTAATGTATGAAAAACAGAGATATGTTAACCGATGTAAGATGTAAGGTGGAATTATTTATGTCAATGTCACTGATTTATTAGTTCAAATGAAAAAATAACTCAACATTAAATGGAACGTTAATGCCATTTTTATTACGGTCAATCATACCCGTTCCTTGATTAAATCTAAACATTAAATGGAACGTTAAAGCCGAAATAGAATTTAAACATTTCAAAAATCAAAATGCTAGCGCCTAAATATCAGCATCAGGTCACCCTTCAGTCGCCCTCACGGTCGCCAGCGCAGCTCATCCCAGGAAATCATTGCAATCCTGTGAGGCAAGGAAAAAAGGTGCATAGCTGTAGCGAATGGTATACACTGTTTATCGTCTTTTCATTGACCGCTACAAAGTTTTCTAGAGTAAATTATATAGAAAATCTGAATCTTTATCAAGACGAGTTTCACCCGACTGGAGCGCCGTTTCCCGGTACATATTAGTAGACCGTGTCCACGTCCCCTAAAGTAACTTAAATTTGAATCGGACCGTCCGATCAGGATCCGAGCCAATTCGGTCAGAGGTGGAATGAACGGCCCCTTAAATATTCGTGCAGATTCAAATCGTACGGTCTGGGTACAAGCTCAAATTTTGGGTTACTTTAGGGATCTTATTCCTCCGTCAAGACGCGCCTGGTGGGCCTCCTGCTCAAATTCATTTCCGTTCATTAATTCCCGTCACGTTTTCCTTTTCAAGGCGATATTTCATGCTTGCCCTCTGAAAATTGGAAAATCAGAAACATGGATTCCTCTTATTTGAAAAATTTACTGTTTAAGTCTGCTATCTTGTGAAATTTACACAAAGCACTGCTACAATTTCACGCTGTTTTTTAATACTTCTTGTGAAATAAATATTTTCGATTTAACAACATCTGCACAAATATTAAAATATCTTATGAGCACCATAAAATTGCCAAAAAAAAAGGGTTCTGCATTTTTAAGTACAGAAATTATATAAACCTCATATGTTATTTCTTAGTGACAGTCCAAAATATGAATTTGATAAACTACAATTTTGGAAGGATACAGAGAAAATTTTGTCTGATTTTAAAATTTCAGACACGTCACCTTTCCGGTGCTCTATCCCTCCAAAAGGATCAAATTGTCCCGCCTTTTCAAACCTTCCTTCCCCTATAAATCTATGTTCTCTTGGTAGGTGTAGCGTCAATTCCAGTTAAAATCCCACAAGTGTGAATTCAAAACAAGCAAAAATGGATGCCCGACAAAGAAAGAAGAAATTCAACTCTATTTCTTCTATCCTTTCTAAACCGGATGCCTCCAGTACCTCAAAGGGATTCGGTTGCCGAGTTCGGTTCCCAATCTATTCATGTGCTTTTGTTAAAGGAAAGGAGGATGAGGATGGATATGAAGGAGAGATTAAGGGAATGGAGGTGGTTAGTTTTAAGGAGGTAAAGAGGGAAGACGAAAAGTGGGGCGCTGAGTTGAAATTAGAATCTGAGGCTCCTAGGAAAAAAAATGGTGAATCATTAGGTGATATCAGCAATAAGATCTCTTTTCCTTCTGGTACTTGTTTTCTTCTCTTTTCTGAAAATAATTTATGCATATATATAACTATTTATTTAGTTGTATGATTTATATTGCTTTTTTTGTTTTTTTGTTTTGTTTTTATTTCAGAAAAGAAAGAAGAAGATACCTCCTTAAATCTGGGAATGGGTGTAGGCTTGATGTTGCTCCTCTCCAAAAGCACAACCGAAATAAACAAAATGGTCGAACTACGAAAAGAGATGGAAACATTGCTTGTTGACCTAAAGAATGAAATTAAGAAGAAAAATGTGCCGACAAGCACTGACAATTCAAACAATGCTCCTGTCTCTTTGTCATGTTCTGGTGGAAATGAAAATTCAAGCGATTGCATTATTCCCTTGCAAGAGGATGGCACATCTAACCTTGCCGATGATAGATTAGATAAAAGCGTAGCGGAGATAGATGAGATGGAAGCAGAGCTTGAGGTCGAGCTGGAACGCCTCCAACTAAGTGAAGAAAGCAGGGTTTTACCACCTCTACTAATAAGCGAAACTCAGGTATTTTTAATAGATTTCAATCAACTTTCTTTTCTTTCTGTAAGTGTAATTTGTAGGGAAGTTTGAATTGTAAGGAATAAGATGATATGCAAAGAAATTATGTCCTGGTAATGCTTGATAATCTAGCATGATGGCTATTGTAGATTGTAAATTTACCCAAAAACACTTGCCTTTGGGATTTAATACATATTAGGATCTGTGTAGCAAGTATGAAGTCTAATTTCAGGAGATTCAGATAGATTTTTTAAGAAATTTTTTTGGAAGAAACAGCACATTGATTTTCACATTTCCAAATTCTATGCATTTCAGCCGACCAGCGAAAGCGACTATCTCATCAATGATAACCTCTACGACAGCTTTGAGGGTTACACTAATTATAAAGAACAACCAATTGGAGAAGAAAGCAACGACCAAGAAGAACAAGGCGATGACAACGATGACTACAATAGCTTCAATGGGGGAGTTTGCCCCCGGGAACTGGAGAGGAGATTGAATGAGGTTGTTCAATCAAGGCAGAGAGAGAGAATAGAACAGCTTGAGTATGCATTGGAGTTTGCAAAGAGCAAGCTGCACGAGAAAGAGAAAGAGATTTGCTGGTGGCAGGACACAGCACGACTTGTAACCCAGCATAGGGATGATTCTCATTTTAGGTACATTTTTTTAAATGTGTAATTTTCTTACAGTTTTGAATTAATAATCCAATCCAACTTGTAGTTTATCTTTTAAATTTTAGTGTTGTGCAAGCCTTTGGTCATATTCTGGTATTTGTATCAACCAAAAACAATACTACCTGACAACAGTAAGGCAAGGCCTTGACAAGTAATATTTAATTTTTTAATTTAATTTAGAGGAATATAACCCTTATTTAATTCTGTTCTTCTGGTTTATTCTGTAACTGTGGTATCTGATATTGCTAATGGTCAGTGCCAGTGTAAATCACTGTTATGCTTATTCTTGTTTCTGTAATTCTAAGAATATGTTGCTTCCACTATTTTAAAATGGTACAGGTAACAGAGCAGAAGAGGTAATTCCTGTTTGTTCTCTCCCCCCAAAATTAATGAAGTTGTCAGATTCTGTTCCTGTTGGCCATTACACATCACCTTCTTCACGTGAGAGGAATGCCTTTGATCCAAGAAGTAGATATGTTGTAATTTCGTTATGTTGTAATGCCAGTCTAGGGCTGAAATATGCCAACTCCTTGTTTTATTGTGGAATTAATTATCTGACAACTTTTTCTGGCGTATATCTTTTTAGAAATTTTCTATCTACAGTATGTTTTCTTATCTCGTACATCATTATACTTCGCTGGAAATTATGAATATTATTATTGTGCTGATGTCCCAAAACATTGGGGGAATTTCATCATTTTCATGTATAGGTCTCAAAAATACCAAAGTTACGTACTTTTCCCTCTAAAATTCATAAAATTATATTTATCCTTTTAAATTTCAGAAAGTCACAAATATATCTAATTTATTGTCTTTTTATATCAAAACTCATTATAAATTTATGAAGTACTCATTTCACCTATTATTAAAATATTCTAAATATGTAGTATGTGGAAGAAAAATGTTCAGTCTTCTAATTGGTCGATTTTCAATAGCAAATTGTTTATTTCTCTACTTGTGATTCATGAATAGTGGTATTTAAGTATATGCTTGTGTGGTTGTCACAATTCACAAACAATAAAATGAATCATTTGTTCTCACTTCTCACGCTCAATTGTTTGGAAGATTGAACATTTCTCTTAAATATATATGTTATTTTTTAATAAAGGATCAAATGTGTATTTTGTAAATTTAAAATGAGTTTTAATAGGTAAGACAATAAATTGTGTAAATTTGTGAGTTTTTGAAATTTAGAACCGTAAATATGATATTATTAATTTCAGAGGGAGAAATATGTGATTTTGATTCCTTTGAGGGGTATACATAAAACCGTGCAGTTAATGCGGACCTAGATCTTAAAAGCCCATAATCGCTCTTTGCTAGACAAAACAGAAGCCGGATAATATGTAAAGAAAGCCCATTATTAGGATTTCTTTCGTTTAACACACTATTCAGAATCTAATCTCCAATAAACCCATTTCCTTCTCAGTTACTCAAGTTGGAAAATAAATGTCAATTTTATCAAATTGTTTGATTGCATAAGTGAATTTAAACATGTCGAGTTAATCGAAGGTAGATGCGGTTAATTGTAAACCAACTACCAGAGTTTGAATTGAGATTACTGAAATTCTATAAGTCAAAGATGATTGAAGCCTATACATGAATCCCGCCCGGATTTAGTTGAGTTTGGCATTAGATTATTGTCATTGAATTAGGTGGCACCGAAAGTATTTAATTATGGTTTATTGATAATGACACGGTCTTTAACCATAGAGATTATCAATTAGGTCTCATTAGAAATTAGATTAAAACATTAATTTAAGGGATGTACATGTCTATGGACTTACGCTTAAAAAATTATGTGTATTTAATTAGATGTGATGGTAAGGAGAACCCAATTACAATTGTGTTATTATGCACTAATTAGAAGAATAGAGATCTTATTTAATAAAATGATAATGATCATTATAATATGAACGATAATAATGATGATTATATTAATGATGACGATATAATTAAATAATATTGTTGGACTAAGAATAATATTTAAGATAAATATTGATTATATATAATTATAATATCACATAATTATGATACAATTGTTAGGATATTTTTTAATCAAACAATACTATAACAAAATTTTGATTTGAAATCCGGATAGAAAAATCTCTTGTGGATATTAAAATAATTGGGTTGCTTGATCTCCAAACTATACTCAAAATAATTATACAAATAAACAATACTATAACAAAATTATATTGAATACTAATAATTATACAAATAAACAAGTAAATGAATAATGTAAAATAATAATAGAGATTTCATACATTTGTAATTTGTTATTGGTCGCATTTACTAATATAGTGTTGTAACAAATTATAAATTGACCTATTATTCTAATCTGCCGGCAACTGACTTTATAGCATGGAAAAGATGTTAAACTATCCCTATAAATTAAAATTTTGTAATTTTGTCCATTAAATTTTCTAATATATATTCAGCACTTTATAAAATAAAATTACACTATACTAGATTTTTCAGTCATTCCAATCTCAATTTTCTAATTCCAGCGGCTGCCAAGTGCCAAATGAATCCACTATGACTTCGCAGCATAATTGTCTACACCGCACACGCAATAGACGATCTGGTATCTAACTAAGAACACACGATTACACGAGTGCGCGCGAAATGGCTGAATAGAGTACTTGAGCAGTTAATGCGGTTGCTTGACTTAACCGCCACTTTCTCTGCATTTCCTCCTTTTCACCTATTTCTTTAATTCTTTGACATTCGCCCTTTAATGATATAATCCCTTAGCCATTATGCTAACATGTAATTAATGCTAATCTAATCTAGCAGAGGTTTTATACCGCACTACGTGTCGAGGTTTCAAGGCCACCTGATCCGATTAAAAAAAGGGGATCAGAAGAGAAGATGAGGTAAAATGTGATAATGTGATAATGTAAAAAATAGCGAGGAATCCGATCTGAAACAAGGGAATTCTGTGAAGATATGGATTTGTGCGGAATTATACTTTCGACGTGGGAAAGTTGATTAGAAATTAAAAATTATAAGCTATCTCAGAGAGGGACAGATCAGAAAAATAAAATAAAGAAAAGGTTCCTGTTCTTGCTGGCCCACGTGTGAGGGCCCACAGTGAGAGAATATTAGTAGAATGATTTTTTTTTTAGGATTTTTTTTTTTCTGTAACATACTAAACATCTCTATTTGTGTTGCTGTAGGCTCTGGCTGCCATACACTAAAATATTCTAATCAATTTATCGTTGCAATTTAATGAACCGGTTTCATGCATCCCAACAGTTTAATGAAGATCGAATAAAGGTCGAATCAATGTTGCCCATCTAAATCTACATAGATGACTCAAAGTTCATACATTGATTGGGGGTTTAATTTTCACTTAACTTTTGAATAATAAATACTTTGTAATTAATATATAAGGCCAAGTTAATTTATTTGTATATTAATTTAAGAGTAAAGCTTAGGTGCTATGGATAGTATAGGGTCATCCGTGCTATTAACTTAAAAATCCATCGTATAAACTTCAAACTTTGATTTAAGTAGCTCCGTAAATTGGCTATATAATGAACTTGTAGAATACCAATTTTTACTATTTTTATGATTTATGAATGATGGCAAAAAAATAACTTAAAATATTGGCAATTTTCTTTTATTTTTAAGCCATTTTTCATCATCATTCATAAATTCTAAAAAATAGTAAAAATTGGTATTCTACAATTATATAGTCAATTTACTGAGCTACTTAGATCAAAATTTGAAGTTTATACGATAGGTTTTTGAAGTAATAGCACAGAAGACCCTATGCTATCCATAGCACTTAAGCCTTACTCTTAATTTAATATGTAGGTGATAAAAAATAAAGAAGTTTAAGTGGATTCGAATTAGTTGAATAAAAAAGATGATTTGAGAGGGCATTTAATTTGCTAATAAAAATATCAAAAAAATAATATTCATAATTGTTGTATTAATAACATAATTAGATCCTTAATGTCTAGCAGATGTATCAACAAAGTCATGTAGCAGCGAAGCACGAGGGTACAATTCGAGTTTAAAGTAAAAGTTGAATCAAAGGTCGCATGTCAAGTTCCAAAAATTGATAATATATTGATGTATACTTTTTTTTTAATAGAAAAAACCCGTAGATGCTTGCATTAATTGAACAAAAAGTCTACAAATTTGTGTTACATTTTCCTACTTGAAAAGCAAAATAAAAAACATAAAACTACTCATAAATCATATCCCTTCATCGAAAGGCCTATTTGACCGCCTCCGAGTTCCGCCCCTTTCCTTTTGCAAATACTAAATAGATTAGGGGTCGAAATGTAACTTTCCTTCATTCTTCATCAAACAAATTTCACACCATCGAAAATTACATGCATGCGCATGCATCAATCGAAAGCTGACACACCTCTTGCTGAAATACACTCTTGAAATCAACGTAAAAATTTACATAACTCTTTAGAGTTCATTTTGATAAACATGAAGAGGTAAAAAAGTAATAAAAATGTTAGTCCATTAACTAATTTGAATCATTAAACATATTTCAATACAAAGTAAAAGTTAAATAATAATCTAAGTGCCTAAAAGTATAAATGGATATAAATTTTACCGTCAAATTTTTTATTTCTTAGTTATTCATTTGAATTGTGATAACACATATGAAACATAAATGATATGCATAACATAGAGTGAGACTATGGTGCTTCACAAAATGTGGAACGTTCCGTGCTATGGATAAATATCTTCATTTACAATATTCAAACATTCAATCCGAACCGTCAATATCTCCATATAAAAATGTACTTGTAGACCAAATTTTTATATATTTTTATAACTTTTCTTTTAACTATTTTTTTTAATAAGTAGAAAATCACCCGATATAAATATTTTGAACCATTCGAAAGTAATGATTTTCTATCTATTTAAAAAATAATAAAGAAAAATTCTAAAAAAAATGCAAATTTTGGTCTCCAAGTTCATTATGATATGGAGATCTTATTGAGCAGTTCAGATCGACTGATTAGACTTTGAAACGAAAAACAAATCTATAACACTAGTAGCGGAGCCAGACTTTTGAATTATAAAGATCAAACATATATGAGAGTCAATCATAGAAAATTTTCATTCGAAAAATATAGAGTACAATACCCTCACTCCATAATATATATCCAATTTGTTGCTGACAAGCAAAAAGTTATTATTTTTTGTATACAATTTCATCAGTACCCATATAGCTCCAATACTGTCATTTTTATTAATATCCAAAGTTAATTATAAAATAATAATAATGCTCACCTTAGCTTCATATTTTTTTAAATGCTCAAACTGGCTATTAAATGGCCGGTCCCCAATTTTATTCTCAACCGGCTATTTAATAAATGACCGGTTGAGACTTTTTGTTGTTGTTGTTGTTTCAGACCCGATAAATATCCATTTTTCTCTCTCCTACCTCTCACAACTCACTCGAACCCACAAAACAAAAAGAAAGGAAGAGAAAGAGAAAAAGAAGGCGATTTATGAGGCGAAAATGACGATATTTGTGGCGATTTTCCTGTAAATTTATTATTTTTTTCCTTTTTCCTTTTTTTTGGTTTATTTATATATTTTTTTGAGAAATTATTTAGAATTAATATAAATTGTCTAATCCATAACTTTCATTTCAAACCCTAGATCTTACCATGGCACCCAAACCCGAACTTCGAAAAGGAGGAAGTGAAACCGCACGTAATGCTCGCATATCCCTCGCTAATAATTTTTGGACAGGTGAAGCCCGCTTGAAGAGACACTTATCTCGTTTAGGATTTCCACCCAAAGATGTTGAAGAATATGCTACCACGGATGATCCGACTATTATAAGCGTTATTTATGAGAACTTTGACGATATCGACCCTCCACCTGAATAGCTATTGTGCCTCGCATGTCAAGTCAAGGGAGACATTGATGAAATGTTCTTTTGTCATCTTTGTGGCGTAAGAGTTCACCCCAAATGTATCCACAATAATGTTGATATGTTAAATGATTATCGTTTCCAAACGTGGGAGTGTGTTGCGTGCTGCTGCAGGCCTTCAAAGACGACGGGAGAGAGTTCCACTACTCCTAAGCCATAGTGTTTGCTATATGAGAATATGTGGTGTGTATGTTATGTTATTGTAGTATTTTCTATTTAGATTTTATGTTGTAGTATGTATATTGTTATTTTTATTTTGTTATTTATCTATTCGAACTCTCCCAATTTATTTTAGTATAATTTAGCATAATTAGCATAATTTTTTTTATTTTAGTATAATTTAGCATAATTTAGTGACAAAAAAAAAATCTAAAAAAAGATATAAATACTACCATAAAAACACCATAAAGTAGCATATAAAAAAGAATCAAAACATAAGATAATCCAAACATAAAATTCCCAACATAGTATACCAAATGTAAATACAACAAAATAATCTAACTAAAACTATCATAAAAAACCACTATGCTTAGTGGCAACAACCACCAGAGGGAGACCGTCGCTCAGCTGGAACTCTTCTGTTAATCCCTCTCATACTCTTTGATCAGGTAGTCATGCAATGAGAGATGCATTGATGATGTCACTCCCACTCTTCACTATAGAGACAATACTGTACAACCCCAGATTGATGAGATACTGGTCCATCGCCTCGTAGTATCGCATCCGAACACACCGCAGCTTGACATCTGAAAGCTCCTTGCCCTGCGTTGAAAAAAGTAATCCACAATATATTATAGATAGTGTTAACACAACAAAATTTAAACTTTAAAAAAGCACTAAAAAAGTAACGTACCTCACGAGAAGCCAGTGAGACTCGGTGATCGTTGTGGGGCATCCATAGGAGAGGACTGAAATGGTCTGTGCTATCAGGGGCGATCGGCTCATCAACAGCAGCTGGTACTAGTCAAGTCCTAGGCCGTCCTCTAGCTATCCTAATTTCAAAAATAAAATTATGTTAAAAAATTAAATATGCTAATTACGCTAAGTAAACCCTAAACCCTAAAACATGCTAATTACGCTAAACTGTGCTAAAATATGCTAATTACGCTATATTACACTAAAATATGCTAAAATACGCGAAAATATGCTACAAAAAGTTAAAATATGCTACATTATGCTAAAATATGCTAAAATACGTGTAAATATGCTAAATTATGCTAAAATATGCTAATTGCGCTAAATTGCGCTAAATTATGCTTAAATATGCTAAAATACGTGTAAATATGCTAAAATATGCTAATTACGCTAAATTGCACTAAATTACGCTTAATTATGCTAATTTGGGTAAATGCTAAATATGCTAAATTACGCTAAAATATGCTAAATTATGCTAAATTACGCTAAATTATGCTAAATTACGCTAAAATATGCTAATTATTCTAAATTATGCTTAATTACGCTACATTTATCTAAATTTAGCTAATTACTCTAAATTATACTAAATTAAATAATTAAAACTAACTAAAAGGAATTAACACTAATTACAACTAAATTATACTAATTTTGGTACATTACTAACAAATCCTAACATTTTACAACCATTTTGCACTAAAATGAATTAAAAAAAAAAATTAGAGGGATTTGCTTCCAAATCTGGAAAGAGGAGGAGAAATTTGAGAGAAAGAGATAAAGTAAGAAGAGATAGTGTGAAATTTGATAGAATGAATTTCGAGAAAAATGCCCCACCCTCCATACATATATAAATCCCCAAATCGACCATTTAATGGCCAGTTGAGAAAACAATTGAGAACCAACTATTTAATGGCCGGTTGAGAAAACAATTGAGGACCGGCCATTAAATAGCCGGTTTGGGCATTTTAAAAAAAATCCAGGTAACGAGGGTATATTTATTAATTTGTAATTAACTTTGGATATAATAAAAATGTCGCCGACATAATTTATGTCGGGCCTCAATATATTAAATATTGGATTCCAAAATTTCTAATACCTCCGTTACTAAGCTGCTGAAGGCCTTACGGGCCCAAACGCATCAGTTGCCTCCACCCGAATCCTTTTCCGGCCTGTTACCTCGCATTCCTCCCATTCAAAGCAGTCAATGGATGTATTCCCTTCAATGGGTAAATCTTACTGCGTCAATGGATAAATGGATAAATTAATCTTACTGTTACCTAAAACGGCAAATTTACTTAATTACCTCGCCAAAAATTCTTAATTAAATGGACTCGACATTCGTGACCCGAAAGTACCGTTATAAATAAGACGGACATACAAATTCCCAGACTTCTTCCTCACAGCCGCCTCCTCATTTCACTCTCTCTCTCTCAAGTCTCAACAAAAGAAGATAAAAGGAGCCGATCCTACCATAGCTAGCAAGCTATCTGCCACTTAACACAAACACAAACCCCTACCTACCTCTCCCCGAGCCAAATGTCGGGCTCTCTTAACGGAAATTCGGCCTCCTCCGGTGGGCCCACAGGTGCCGGAGGTGACGATTTCTTCGATCAGATGCTCTCCAGCCTCCCTTCCACCTGGGCTGATTTGGCAACCCCTAAGTCTCCGTGGGACATGAGCGGTGCTACGAACCCTGCCGGCTCTGGCGAAGACTGCGGTGGCTATGACGAGTCGGCTCTGCTTGCAAGCCGGCTAAGGCAGCACCAGATCAGCGGCTCGGGGTCACCGGCTGGGGCAAAACCGATGATGCTACACCAGATGCTGATGTCATCAGCGGGGAGAGGACCGGGAGGTGGTGCTGGTGGCGGCGGTGGAGGAGCCAACGATCCGTCAGGCTTTTTCGCACTTCCTCTAAGCCTTGGCAGGGATGATGTGGAAGGCCCGTTCAAATCTCCCAATGGAACTGTAAAGACTTAGATATTTAATTCAGATTTAGTCGTCTACTAACATTATTACAGCAATCAATTTACCAATTATGATGCTTGTTTTTTTGTTCAAGTGTTGATCGCTGTAGGTAGCTAGACCTTTAACCTCGAGTATTTAATGTACTGAATGGCTTTAGTGTTAAGATAAGATGAGGTGATATAGTCATATAGACATTCTGTTTTATTTATTTTTGCTTATATTGATTATAGTTGAATACTTGAATGAATTTAAATTAACGTTGTTCCAGGGCGCCGAAGGATTATTCAATGGATACGGTGGAGGCCTTCCCGGTGCAGCTCAGGCCAACAGCCAACCTCCCTTTCACCATGCTCAGGTCTGGAACTAAAACAGAAAGAATAAAGAAACCTAAAGTAAATTGTTCCTTCGTAAACTTTAGAAAATGAAATAAAGTGCCTTTAATGCTTCATTGTACGTACTAATAATACCTTATACTATACGAAAACCAGCAAGGAGCACCAATGCCAGCTCAGAACTTTGGAGGTGCACCACCGAGCGGGGGAGCTCAAGCGCCAGTCGCCGCGGCCTCCGGAGGTGGCGCTGCTGCGCCACCTAGACAACGCGTCAGAGCGAGAAGAGGCCAAGCTACTGATCCACACAGCATCGCCGAAAGAGTAGGCCTTTGTTTTAATTATTATGTATTTCCTGTTCGTTTTTCTTCTGAAAGAAACAATCCAATTATAGAATAATTATAGCCACAAGGCCACAGAAACCTAGAAGAGAGTAGCATTGAATGCAAGTCAAATTTCTCATGCATTCAATTCCGTCTCTTTCAACCTAGTGTTTTGTTCCTATGTATGTTTCGTCTTTCTTTTCTTTTTTTTGTTTTCATTTTTTGACTAAATTCACTTTGTTGGGTTTCTGTCTTTTGTTCTCTTGCGCTTGCGCAGCTTCGAAGGGAGAGAATCGCCGAAAGGATGAAAGCGCTCCAGGAGCTCGTGCCAAACGCTAATAAGGTACGTAATTAATTAATCTAACTTGGAAGGATGATAACGTAATTTTGTATTGGTGATAAGTATCGGGTGGGAGTGGGACAACAGACGAGAATAGTACTGAATACTTGTCGTTTGTGAATGGTGTGAATGGGATTTATTAAAGGCTAATTAACTTTTAAGTTTGACTTATTTACTCGGGAAAATCTCGTATTGCAAGCACGATGTGCTTGTGGAACTTCACAAGACATGCCTGCTCGGTTGTCGTGTAAGCCACGAAGCACGATGGGTCAATTTCTCTTGGATTCCCGGGTTCTTTCGTTTCGTTGAGCCGCCGGTACATCGGAATGTAGACAAGGGCTCATATTTTAAAGCACGATCCTATTGTTATTGTTGTTATTACAAATAAATAAACATGTTGCTGTTCAGTTATGATCTTAATTTTTTTTTGTGTGGTCGTGTGCATTAAATGTTTGCATTGGTAATTGCAGACAGACAAAGCCTCGATGTTAGACGAGATAATTGATTATGTTAAATTTCTCCAGCTCCAAGTCAAGGTGCCATTAACTTACCTTAATGTGTAATATTCTTGCTATCAATAATTAAATTTTGATACCAAATCATTCTGTCTTATAAAAAACCATTGTAGGTTTTGAGCATGAGTAGGTTAGGTGGAGCAGCCGCTGTGGCCCCTCTTGTGGCTAATATGTCTTCAGAGGTACCTCTCATATAATTCTTCTGCTTTTCTTTTTAAGATTTAGAAAGTGACTTGTTCTTCTAATTATCTTTTTTTCTGGGACCAAGTTTGTCCATATACTGCCTAATCTGGACTGATGCGTATATTTTAATCCTGGCCCCACCATTTTCTCATGAAAACTAGTAAAATAACAAATAGGGACTTGTCTTTTTGATGATGGAATCCCGGTACCACATATTTGAACCCAATATGTCTCTTCTCCATCAGACCATCACCTTTAAACTAAGTTAAAATTTATAATTTTATTTAGTAATTTAGTAATGTAGAGGGCTCCATGATGTTTATGTTTGTGTAGAAATTGAATTATTATTCTTTGTAAGCAAGAGAAACCGTAGAAATATAGAAATATGAAAATTTAAGTGAAGGTAATATGAAAGCTATATTATGGATCTATATCGTATCATTTTAGCACGTTATAGTGATCTATACAAAATTATATATGTTTCGTATTATTTTTAACATGTTATTGTGATCTATAAAAGATTAGTTGTGATTGAAAATTTTGTTTGTGATCTGACATTTGTAATGGATCATGATCATTGTTCCATTGTCGCATTTTAAAATCATACATGGAAATTTTATAACTCTATTATAAATAAATTTGTTTATAATTTATTCACATGTCTCTTCACTGTTATTTTGAAAGATATATTTTTTTATTTGTATGACAGTAAGTTTATTTCGTTTATTATCAGCTTATTCTAATTCTATAATTTGATCATACAATATATATGTATAACTTTGTTGAATTACAAGCTAATTTGTGAACAAATTCAATTTTCTAAAATCTAAACAATTTTTGACGGAGTAACTAAAGTGCTCATAAAAAGAATTATTTTTTTATGTGTTTACTTCTATTATCTTCAAAATATTTTTATTGAACGCAAAAAGAAAAACATTTCCCTACTAATATTTTACATAAATAAAAATGTTAAATAATTATGTTTTTTTGACTAATTTTAATGTGTTCATTTGTGAGCTTAATTCAAAAACCTATTAAATTGACTTCAAATAATGCATCCAAACTATTGAAACCGATATATTTCACAAGTGATGTGTTTACATATCAAATTTATAAATTTTCGAACTAATTTAGTATAAAGTCAAATGGTAAAAAAAATGGTTTATAAGTTAATTTTAATGTGTTCATTTTTTCATCATTTTTTACCGCTTAACTTTATATTAAATTAGTTTGATTTTTAAAATTTAATATGTAAATGCATAACTCGTGAAGTATATTAGTTTTGAGTTAAGGTCAAAAAAAAACTTGATGAGCTTAAAAACACCCTAGTTCTACTCTGTTAAAAATATTGATCGTAGAATAATTGACTTTCTGTCCACAACCATTTTCAAGATGCTTTAAATTGAGGTAAACAAACTTTTGTGTACCATCCAGAAGACTCATAGCACGCCGCTGATGAAGTCAGCGGCACGCGTGCCGGGTCTGAAATACCGAAAGCACCCCCATTAATTGAACTCTCGCTTTCTTTCCCGCCTTTACTAAAAGATCTCCGTATTATTGTCTTAATTAACCACCAATAATTACCGGGGGCATTTCTGACATTTTGTTTACTCGCAGGGTCAAGGCGGGAGTAACGGCGCTGGAGGAAGTGACAGCAGCCTAACGGTAACGGAGCAACAAGTTGCTAAACTAATGGAAGAAGACATGGGCTCTGCTATGCAATACCTCCAAGGCAAGGGCCTGTGCCTCATGCCAATCTCTCTTGCCTCGGCTATCTCCTCCGCCACGTGTCATCCCCGTCCATCTGTATCACATCTAGCAGGTGGCCCCGCTGCTGCCATTGCTCAACATCTTATCCCGTCAGGCCCGCAAGCACAGCCTAATAACAACAATCATGTCAACCCGGATGGCCCGTCGTCTCCTAACCTCTCGGTTCTGACAGCTCAGTCGGCCATGGCCAATGGAAATGCTGACTCGCACAAGGACTCCTCCTCGGCCTGAAAACGGGGACGTTAAATTATCCGGTAGGCTACTTGTCGACTCAGTATGACGTATGAATTGATGAAGCAATAAAGTGATTTTCAGATTTCAAATATAATTTACATACTGTTCTGATAAATAATAGTATTCACGAAATTATGTAATGCTGAAATCCGGTACATTATATATTAACTTTGTGTTTTTTTACTGTGCTGCAAGTTTTTATCAGACAAAAAGATTTTAACAGAGCAGTTTTAGCTTCATGCAGCGCACGGTCTATTGAATGAAAATACGCTGCATGTGGTTTGTGCGCTGCATGAAGCCAAAATTTCTCTGTTAAAATCTTTACCCTTTTTTCTGAGATTGTATGCATTGTGATCCGAAATTATTGTAATTTCAATTTTTTTTCCTTTTACAGGGGGTCTGGAAAAGTTTGGCAATTTCTTGACCGGTCCGGTATTTACTGACAGAAGTAACTTTTTATGTAGACCGCGTGCAGCAGACGGTTAGTTAGGAGATGCTTAAAGGGTTCCAGGTCAGCAATTGGAGCAGAGAGAGAGAGACGAAAAAGGCTACTTCAAAACAGAATTTTATTTAGATCCGGACGAAGCGTCAAACCTACCCAAAGCAGCTTTTCTTTCCAACTTTCTTTCTTTTCTCTTGTCTATCTTGTTGTGTTGTTTATATAAAAAAGTATTCTTCATCATATCATTATTCTCGCTGCCTCTTTTTCTCTCTCCTTCTGTGTCCGACTTTTTTGCTTCTCTTTTTTCTTGTTTGCTGCCTCTTTTACCTTTCTTTCCACTTTACTGGTTAATTTAAGTCCTTTCTTTGTCGTTTCTGGTTGGATGGGGAATCCTTTGTGATAAATTACAGTCCTTTAATTAAAAAAAACAAGCGATTTGCTTTGATTTAGCTCTAAAATGCAATTGTGTTACGTCATATAATTGAACCTGTGAAATTATTAGAAAAAGTACAACAAATTTAAAATTTAACCCTTTGGCTGAGGATAAGTACTACCAATATTTTTTTTCTTCAAGTTGCTGCCGCCATTTATTTTAATCAATTAATGTTTTATTAGTCAATACTGTAAGCAATATATTTTGTTATTTTGCACAATCTTAAAAATTTCTCCGGAAAACTTCTGGAAGAACTCTGATAGTTTCCGTGCGCTCTTGTGAACCAATCTAAGTTTAGATAAAAAGACGAATCATTCTTGAAATTTATGTTAAGGTCTCTGTTTTTTTGTTTTTATAATAATTTTAAATGATTTTAGTTATCTATTGTATTGTTGTGTATGCCTCTCATCTAGGGTTTTGAAAACGGTCCGGGCTAGTCCGGGCCGGTCTGGCCACGGTTCCAACGGTTCACACGGGTTGGACGGGTTGGACGGGTTACACAGTCCGGTCCGGCTCAAGGTTCGGCCGGTTTTTTTTTTTTTGGTGCGGTCTGGTGCGGTCCGGGGGCGAGTCTAACGCGGGTCTGGCGCGGGTCCAGGGGGTTAGGCACAGTCTGGGGGGGTTAGGCACGGTCTGGGTCCGGGTCAGCGGGGGTTGGCACAAGCCTGGCACGGGTCCGGGGGTTACGTTGGTTCCGTGCGAGTTGGGTCCGGTTCTACCCGGTGCGGTCTGGGTTTGGTCCGGTCCTACACGGGTATAGGGAAAAAAATTGAACCAAACCCGTGCTAGACCCGTCTCTAGCTTTGGTCCGGTCCGGTCCGGATCCGAACTACAGGTTATCTGGTCTGGTCCTGAACCGGTCGGATTTTTTTAAGCCACTACTCTCATCTCATCATATATTTACATCAGATTTGATTTAGCAGAATGTCATAATAGTAAGTTATGTTTGACATCTAATTCTAAATCTTAAATTCTAAATCCTTAATGTCATTTGTATTTTATGTAATAATAAAGTCGAATAATACAATTAAGCTTCCTCATAAAATTGTGTCTCTTATTTTTTATTTCTCTTCCATAGAAATCCTAACATCTATGTGACAAAAATGTCTGATAAAGAAATGTAATTAGAATATACGTGTTGTAACAACGGTTTTCACGACAACAAACTAAGACTAGACCTCAGTTTTTCTCAAAAAACAACGATTTTCACGACCGATTAGTCTCGATCAAATAGCTAAATTTCAAGGCCACATCATCATACATACTGTGACACCGTTTAGATCACATCGTCATGATGCTCCTTCAACAAATAGGTAGGTCTCACCGTTCTAATGAAATGCCACGATACCATCTGAACGCTTCAACGGATCATGACAATGTCTGGACTCTTCAACGGAACCGAACGACACAGTCTGCAACGCATCAACGATCATTCACGCCACATATTGACGCATTTTTGTATTTCTATCGTAACTTCTTCGTACGAAATCCAATTCTTGTGAATCATAGTATTGTGAAAAGCTTACATAATGTTCTAAAACTTTCGTGTTAGAAGTTTTCTCAAAAACATGAAACATCATCGTCAAAAGACATGCTAAGAGAACTAGTTCGTGTAAAACTTGTGTGTCATAACTCATTAATGAGTTAGGTGTGAGTTGTGTTTTAGTCAATTTAAAAGGAATAAATGTAGTTGGTATTATGTTGTGTCAAACTTTATTTTATGAGTCTCTAGTAATTTATTAAGTGAAATAAAAAAAGTAGTTAAAGTAACACTAATGTTACGAAAATCAAAATCAAATTGTATGAAAGTTAATGAATTATTACGAAAATTATTTAATTGAGTTAAATTTATTTTATCATTGTTCTCTGTTGAGTTGTTATTTTACTTCACTATGTTTATAGATCCTTAAACATCATTGTTACACACAACGTCATCAATTATCAGGCCAGTGTCATACTATAAAGTAAGGGTGGCAAAAAAAAACTCATAACTCGTGGATCGATCGTGACTCGTATTGGCTAGCTCGTTTGATAACAGCTTGTTCGTTAGTGAACCGAGTTGTTAACGAGCCAACTCGTTACTAGCTCAGTCCAAAATCAATGAGTTTGAGCTAGGGCTTAAGCTCGCTCGCGAGCTGGCGAGCCAACTTGGTCCAAGTATGAATTTGTGTGAATTTAGTATGCATAAATTTTTTTTGTAAACTATGTTTGTATAAATTTAGGAATTTGATATTTTGATATATATGAATTTAGTTACAAACTTAATTTATAGTAATTAACTTTATAATACATTATCTAATATACATTTGAGTTTTTGGCTCACGAGTTTTCACGAGCAAGCTACGAGTCACTTTTTCTGCTGGGATTCTAGTGTTGGCTCGCTCATGACTCACTCGTTACCAAAATGAGCGAGCCATGATCTTGATCTAGCTCGGATCGAGTCAGCTCGTTGCCAACTACTATATAGTACCGTATTGTTGTGAATGATTAAATCAGCCTAGAATACTTATAAATCAGTCATTTTCGGATTAATCGGCCATATTATTTATTTACTTTATAAATAGTGGCACACCAACAAATGCCACATGTATCGATCATATTATTTGCACCATCATAATTTTTTTTTTCGAATTATGATCAATGTTATTATGTTTTAAACTTGAAACCAGCTGCCAAATTAATTAGTCAGCCATTTTCTAATTAATCTGCCACATATGTTGTATAATCATCTGAATTTTTATTTGAACTGAGAACTATGTTAGTTAGTGTAATGAGGATTGTTAAATTTCCTTATGAATCATGTTATCATCAGAAGACAAACAACATATTTTTGTTCACTTTGTGATGGATCTTAATTAGTACATATATTAATAAAAATGTCACATTCTACAATACGGCTTTTTTTATCAACAAAATGAACTGCTTTTCTTCCAGCCAAATTGTCATCTGACACCGCACCAATATTTTTTTTTTTTAGATCAGACCCATTTTTCGTTTGCCTCTTTTTTTTTATCCTTTACTGGCGATGTCGACCTTTGTTTTTTTAGTAGTCAAAACGCAGCAATGATGACACTAGAGAAAAGAGGAGAAAGCTTTCCAGAGTTCTTAGTGGGGGTTGAGTAAGGATTAGTCAATTTAGACTTTGATAGATTACGAATTTACGATATATATAAATCTTGTTGATTAGCATTTGCTGTTCTATATCTTGTCATTTTGTTCAAATCCGGAGAGAGTGTGAGACATGTGCTGGGATCTTCTGTGTAATTAATCTGAGTATGCAATGGTGTGGTTAACTAGAAGAAATTGTTAAGTATATATATCCACACGATTGACACTTTGAAAGTTTCAAGGATTTAATTATAGTATTTCCAAAAATTTGTTCTCACATGCACGGAATAAAAAAAAACTACACTAAGTTTCGATTTTTTTTGGTTTGGAAAATCAAAGAAAGTACTTTTTGAAGAAAAAAAATATAAACTGACTTAAAATTAACATCTCTGTGTGTTCCAACAGACACTAACACAAGAGTTTCTCTAAAAATTGACGTGTGAAATTCGCACTAGCAATTATGTGTGAAATAAGAAATCATAAATGGAGAAAATATATCATTACTTACTCCTATTGAAAATATGTATCCGCCTCCTGAAAATAAATGCATATCATATTTGATTGCTACTTAAACTTAAAGAGGAAAGTTGGTTGCTACATTTTACCCTGCATATTTTACATCTTATCTGGCAACTTAATTCACGACTTAAATTAATTAGCCTGGAAGAGAATAATGTTAAAAAAAATTATTTATTCGTGACAATGAGTCTACTGACGAAATAAGTATAGAGTAAATTAATCCGCCTAAAGAAATGGAGTAACTCATTTTGAATTAACTCACCTCTCATTCTATCTGACTTCTTCTATTTTACTCATTGTTTAATAACTTTATATATTAAGTAAGAGGTTTCCACTTCTCACTCCACAATCAAACATAACATGTCTATACATAAGCAAGATACACGAACTGAGAAATTGCACAGAAGCTAACTTATGTGTACTACAAACCAAACATGCATGTACCACAGAAGAACCGTGGAATTTGTAAGAAAAATGAGACAGGGATAATGAAATTATATTCTTTGTTGGGGTAATGATGATGTGCGTCCCACTAAGGCACTCCGTTGCTTTTATGCTAAAATTCTGGCGATAACGAGAGAAATTAAAAATATTCAATCAAAAGTTGCGGGAAAAATACAATATTTGCCTGAAATTGAGTAAACAATGTACAGCCTGTTGTAGCTTTTCTATGTTTTTTTTTATATTGTGGTACTTTGTTTGGCGACTATTCAAAAATCTCAGTTCCAATGCTTTTTTATATTTTTGAAGCTTTGATTGGGAGTAGAGAGGCACATGAACTTGTATAATTGAGGATTTACGGTTGCAGTAATAAACCAAAGTTCATCAATCGTTTACCAATGTTGATCATTTTATCACACCTAATTCTAAAAGTATTTGCTAACAGTGTTTGTGAGGACTGAGGAGACGAATACTGGCGTTCGTCACACCGGAATAACTAGATCAAAATATCATAGCTGAGATCTATTACAGACTGCTTTAGCGCTGGGCCCAGGCGTAACTTGGAAGCTGGTTTTAAAGTGATTAGGCTTCCATGAATCGATCCTTACAAGGCCTACTAAAGATTTGCACCTCGTCTAAATCGGGCCATTTAAAGGGAGTATTTTGGGGGGTTTGGAAATCGAGCAAGCCTCCTTTGCTAGTGGGTTATACTTGGGTTTATGGCCTGATATCGAAGAAAAAAATAACGAAATCAATAAAAAAAAATTAAAAACTATGACAATAACGTGGTTCATCAAATCGATATGATAAAAAAATTATCAAAACCAAAACCAAAAGTAGAGGACTCACTGCAACTATAACAAATAAGAGGCTAAACTAGGAACAAAATATTTTTAACGAGTTGCCAAACAAGAATCAAGAAAACGGGATTAACATGAACTCTCTAGAGGTCAGTCTAAAAACAAAAAAGAATAACAGCCTCTTGAACATATAACATGACCCTTGAGAATATAAAACAACAACAGCAAGATTATTTTCCATTTTTTAACATCACAGTTAGATATTTCAAAGTTCAAACACAATATTACACATTCGAGTCATGTGAATCATGGACAATTAGAAAATCATTACCTATCTAGAAAAATAGTAATTTTCAGATCAAGTAATTTTCTACTATCTAAAAAATAGTAAAAAATTATAAAAAATGTAAAATTTGGTTTGCAAGTACATATTCATATAGAGATCATGTTGAATGGTTCGGATCGACCGTTTATGCTACGCGTAGCATAGAAGGCCTCCGTGCTACGACTCAATATTTGAGTTTTTAAAATCCTAAAGATCGATCCGAACTGTTCAACATGATCTCCATATGAATATGTATTTGCCAACCAAATTTTACATTTTTTAGAATTTTTTTACTATTTTTTTAGATAGGTAGAAAATCACTTGATCTGAAAATTATGTACCATTCAGATCAAGTGATTTTCTACATATCTAAAAAAAGAATAAAAATATTCTAAAAAATGTAAAATTTGGTTCGCAAGTACATATTCATATGGATATCATGTTGAATGGTTCGGATCGACCGTTAGGATTTTGAAAACTCAAATATTGAGCCATAGCACGGAGGCCTCTATGCTACGCGTAGCACCGTAGCCAACTCCTATATATATATAGAGAGAGAGAGCTGGGCTTAGCTAAGCCATGGAGTAAAACGACTTGGTGCTCCACGCCTCATTATTTTCATTTTGAAAATCCAAACTACCGATCCGAACCGCTCAACATGATCTCCATATTAAAATGTGCTTGGAGACCAAATTTTACATTTTTTGGAATTTTTTTACTATTTATTAAGCTACTTTGAAAATCGCTGATCCATTGGTCCAGAATTTTTTACTGTTTTGCTACTGTTCATCCGGATCAGCGATTTTCAAAGTAGCTTAATAAATATTAAAAAAAATTCCAAAAAATGTAAAATTTGGTCTCCAAGCACATTTCAATATGGAGAACAACTTGAGCGGTTCGGATCGGTAGTTTGAATTTTCAAAATAAAAATATAGCGTGGAGTACAAAGCGTTTTACTCTGTGACTTAGCTAAATCCATCTCTCTCTCTATATATATATATATATTAAATAGTTTTCATTAGCGTCTATTTTAAAACAAAAAATATCAATGAATCTGAATTATTGAGTCAAATCCATATATTTGAATCGAACTCAATGAATCAAATATTTCTATATTTATTGAAAACGATGCACTCTTTCTATATCCGTACGTATAGATTTAATAATTTCTATAAATAAAAAATTCCCATTTTTTAGAGGGGATTTTTCTTTTCTGATCAAAACCTTCCTGTCAAATACAAAGTATGAGACACTGCCACCATCACTCCTTGGGCAGCAGACGTGGAGTGTTAAATACAATTACAAAGCAAGTTTTCCTTGAAACAACTGGACATTCCATTGCTGAACACTACACCTAAACTCAGGATATTAAATTCTGAAACCTACTCATATAAGATCAACAATAGACAAATCATAACTAAATGTGGAACTATGTTTTACAGAACGAACACTTTTCTTCGCATTTCACAGAACCATTCACAATCTTATTTTATGAATGTCCATACAACATACTCAATATGCACCAACCCCGTTCTCCACACCAAGTCCATAAAGCACACCCGAATACTTCTCGGTTGCCCCGTTAAAGAATGACTCTTTCAGCTTGCGAAAGGCGCAGGCCGTAAGCAGGCTATCAGATCCAGCCTGATGGCAGATCCCCACCCGCTCCACGTCAAGCAGCTCCGCTAGCTTGTTAAGCCCACCGTGCAGGCTGTTGCAAAATTTCATGAGGTGCTTTATGTCATAAACTACAGGGAAATATATCTTAATCAGGCCAAAGAAGCTGGCTTGGCTGTCTGGAAGATTCTGACAGGTGAGAAGCTTGATGAGATAACCAAAGTCGTACCTGTAAAGATGCGCACTTTAATAAGCAATCGACCAGGTAGATACTAAGATATGAGTGCAAGTCCTATTAAACAATACATCTGATAAACTGGGTCAGATTTTCATGGTTTTTCAGTATAAAACTTTGGATTAGATTTGCGTTTATACTAATTGAACCAGAGGTGGCCATCTTCCATTAAAGTTTTTATCTCATTTTTCAGAGACCAAAGGTATGCCTAAAGGTTGAGGGTATGTGTATTATTTTTACCACATGTTAAGAGTCAATTTCGAGGGCCATTCCCAATTTTCCACCCTAATTGAATATGTAATATTATGTTGTCTACTGCTCCAATGTACCAGCAACAATATAATCTGCAAATGAAGGCCAGCTTTACAAGTCCCTCATCATTCATACCCTTATCCCTCCCATTTCCTTTGATGTTTCCTTTCTCCATAGTAACATGCCGCTGATTTTGGAATTACATGGCAGCAAAGTCATAATGTGAACTATTAAGATAGTGACAGCACTGGCAAGATAACCAGAAGAACTGTGTTGCCTGATTCTTCTATATCAAGATAGTTTAGCTGTGCCTGTGATTCCTCCGATCACAAAGACTATAGGGCTATAATTATGCGTCAAGTAGAGATCCTTCCTTTTAGGAAATAATATGTATCTCTCTTTTTACCTTTTCCCAGCATAGGAAGTCAATTGAAGCTTATAACAATTTTAATCCTAACAGAGATAATTTCTTTTATTAGGGTTTTACTGTGAAATGAAGAATTCCTTCTATTTGACCTAAAAGTGACCACACAAAGTTAATCATAAACCCCCAATAAGATTTATACAGCCATGGCAACAACCACTATTCAATTACTCATAATAAGATACCCAATTATACGGTATACCAATAAAATAATAAACTTACCCGCTGTGGAAGGTGACCCAGCTAACTGAATCATTAAGCACAACGCCAGAAGACATGAGCAGCTCAGCAAACCTTCTCGCATCTACTCCACGACGGCGATTTCCATCCAGGTCAATCCCGCTCTGTCTAAGAAGCTCAATCGAATCTGATGCAAACACATCCGTAGCTGGATCAAACTCCCTGAAATTAAACTGCCAGACGCAGCCACGGTCAGTTCCACACGTTGGCAACTCACCCGACGCATCAGAGAACGTTAAACCCAGCTGGATCAGTTTGAGCATGTCCACGTTGGCTTTCAAAGTCGCATAGTTGAAATCGGCGGTGGATTTGAAGGTTCCGACCGGGCGGCACACTATGCCGGGAAACTCGGTGTCCATGGCAACAAAGGGAAAGTCGTCGACGATTTCTCGAATCAGATCGAACTCGGATTCGAGATTGTCGTGCCATACCTCGCGGATCTGCACCGTGTCGTCGCTTTTCGGGAGGATCGAGTCGGTCGACATAGAGTCATCAATGGAGGGGAGATCGGTTCTGAGAGAGTCTTGTTGAACTCCGGTTTGGTAGGGGGCAATATTTGCGCGAAGAAAGGTTAGGCTCCCATCAGAGAAGGGTCGAGAAGGGGATATTTTAAAGAGAGGGAGGAGAGATGGAGCGGCTGGGGAAAGAAGATCGGGCCAGAGAAATAGGGATGACTAATAATGTACCATGACCTGAGTTGGATCCTCTGAAGTAACTCAAATTTTGAGTTTAGATCCGGTCCGTCTGATCAGAACACGCACCAATCTGATGCCAAGTGGAATGCGCAGGTCTCTTTTATTCGGGCCAAAACAGATCTGACCGCCCGGATCTATTTTCAAAATTTGAGTTACTTCAGGTGGTATGAATTGTCGATGACCTGGGTATTTTGCTCAGATATCCTTCTATAAAGATAATTACTCATATGCTCGAATTTTTTTTATAAACCATAATTAAAAAATTGATTTTTAGGAAACTAACGTGATTGTTTTTTTTTTTACAAAAATCATAAGAACCGAAATGTCATTTCGGTCTCGAAATTTATTTTTTTTTTGAACCAAAATGGCAATTCGGTCCCGGTTGATTTCACAGCTTTTCAGAGGTTCATTTGTGGCCGTTGGTGTAACACTTACGGACCGAGATGGGATCTCGGTCCAGACTTTTTTTATACAGGACCGAGATGGCATTTCGGTCCCGACATTTTTTTTTTTTAAAGGTTTGCTTATAACTTATAAGTACTGAATTTTATATTCTTTTTTTATAAGAGAAACTGGGAGAAAAAAAAACTGGCGCAGTACTGAATTTTATATACTTCGGATTAAAGACTTCTATTCAAGTTTGTACTTCGGAATGCGTGCAGTTTTCATTTTTATAATTAATTTATTGTACTGGCGCTGGGAGAAAAAAATTAAAGACCCGAGACCAAATTGCCAATTCAGTGTCGTTTCAGATTTTCTGTGGCCACATTTTTGAGAAGCTGTGAAATCAACCGGAATCGAATTGTCATTTCGGTCCCAAAAAAAAATTTCCGGGACCGAAATGGCATTTCGGTTCTTATGATTTTTGTTAAAAAAAAACAATCATGTTGGTTTCCTAAAAATCAATTTTTTAATTATGGTTTATAAAAAAAATCCCATATGCTCTTCAAAATTTCTGAAATTCTTTTTTGCACATGGCACACACAAACAAAAAGGTGCGTCTATCACGAGCCCGGATCCCCTAAAGTAACTCCATTTTTGTGTTTTGGATCGGGACCATCTGATTCGAATCCGTCGCTCGGGATCATCTCAGAATTCGAATTCATCGCTTGAGATGTGTGCACTCTACTTCAGAATGGATTGTCGCGGATTCGAATCGGACGATCCCGATCTAAAACCCAAAATTGGATTACTTCACTGGATCTGAATTCGTCGATCACTCTATTAGGCCATTGACCGAAATTTATTTTGTTACCACCTAATTAATCATAATTAAACAAATACCACCCTAATCACATGATTTCCAAAGTTACCACCCAAGCTTCCTGAGGCGCGCACCAAACTAGGCTAGTGTGCACTCTAGAGAAGGGTACCAATTTAGTGCTCCAGTTGGGAGCGCGCACCAGCTTGATGCCCCAGCTGGAGGTGCGCACCACCTAGTGCCCTTCCCCATGGTGCGCACCAACTTCGGGCCATTGAATATTGTAAATAGCAAAGCTGGTGAAGTTTTAAATCCTATCAACACTAAACTTGTTTAACAAGTTTAGGTTGAAATATTCTCAATATTATTTATTTTTCTTTTTAGTTCGTAGTTAGAAAAGTGTGATTTGGATAATCTGAAGTTCAAAATTCAATCCAAACTGTAGATTATTATACGAAATGGTTCGGCTGGCAGCTTGTAAAATTTAGAAAAATTATTTTTAACAAGAGGCATTGACCCGTTGCTATTTTGCATGAAAATCACTAGATTGACTGATTTGACCGTCATTCTTCAATCATTGAAGTTCATTAATGATCTATGTTCCATCTTAGTTGAGACCTAGATCATAAAATAAGAGGTTTAGGTCTCGGTTAAGCCGTTAAACAATAATTAATTAGACTTGTCTAAAATGACGTGAGTCAAGTATTCAAATTTAAGTCGCCTGATAAAGTGATTTAACTTTTTATTTTGTCGTGTGATCAACAGATTTATATGATTCACATCTAGGTAATTTTCACATACAAAGTTGCATTTTAGTGAAAAACCAAACAGCTGTGAGAAAATCAGACCTCATGCGCATTCCTTTTGTCTTTTCTCAGGTAGAGCGTAAGAAAACAATTACTTGCATATTTACGCCGCCTGGAATTTTAGAAAATTTGTGTTGCTTTCACTTATGTATGATTCATCCTGTGTCAAGCTTGAAAAGTTTAAAAAGTAAAATAAAATAAAAATTGCAATTTTAGAACTCGCAACGCACTACAATAAGTATGTTATTATCTGAAATAGGAAAACATTTTTTTTGCATCGAGATAAATATTTGTATGTTTTTTGTATACAAAGTCCATAAGCAGAGGCAGAACTAAAAAAATAAAATAGAGGAGACTAAACTATAAAATATATAATATGTGAAAAGATAAAAATAAATGTGGTCACAAAAAATTGAACCTAAGATCTTCAAAATATCAAATGAAACTCTAATCACTAGGTTATAAGAACACATTTGTCATTTTATGAGATGAGTTAAAGTATATAAAAACTAAAAAGAAGACGAAAATAAAACTAAATTACAATATACATAATTAAAATTGTAAAATCATGAAATAGTTTAGTTATCTTTGACTAAATCTTAGATCAGCCCTGGACAGGTTTTGATCAAATATATCCTCATCGGTTTCAATCATACTATTTTAAAAGATGACAAATAATTTGTAAACTAATTGACTGAGTCGAATTATAAATCACGGACTACAACCGGTTGGAAGCTGCAGACCTTACGTAGTGTTTCACCTTAATCTCATCTCATGCAATTATTTGTTATTTTTTCGATTTTCTTTCTACCGTTTAAACGGAGAGTACATCTTCATAATCTCTACTTATTTTTTTTAATGCCTAAAGGAAATCTTCATCTACGCGAAGTGATGTACCAAATGATTAAGCAGCTGAAAAAGCTAAATAAGAACTAAAAAAATAATAATACAAGAGAGACACTGCAGGGAGAGATGTTTTTTTTCTTCCCGCGATATAGAGAGCGCTGAAGAGGTGTTGGAAAGTACGTGTCTAAATAAATTTAGATTTCTGCATGTAAAAAATCATCCAAGCGAAGCATTGAATCAAAAAGAGGTAGACTATTTGATCATAAAAGAAGTACTATTTGATTAAAGGGTTGATGATTAATTCGAAATTATATTTTTAATCACAATCGTTAACAGATCAGAACATCTACATGCTTAATAATAAGAGAGAAGATAATGAATGAAACCTATAAATTTAGTTTGTAGTTTTTATTCAAGTTTAAAGATTATACATAATATCTTTATAACAATATTTAAATCATTATACTAAAAAATATTAACAATATTATATAAAAGATATGCATTACATATATCTATATCGAAAAATCATATACAACTAGCGTGTGTATTTATATAAGGATTCAATTGGATTATGAAATGCAACTAAAAATTGCAATAATTTTTGAAAACTTATAAAATAGAATTGTTAACGGCTCAACAATCTTAAGGTAACATTTTATTAATTTTAAGAAAATCAAACAACTCGGGACTAAACAAACATGGAAGTTGAACAAAAATACATAATAATACGAACAAAACCTAAATTTTCTAATAAAAGGTGGACGAAATAGGCAGTATGGACCTAAGATTTGAAAAGACGGACCTCGAACTTAGCAAGAAGCCCCGCTCTGTCGAATCCAACTCCGGTGCTCTTCTTTTCCCTGCTCTTTCCCTACTATTCTCTCTATCTCTCTCCTCTCTCTCTATCACGTGCTTCTCTTCCTCTCTCTACTCCTCTTTGAAGAGAGAGATAGGCAGTAAAAGAAGAGCAGGGAGCTGCTTTTCTACAAAGAAAAGCAGCGGAGTGGGATCCCGCTCTGTCGGCCCATTGCAAACCCGAATTAAATTTACAAATTATACACCAATTTCACAAAAAAGAAAAGAAAAGGAAGATAAATGAACTTCCCGACAAGGCGCCAATCCACTATATTCCTGCCGAACAAGTATTCTATATTGTAAAGTGGGGTCCGCTATTTTACGGCTCAAATTTACTTTCAGTCAGGTCAAACTAAATTCTGTGCCTAATTAAACTATAGGAGTCTCCTTTAAAATTCGTGCTAGGTTAAAAGAACGTTCTGAATCCACTAATTCTAATGAACAATGAATTTACAGTAACGGTGGTGATCCAAATTCAGCCCCGCCTCCCTGTGTCTTGGACCTCCCCTCAACCCCCCAACCCCAAAAGAATTCACATCACCTCAGGTTACCTGACTGAGTACAATTGAAATAGATGGTCTAGAATTGTCCTTTTAACTTGGCACGAATCTCACAGCACAATTAATACTGGCCCCTGCGCTATCCCGAATAGGCATCGGCTGAGAGTAAATCTGGACCGTTCCTTGCAATTGTCTTGAGTCAGGTACCTAGGAGGATACGGATCCACCCCAAAATCATATATTCCAAATTCGAACCATCCTATCAACAATTGGCATTTGTATATATTTGTAGTCTTAACACACACCTGTTTTACTTTGTGAACTTCTATTTATTTACTTTGAGTGAGGCTATGGTACTATGCATAGCACGGATTGGTCCGTGCTACGGCTCAATATTTAAGTTTTCAAAATTCTAACGGTCGATCCGAACCGTTCAACATGATTATAAAATGAATATGTACTTGCAAACCAAATTTTACATTTTTTCGAATTTTGTTACTATTTTTTTAGATAGGTAGAAAATCACTGTTTTTGGATGGTTCATAATTTTCAGATCAAGTGATTTTCTACCTATATAAAAAAATAGTAAATTTTTTTGAAAAAAATGTAAAATTTGGTTTGCAAGTACATATTCATTTTATAATCATGTTGAACGGTTCGGATCGACCGTTAGGATTTTGAAAACTCAAATATTGAGCCGTAGCACATATCCAACCGTGCTATGCATAGTACCATAGCCTCACTCATTTACTTTAAACAATTTTTTTGTGATAAACAGTTGGTGTCATCAAACAGACTGACATATGATCCACATTTAAGCATAGAAAGAAAGAAAGTAATTTATTTAGTTTCACACTCCAGCAAGAAGAGTTTGTTGTCATCTTTTCTTCACTAGTTGATATAGACTCATAAAGATGACCCACATCCCTATGGTTACAATTTGAACTCTCTAACTTTTTTTTAGAGCTCATAACTGATAATATGTCATCTTAATTTCGTACATTGAAAAACAGAGACGGATCTAAGGCATAGCCAAAGGTGGCTAAGTCACTCCTATGATTTTAAAATTTTAGTTATGTATATTGAAATTTAAATTGAATTTTTTTTTTAACTTTTTTTATACAGTCTAGCTCCCCTCAATAAATAGTAAGTGTTCAGTTGTAACTTAGTGGTTAAAACTCTATTTTATGGGTGAGAGGACTTGAGTTTGAATCTCACTCAACACATATTGTGCATTTTAATTTTCAGCTACCCCTATCAAAATTTTCTAGTTCTGTCCCTGCTAAAAAATTACAATAATGTAATACTATCAATCTCCACCGCATCGTGCGGGCACATAACTAGTGCATATAAAAAGGTTTTGAACAAAGTCATATTAAAAGTTGGACCTAAACTGTCTTGTACATATCAAAATTCTTATAGATAGTTTAGATTTATGGAACTATTTAAAGTTATTAAGTTCTAGATTTATTTACACGAATCTCAAAACAAGTTAAACGATTTGGGCTCGGACCAAATTTGTTCAAAACCCAATTCTCAGGGAAAAAATTAAGTCATTAGTAGGCAGTGAATTTAAAATTCCTGCTAGGTTAAAAGAACATTATGAATCCACTAATTCTAATGAACAATGAATTTACAGTAACGGAGGTGCTCCGAATTCAGCCCCGCCTCCCTGTGTCTTGGACCTCCCCCCAGCCCCAAAAGAATTCACATCACCTCACGTTACCTGACTGAGTACACTTGAAATGGATGGTTTAGGATTGTCCTTTTAACTTGGCACGAATCTCAAAGCACAATTGATACTGGCCCTGCGCTATCTCGAATAGGCACCGGCTAAGAGTAAATCTGGACTGTTCTTTGCAATTGTCTTGAGTCAGGTACCTAAGAGGATACGGATCCACCCCAAAATCCTATTTTCCAAATTCGAACCATCCTATCAACAATTGGCATTTGTATATATTTGTAGTCTTAACGCACAGCTGTTTTACTTTGTGAACTTCTATTTATTTACTTTAAACAATTTTTTTGTGATAAACAGTTGGTGTCATCAAACAGACATACGATCCACATTTAAGCATAGAAAGAAATAAAGTAATTTATTTAGTTTCACACTCCAACAAGGAGAGTTTGTTGTCATCTTTTCTTCACTAGTTGATATAGACTTATAAAGATGACCCGCATTCCTATCGTTACAATCTGAACTCTCAACTTTTTTTTTTAGAGCTCATAACTGATAATTTGTCATCTTAATTTTTGTACATCGAAAAATAGAAACAGATCTAACTATCTAAGGCATATCAAAGGTGGCTAAGTCACTCCTATGATTTTAAAATTTTAGTTATGTATATTGAAATTTAAATTGAATTTGTTTTTAACTTTTTTTATATAGTATAGCTCCCCTTAATAAATAGTAAGTGTTCAGTTGTAACTTAGTGGTTAGAATTTTATTTTATGGGTGAGAGAACTTGAATTTGAATCTCACTCATATTGTGCATTTTAATTTTCAACTACTCCTATAAAATTTTTCTAGTTCCGCTCTTGTCGGAAAATTATAATAATGTAATATTATCAATCTCCACCGCATCGCGCGGGCACATAACTAGTACATATAAAAAGGTTTTAAACAAAGTCATATTAAAAGTTGGACCTAAACTGTCTTGTACATATCAAAATTCGTATAGATAGTTTAGATTTATGGAACTATTTAAATTTATTAAGTTCTAGATTTATTTACACGAATCTCAAAACAAGTTAAACAATTTGGGCTCGGATCAAATTTGTTCAAAACCCAATTCTCAGGGAAATAAGTCACTAGCAGGCAGTGAAATTTCCTCTCTTGGGAAAATAGATTTTGTTTCCATAGTATGCACTTAAAATCACACGTAAAGTGTACAGGTCTGGTACGTAATCATGGGAAATATCGAAGACAATTTTTGAGTTTACATATATAGTGCCGCAGTGAAATGTATAGGGTCTAGACTATAGAGTAGACACGGATGAATTTGTTTTCACATTTTCCCAATACGATAGAATTAAAGAATATAAATTGCCTATGTGAATTTTTCAATTCTAATTGTCTTGAATGATATCACTTTTCAAGTTGTCGTGCAGTTGAAATGAGCGATTTTTTTTTTAAAAGGAAATGAGCGATTTATAGTATGTATTTTAAATTTTTAATTGACGAAAGTCATTCATTATGTATGGAAAATAAGTTCTGAACTAAATATTCATTACTCATGTTTAGTTTTGTTTAAAAATATTACATAAGCATTATTTTTATTTAATATTTTACTGTGCAAGTTTAGTTTCATTTACAAAAATATTTATCGGATAAATATGACGCGTCAAGTGAGACGTATTTCACAAGCTTTTACCTTTACCTAACCAAAAACCCTAGCCGCAAAAATCAATACTCGTTCTATAAAATAAATCTAACACTTCGAGATACATTCTCTTTAATGAGAGAAATAAAATCTTCTCCCATTTAGTTATTCCGCATTACATAATTTCAATCGCGAGCGATTTTCGTTGTCGATTTCAATGCCAAGGAGCAATAGACGTAGAGGAAGAAGGCACGATGCAACTCACAAAAAGGCAAGTCCATCTATCCATTTATAACAATTTGTATAATTCCTTCCTAAAAAAACAATTTGTAAATTTCCTATCATTGTTGATATATTTTTTTTTATCTCTATCGAATATTGATATGATTTATTAAGTTTGTGAAAGAGATTAACTTCTAAAAGATAGATCGGATTACTTAGATAAATATTTCATATCCGAATAGTTTAAAATTTAAGCAAAAAAAAATCGTCGATCATGCAGTTTTATTTTATAAAATAAAATTGGGGTTGCGGGGAAAGGATGGCTCGACGTGAATATATTGTTTTAATAATTGAAATTTAAAAATTATTAATAAAGAAACTGTGCCTGTGTTAAATTTTTTAATTATAAATATGGGATTTCCAAAAAAAAAAAAAGAATACTCGAGGGTTAGTCCCCTTCACTTGATAACTGTGAACTTGTGAAGTCTAGACAGTGAAAACGATGTAATTACTATAATAAAAATTGAATTAAGAATTAAGAAAACAAAATAAGCAGTTTGGGCTGTGAATCCAGCCTGTGTGGTTATTGGATCGTTCGAAGGGTTAACAGCCCAAAATTATTTCTACGGGTTGCACAAATTTGCACGAATTCAGATCTAGTGAAGTAATCCAAAAATTGGGTTTTGGATTGGGACTGTCTGATTCGAATCCATGACCATCCATCTAAAGTGGAGTGCACACATCCCGAGAGACGGGTTCAAATCCCGAGGCAATCTCAAGCGACAGATTCGATTTAGACGGTCCTGATCCAAAATCCAAAAATTGAGTTACTTTAGGAGATCCGGACCCAATTTGCACTGTAACTCGCACTGTCACGTGGTGGGGGATGAGTTCGCATCCAACGAGGTGCTCAAATTTCAAGTTTGGATCAACACGGTTCGATCATAATCCGAACTAATTCGGTATGAGGTGAAACGTACGGTTCCTTTAATATTCGTGCTGAAGCAGATCGGACATGATCTAAACTCAAAACTCAAAATTTTAGTTACCTTCGGGTGATATGAGTTTAGGTGAGGGTGTGCTTGTTTGGTGAGGGACTATAACTTTTATTTTATTTTTTAATATTAAAATTTTAGTTTGCCGTAAATAAAATGAATTTTTTTTTTCCTCAATCAATTGATGAGATTGAACAATCTGATTTTTTCTGATTTATCACACCAATAATCATGTATTGTGAAAAATTAATGAGATCAAATCAATGACCATGCGGTTTATATCATCAATGAGATTCAGGTGGAAAGGAGAAAAGAAAAGAGAGGGCTCATGGAATTCACAACCCTACAATTCTACCGGGGCAAATTTATGGTCTGATCCCAATAACTTTTAGATTTTCTATAACGAAGGCAGAAACTGTCAGAACCGAACCATTGATCGGTCCCTATAGATAACCCAATGTGGAATTCATATCCTCTGCATTAACTGAAAAAAGAATCTTTTGAGCTAATGAATCTCGACTGTCCAATATGTTTTAAGATTCGTGCAAAGTAGATCTGCACAAATATTAAAGGGTCCCTGCGTTATAAACACGAGCTGGATTGTCTCCGTTTAAAATCAGACGGTTTAAATTCATTAACTCAAAAGATTCCCTTTTGAGTTAATGCAGAGGATACGGATCCCCCAATGTGGCCGAATCATTTGTTTGATTCCACTTACGAGATCAAAATAAAAACAATTCAGCTTGTTTTCGATTATTTAATTTTTAAATTTCTAAAATAAAACAATTGCAGGGATTGAAATATCTTTCTATCCCAGAGTCGGTTTTTTTTTTTTTTTTCCAAACCATTATTCGGTGCAGTCTCATCTAAATTAAAAAGATATTTTATTGATGGTCTCAAAATGTACATTGAATTTGACCGTCTCAAAATCCTTACTAGATTGACTGCAATTAAAACCTTTTCGATGTGGCACGGATCCCACAATTGAAAATATCTGAGCTTTTATAAAATGATAGCATTTAATTAATAGCTTTTATTACAATTTTTCTTAGAAAAGTCTCACTACTGCTATATATTTTAAGAAATAATTGTTATCGAATGGTCCACAATTTTGTTAAATTTGTGAATTTCTTCTGTCTAAAGAAGTACTAACTTCCAATAATTTAGAAAATTTTGACATAAATTGCATCAAACGAATAAATTATAATCAAAACATTATGCAATTGATGCTTTACTAACGACACAAAAAAACCAGATTAATCTACTAAAGGCGATACAAATTATGTCTGATCAGTTAAATTAACACTCAATAGTTTGGCTGTCTTGGTCTAATATATCACTAAGGCTGTGCTCCAGAGAAGGTGAAATATCGTTCATTAAAGGGAAGAGAAGGGAGCGGAGGTGGAATCCCAGCAGTCCGGATCTGACCGAGTTGTTCCCTTGCTCCAGAAGAGGACAATCGAAGAGAAAACGGAGGGGAGCGGAGGAAAGAGAAGTTGAGTTTGCTGTACAAAAGCTCTGAGATTTGTCACCCCCAAATCGGAGTGCAGAGGGAGTGAAATTAACACTGATTCCTCTCTTTCCCTTTCGTTCCTTCCCTCTACGCGGAGGTTTCTGAAACACAACCTAACTGCATTACATACTTATTAGTCAATTTTATTTTATAGTTAGGCCTTTTTTTAAATCTCATTGGATTTATCTCTCTAACTCTTTTAAAATCTTTCTTCCATCTAATTGAGGTTTTTAACCAAAAAAAGAAAAATTCATCAAATTCGAATAATCAGATTTTTTTTTTTTTTGAAATACCGTTGGGATGACGATTCGAATAATCAAATTTCATGAAATTCGAATAGTCCGTCCCGGACCGAAGTTGAGGACGGGTTTTCTAATTTAGTTGAACCGGGTTACATCCTGCCGCTGCGATCCTGCTAAACCGGAATTAGACAATTTGTCTTTCTTCCTTCGGACCCTTCCTTTTGAGAGCGTATACCTCGTTTAATTGGGAGTTGGAGGCAGATTTTCACTGAACCCCGCCACATCACATCACATCACTGAAAAGCTGTATGTTTCCCTCCTCCGTCTCCCTGACCTCCTACAAAACCCTAATTCCGACTCCACTCTCACTTCCCGCTCATCGCTTTCCGAATCCAACTAGGTTTTAGGTGAATCGATCATAGTTAGGGTTCGGTGAGATGAGCAGTATGGCGGAGCGGCTCCGAGCCAGATCGGAGAAACGGCCGATGTATACTCTAGATGATTCCGACGATGAGTTTTTGCTCCCTGCTTCGGGCTCTAAAGGGAAGAAGAAGGAAGATGGGAAGAGGAAGGACGAGGGAAAAAAGAGAGAGAAGGACGATAATTTTTTAGAAACGGAGAAGATTGAAAAATTTGTTAGGGATGATACGGTAACGTTTTTTTTTTTTAATTCTTCTTAGTTTGGATCTTTTATTTTGCTTATTATTCTAGAATTCCAGGTGGTCTTACATTATTTCCGAGACACAAATTTTTATTGTGGATAAAAAATGCTTTATCTGGTGGTTGTTTCTCGCTCAAGTTGGATATCGCTTGAATTAAGGATTGAACTCTCTAACTTGCTACCAGTCGTGGCAATTACTGGCACAGTATTATCACATAGCAGTTTGTCCTGAATGCTAGCACCAAGTTCAACAAAATCTTACTGTGACGTTAATGGGGTTTATTTATCTTTTGCAGAAAGAAGATGCATGCCAAAAATGCAGTCAGCCTGACAAACTTGTATCCTGTGCAACATGCACGTACAAATTCCATAAGAAGTGCATGTTCCCTCCATACAAGTTAATAGACGATAAATGGAGTTGCCCTGAATGTGTATGCTTCACTTTTTTGTTCCTTTAATTGAACTTTTACAGATTCTGTGAAACTCTAATTTCCTTCATTAATTTGACTTGTTTTAAAAAAAAAATCCAGGATCCGAGGCTTAAGGAGGTGGAAAAGATACTGGATTGCGAGACGCGCACTGTTGAGGACAATGCTGAAGGTTCCTTATCTGGAGAGAAGCAAAAACATTATCTGGTCAAATGGAAGGGACTTTCCTACATCCACTGCACCTGGTTAGTTTTTCCCTACCATTTGCATCATTTCACTGTCTTGAAAACTGTGTCAATTAACTGTTTTGTCTAATCTTAGACATGATCTGTTTTGTTTCTCCTTCTTTAAAGGGTTTCTGAGAGCGAATTTATAAAAAGCGCTTTGGTTTACCCACGGCTAAAGCAAAGGCTGAACACCTTTCATCGGCATTTTGAATCAGTGGACAAGTTTGATGATGAGTGGGCTGCAATTCGACCAGAATGGACCTCTGTTGACAGGATTATAGCCACCAGGTGATCTAACTTATCTGCTTTTTTCAGTTCAAAGTGTTTTTAGAACTTAATTTGATCAAAGAATAAAAGGAAGCTTCGCACATTTTGCAGAAAAGGGGAGGATGGGACTGAGTACTTTGTGAAGTGGAATGAACTTACTCACGATGAGTGTACCTGGGAGACTGAAGCAGATATTTCTGCGTTCAAGCCTCAGGTTGAGAGATTTCGCCTGATTCAGTCCCGTCGCAAGAGGAAATCGTTGGGCAAAACCAAGTCTATAATTCGTGACATGCACGCATTTGAAGGAAGCCCCAAGTTTCTTTCTGGCGGTACATTGCTCATAGTGTTAATTTTATTTCTTATATGCAAAATTTTGGCTTTGGTTTATGAAGCTAAAATAAGGATCACAGAATCCAAAGAACAACTTATTTAGATCGACATGTTGGAATTGTGGAAGTGTATATCTCTTTCTAACCAGCGTGCCTTTGCAATATTTCAGATACTTTAAGATTTATATTTGTCATGTTATTTTTTAACCAGCGTGCTTTCTGAATTTATGTTCTTGTTTTTCTCATAGGAAAATTGCATCCCTACCAGCTGGAAGGCCTCAATTTTCTGAGATTTTCATGGTTGAATAATCGGCGCGTTATTCTCGCCGATGAGATGGGACTTGGTGAGAGCATTTTTCAACTCTTCAGCTGGGTCAATAGTTAAATAATTCCATTGTTTATGTTTCCTCAAGTACTTGTTTGTTTGATCTTTTTTTGGCTTGTGGTTGCAGGGAAAACAATACAGAGTATTGCCTTTTTGGCATCTCTGCATGAAGATAATCTTGGACCACATCTCGTGGTTGCACCATTGTCAACTCTTCGTAATTGGGAAAGAGAGTTTGCTACTTGGGCACCACATATGAATGTGGTAGGTAGAGAGCCATCGCGTTAATTTACTTTCTCACATTTTTTTTGCGAAGATAGTATACATTTTTCCTTTCTTACCTTTTCATAGGTTATGTATGCCGGTTCTGGAACTTCTCGTGAAATCATTAGAAAGTACGAGTTCTATTATCCAAAAGACAAGCCGAAAGACAAGCTGAAAAAGAACATTAACAAGAAGAAGAAGGTTGCTTCTTCTACCAATGACAGCAAGCAGTCTAGACTCAAGTTTGATGTACTTCTGACCTCATATGAGATGATTAACATGGACTCAACAAATCTCAAGCCTATTCATTGGGAATGCATGGTACTGTATTTTTTAATGTCAAGTAGATGAGGTGCTGGTCTGGTTGTTACTAATACATACTGGCAGCGAATACATTGTCTCTGGTTCAGTTAATGACAACAACAACAACAAAAACCAAGCCTTTAGTCCCAAACAAGTTGGGGTAGGCTAGAAATGAAACCCAACCGGAGTCACAAAACCAAATTCAGGAGGGTTTCATTTCCATAAAGAGGCTGTATTTTATGTTGGCTCGCCATGCCTATCACAATCCTCCTTTTTCCTGGCTTGGTACAGGTTCAGTTAATGACAAAAAAAATCATCCCAGTATTAATCAGTGGGTTATTTATAAATTCTGGTCACAGTATTTGAACTCCCCGAGTTTATTTTGACATTTGCATCACAGATTGTGGATGAAGGTCACAGGCTGAAAAACAAAGATTCAAAATTATTTGGTCAGCTGAAAGACTATAACACAAACCACCGTGTGCTTTTGACCGGTACCCCAATTCAGGTTAGTGCTTGGTTTATTTACTAAATACTTGTTTAGGATGAACATTGTTGCACTGTAAGAACTGTGAGTCTTGTTGATAAGATTGTTTTATTTTCTTCCCTCTTCTTTTGCAGAACAATTTGGAGGAACTCTTCATGCTTATGCACTTCCTTGAGGGTGAAAGTGTGAGTAATATGCTCTGTTGAGCACCAGAATATGGTCATTTAAATTTGAGGGCTTATATGTGCTCACTATTAATTAATATTGTATTTGCTTTCTGAGTAGTTTGGGAGCATAACTGATCTTCAGGAGGAATTCAGAGACATAAACCAGGACAAGCAGATTGAGAAGCTTCACGGGATGCTCAAGCCACATCTTCTTCGCAGTATTTTTCTATCAGTGATTCAATTAATAAGGCCTTCCTTTGATTTTGCATATCATTTATTTTTATCAATTATGTGATCTCTCATAGGGTTCAAGAAAGATGTTATGAAAGAACTCCCTCCCAAGAAGGAGCTTATTTTAAGAGTAGAACTGACTAGCAAACAGAAAGAATACTACAAGGCCATTCTCACTCGTAATTACCAAGTTTTAGCTCGTCGTGGTGGTCCGCAGGTACTAAACTTTTTCCTCTTACAAAAGATTTTGTAATTGAATTGATGAATGCAAAGTTGTCTGTACTCTAGCCTTGAATATTATGTGTAATTCTTTTCTTTAGATCTCTCTAATAAATGTGGTAATGGAGCTTCGCAAGCTTTGCTGTCATGGATTCATGTTAGAAGGTGTCGAGCCTGAAACGGAAGCAGCCAATCTTGATGAAGGATTAAGGTATTTTACAGCTGATGTTTGTTTCTGCTCTTTATGCATTGAAATTATGAGACCACAAGCTTAATGAAAAGATGGAGCTCAATTGATGAGTTATATAAAAACTATCTAGACGGCATTTTGACGCTGCTGGTAAAATGGAGCTTCTGGATAAGATGATGGTGAAGCTGAAAGAGCAAGGGCATCGTGTCCTTATTTATTCTCAATTTCAGCATATGTTAGACTTGCTGGAGGACTACTTGGCTTTCAGGGTATTCCAATTCATTACTAATTGATTTCACCTAACATTTCATATTGTCCTGTTGTTAGTGGTGACTTTTTTTTTTCCTGATTATTTCAGAAATGGAGCTATGAACGGATTGATGGCAAGATCGCTGGTGCTGAGAGGCAGATTCGCATTGACCGTTTCAATGCCAAGAACTCCTCTAGGTTCTGCTTCCTACTGTCTACCAGGGCTGGTGGACTTGGAATTAACTTGGCAACTGCAGACACTGTTATTATTTATGATAGGTGAGACCTAATCTTATGGCAAATCTTGTGAAAGTAAGTCACATCTTCTTGAATAGTTTTTTTTGACGTCATTAAGCTATTCTTTATAGCGATTGGAATCCCCATGCTGATCTCCAAGCTATGGCCAGAGCTCATCGTCTGGGGCAAACCGGCAAGGTTTTTTTTTTTTTTTAAATATTCTCCGTCATCTGATGCTTGTTGTAATTTTGGAATTGTATTTAATTTAGAATTTTCTTGGATTTAGGTTATGATCTACAGGCTTGTAAGCCGAGGCACCATAGAAGAGAGGATGATGCAGCTCACTAAGAAGAAGATGGTGCTAGAGCATCTTGTTGTTGGTAGGCTCAAGGCGCAAGCTGTTAATCAGGTAATTATGCGGCCTATTCCAAGCTTGTAGTTCCTCCCACCTAACTACATATTCAAATGCAAAGTACTTTTATTCTGGGATATCTTGTGACCCATGTTATTGTAAAATAGATGGTAAATAACATATTTTAGGAGGAAATAATAAAATTTACGTATTGTTTATTTAATCTTATGAAACGCTCAGAATGGCAGGGATGCATCTTGAATTCTTTTTTTCAAGAATTTGTTATTCAAGTTCCGAACAAGATGTTTGATGTCCTTGTTATGGTTTCTAACCTAATTAACTTTGAGGAACATTCCTTGTTCTTTTTCTTTTGTTATTCTACTCTCTCTATAGGAGGAACTGGATGATATTATTCGCCATGGGTCAAAGGAGTTATTTGATGACGATGACAATGAAGAAGGAAAATCAAAACATATCCATTATGATGATACTGCCATTGATAGGTATGCTTTGTTGTGCTTATTTATTTATTTTTTTTGACAAAAGTGGGGGATACCCACCAGTTTCATTATGAAACTTAAAAAGAGTTTTTACAAAAACAGTGGCTCTGGGGGAGAATCACTTACCATAACCCTAATCATCAACAATCTAAATTGCCTGGATGACTGTATTAGTAACTACCTCAGTCCATCCAGAACATCTAGTCAGCTAATAGAGTTTGCTTGGAATTAGTACAAAACAGTAAGAGTCGCAAAATACATTTGTTGTGCTTATTTAATGGTATACTTTCTCTATATGTTATTTGCACACGACATCTTTCAATCACTGGTGCATTATACTTTGCCAGATTGCTGGATCGTGATCAAATAATTGCTGAAGAACAACTGGAGGAAGAAGTGGAGAGTGACTTTTTAAAAGGCTTCAAGGTATCAGTTGTGTTCCTTACAACCCCCACTTGTGAGTATCCTAAAGTAGTTGCTGATTTGTAACTTATATAAATTTGTTAGGTAGCAAGTTTTGAGTTTGTTGATGAGGCAAAAGCGGCAGCAGCAAGAGAGGAGTCAAGGAGGCAAGCAGAGAAAGCCTCTAGGGCTAACTATTGGGAAGAACTCCTAAAGGATAAATTTGAAGTTCAGAAAGTTGAAGAACACACGTCCATGGGAAAAGGCAAAAGGAGCAGGAAACAGGTACACTTTTCTTAGGTATTTCTGTAGCAGATGGCATCACATCAAACCATATTCCTTTGCAACTTGGTATAAACTTGCTGGTTCCCAATGTGCTATGCTGGCCATGACGATTAACTGGTGTGGCTGGCAATCTACCAGTAACCCATTTTGCTCAAGTAAACCCAGGAACAGCTGAAAAAAATTATAAAAACATTAGAAAACATATGTTCTTTCTTTGAAAATGTTTTTGTATCTGAAGGTCACTAGGTACATGAAGTATGTAATACCTCTTTTGGATTTTCTGTAGATGGCTGCAACTGATGATGACGGTCTTGCACAAGACATAAGCTCCGAAGATGAGGATTATGCTGATGATGAAGATGGGTCTGATAACGATGCAGATGTACAAGGAGCTGGCCGGCGCGGTGCTTATTCCAGGAAGAAAACACGTGGTAGAACCTTATCTTACTAATAACTTGCTACCTATTAACCTGGTTGTATGATCAAATAAAGTGGGAAAAACTCTAAATCTGTGTTTTCTATAGCAGGTTTATGCTAGATATAGTTTTTTTTGTCCCCTCCACCCACTCCAAAGCTACAAAAGTTTCTGAATTGACATTTTTGCTATAGGGTTTTAGTGGGCAGAAGGGCAGCTTTAGCTTGGTAGATATTAAATATAGCTGTCCACTATGTTTGGTTAGGATGATACTGGATTACGCCCCATCCTGGTTTCATGGAAATTTAACAAACTTATTAGAAAATATGCAACTTCTAGATGCCACAGACGCAAACTAAATGAAAGGGCGCTATATATATTGTGTCGAACTTAACTTCATTTTGTCACTATTTGGTGTCTGCACTACCAAGTTTCATGGAATTTTAACAAACTTTTAGACAATATGCAAATTTTAGATACCATGGATGCAAATTATGTGAAAGTTTATATTTTGTGTTGGACTTGACTACATTTTGTGACTATTTGGTGTATGCACTATTATGGTAGACTTGTAATATTTCCTTTCTTAGTGCACAATATGGTACATTATCACAAAAAGTATGTTTCATGGAAATTATACAATGTATTGAACAATTTAAGGACTTGTGATAATTACTTGTGGTACAGCTATTCGTAGAAAAATTGATTGGTAACAGAAATAACTACATAAATATTTTCTGCTTAACCCACCACCTACTATAGCTTTTACACTTAACAAGCATTTGCCCCAAATATACACAAAATGATGAAAAACATATAAGGCTCTTCTCTGTATTGGCATGTTGAAGTGTAGTGGCCGCATTGTGTGGGATATCAGGAATGTGCTATGGGAACTTCAAAGTTTCTATTCTTGTTTTCAAGACATTATTTTTGTAGAATTTTCCTTGCAGTTTATTCGTGTTCTAATCACTCTTCATTTGCTACCATGGTTGGGTATGATTGCAGATCCACATCCTCTGATGGAAGGCGAAGGAAAGTCGCTCAGAGTCCTTGGGTTTAATCTTAATCAAAGAAACAATTTTATGCAGATCCTGATGAGGTTTGTCATGAACTCTGTAAATTTATTAAATTATTCAATATCATGTTGGTGCTTAAATAATCAAGTTTGTTGTAAAAGATCAGTTGATGTCACTTGGAATATTTGCATAATTACCTCTTCTTTTGTAGATTTGGCTTTCAAGATTTTCAGTGGAAAGAATTTATTCCTCGGCTGAAGGGTAAATCAGATAGTGAGATCAAAGAGTATGTTTCCCTAAGCTCTCAAGTCTCATGCATTACTGTATTTGGACACAATAAAGCTAATCATTCATAATGAACCGCTACCTTGTTCTCTACAGCTATGCAGCACTTGTCATGCAACATCTGCTTGAACCTTTGAATGATTCACCGACTTTCTCTGGTAAATGAAGCTCAAAGTGCACGGTTGTGTGTTTCTTATATGTAGTGGCCAGTTGTAATTTTTTATTTTTATTGTCTGCACATGTATATAGATGGTGTGCCCAAAGATCAATATCGTGTGGATGATGTTCTTGTTAGGCTTGCAAACCTGCAGCTAATCGAGGAGAAGGTAAAATATCTTGTCCTTTGGGTGCTTCTTCTTCGTCATTAGAAGTTCTTTATGGTTTTGGCTCACATGACTTTTAATCTTTGTGGTACACCTAGGTGGATCTGATGTCAGAGAAGCCTTCGGACTCACTTTTTCCAGAGTATGTATACAATGAATACCCTAGTTTGATAGCTGGGAGTCATTGGAAGAAAGAACATGATTTGGCTCTTCTTACTGCTTTCTCGAAGTAAACATGACATTCTGTCTTCTTTCTTATATAATTTTTGAATTCTTGGCGTGGTCTTTGTGAATGATGTGACTATCTGCGGGGGCAGAACTAGAAAATCTTGATAGAGGGGGCTAAAACTTAAAAAGCACAAATTGTGGTTGGTGGGAATTGAACTCAAGTTCTCGACCAACACAAAATAAGCTCTAACCATTAGACTACAAGTAGACATGTGATATTTATGAGGGGGGCTAGCTCTATATAAATTGATCTAAAAAATAAAATTCAATTAAATCATAGTACACAACTAAAATTTTAAAATCATAGGGGCGGCTTAGCCACCCTTTGAATGGCTTTAGATCCGCCCCTGACTATCTGGAATCATTATTACAGGCATGGGTATGCAAGATATGTACCTATTGTTGAAGATAGAGAGAATGGTATAGCTGAGTGTGCAAGCAAAGAATTAAACCTGACTATTCCTTCTGTTGATGGAAGTTTGAGTGCTAATGGGGTCCAATCTGGAGATGGTCCAAGCTCTTCCAACGTTAGTGCAAATGTTACTTCAAACATTTGAATTATGTTAGTTGAAGTATACAATTTATGTGATATGTTCTTGTGGGGTTTTGTTCCTTCGTATCATTTGTCAGGGAAATGTGGATGCTTCAAAAGTTAACCAAGTTGGACCAGAGTATCATTATCATTATGCCCAGAGAAAGATGGTTGACTTCATTAGGAAGCGTTACCAGATCTTAGAGAAAGCACTGAACCTGGAATATGCTGTGGTATTGTCTTTTTCTGTCCTCACCCTTCCTCTCAATTAAATGAATACCTTGTCATCTTTTGCATATGCTAATTTTACTTGCACTAGATTTGCCCAAATGTACCTTTTTCGTTCATAACTTTTATGTGCCCTCTCCCAGGTTACAGCAAAAATACCAATACCCGAGCCAGAGACTCAGCCGAGGAACCAAGAGGCGCATTTGCAACCACCATCTGTTAGCACCACTTCACTTGTGAATGAGTTACCTGTTCTCGAACCTATCTGTGAGTATTAATTAATTGACATCTTCAATTGATTTAGATTGATATTATAACTCAACATCTATTTCCAGATTTGGGCGATCCTGCTTCAGATATCAAAACTGAGCAGGCTGAAGCAGTCAAACTCTATAATAAGGTAATAAACTAATATGGGATTGAAAAATAAATTTGCTCCACGTCTATTTGTTGGTACCCGTTTAATCAAAAGTATATCATGAACAGATGTCCAGGATAGTACAAGAAAGCGATGGTGATGCAGTGCAGGCACATATGGGAGACAAGAATGCTTGTGCGAGGTTAGGGAGCAGTCTAATCAATCTTGAAGCAGTTTGTGGTGATGTCTGCAAAGTTCTAGAAGACAAAAAGCCAGAAGTTGCAAGCCCTGAGAAACTGCAAGCGGCTGATAATGGAGATGCAGGGGCTTCTGAGTTAAAAAAGGAGGCACCGCAAGTTAAAGATGATGTAAAGGCTGAGGTACAGCAGGTTGGTGATGGTGCAGAGACCAACACATTTGGGGTTAAAAATGAGGCGCTGCAAGTCGGTGATAGTGCAGAGGCTGAGGATCCTGAAGGTAAGAGCGAGGTGGCTTCGGATGATGCAAAGGATGAACTGGAACCTATGGAGGAGTAACAAGGCTTCAGAGAAGTTAACTTATACCCTAGGCATAACAGTAGTTTATTGTCTGAAATGGTCAGGATGGTACCCCGCTATTTTGTTGTACTTGCTTAAAGATTGCTTAAATGTGGCTAGGATGTTACCACCCTTTTGAATGATTTATGGGTGCTAATCATAGATGATTCGTGGACTAATTAATGTGATGTTATGTTATTTTTAGTTTGTTTTGCTGACTTGAAACCAGCGTATATTAGACTAAGCATCTCAAACCTATAATAAAAGCTCGTACTGATGTGGAGAACCTTGACGGTTTATTGACGGGTGTTTGATAGGAGATGATGTCAGGCATAGACATTTATTGACAGGTGTTTGACAGGAGATGTTGTCAGGAGGTTGAATTTGCCAGGGGAACTGCGGACTAGAGTGGAAAAAATGTGCCGTGCCGTAACGTTACTAACACGCTGTGACTTTGATCTCGTGCCGTGCTGTGTCGTGATTAAGTTAATTTTTCACGTGTCGTGACGTGATGTGACCAAAATGTCAAGGGGTAGTCATGGCATGCGAATGGTCACGTCATGTGAGTCACGCTGTGCCTAAACGTGTTGTGATCATACGTGACTCGTGATCATTTAATTATAATTGAGGTTAGTTTATTTAAGATTCACCATTAAATCAATATCTAATGGTCCTAATTACACGTGACTACGTGCCGTGCTGTGACTAAATCTTTCACGTGTCGTGCTGTACTAAAGTTTTAAAAGATGAACACGGCACGCGAATGATCCTTTAATTTCAAGTTTAACAGCTAATAAAAAGTGGTCCCTTTGGAGGAAGAAGGGAATGAATCAATTGATGGAAATCATTAATAAGTCAATTAATATCACACTCAAATCCAAATCTAACTCGAGCATTGTCTAAAATAATATTTATAACAAAACAATGTTAAGCAGCATCTATCATCTATGACAAAACTTTGACAGAGTTGATGAAAAATCAATTATAGTTAAATCAAAACAACATAAATTAATAAATTAATTAAGTTGTTGAGGTTCTTATATTTTACATTAGATATATAGTATCAACTGTTTATATAACAAAAAAAATATAGATTACTGCAGCAATCAAACAGTGAATTAGCTGTCTTTTAGATTAAAAAAGGCTAATCCATGATCTAATTTTGAGATACATAAAACAAGACAACTTAGATTGAATTTCGTTTTGTTCTTTCCATCAGTTTGTTCTTATAAAAATTCTCTCGTCCTCTCTTAGGTTTTTATTCTATGTATCTTTGAACATACGTTGCAATTAATTAATCTTGCAAAAAAGGAAAAGCACTTTGTATTATAATTATTCTCATCAAAATGTGATAGAAACCAACATGATATATAAACTGCATATGCGTATGACCTTGTACATGATAATTATAACCCCAACCATATGCATATATTCGACAGTAGTCTATATACAAGAAGTATATATAGAAATGATGCATTCGCTAAGTACATATTTTAATGTTTTTGACTTAACGAGGAATTCATTATAAAATGTTTGTTTTGAAGTGCCTTTGTTGTTTCCCCTTCCATTGAATAATACATTAGAAACAATGACTAAAACATATGTTTTCTACAGTAATAACGTTGTCTCGTTAGTTACTTAATTAGTGACTATATATATTTTTAGAAATACTGATTCTCTTCTTACACTATAATCGATCTCATTAATTAGTGACTGTGCACTTTCTTACAAAAATAAATTTCAATGCTTATAAAATTTTAGCCCTCTCACAATTTTTATTACGACCTGTGCTTAACTAATATATAGAACACGCAATCCCATTCAGCTTTCATCATTATTTTTTAAGATATAAATGAATTTAACAGTTTTAATTCGTTGTTTGAAATTAATTCGATAGATTTTGAAATTATGCTCATAACACACGATAACTTTATTCTATATATTTTTCTCTGAGCAAAAGAAAGAAGAGAAAAAGAGAATAAACTAAGAGTATACATGAATATTTGTTAATAAGTTCGAAGAAGTATGGCGTTAAAAAAACAGGCATGTCTATCTTCTTTTTTTGAAATTGAATTGTTCATTACGTTTCCGCACGAATTTAAAACGACTGGGTGAATCAAAATAGATCCGAATTCTTTATTGTCTGAGGTCTCTCAACAACCTGATCTGTGTAGGACCAGTATCCTCTGCAGTACTGTACAGAACAGTAAATCACTTTACGGTCCAGATTTACTCTCAGCCGGTACCTATTCGGGAGATTGGAGGGGCAGTATTATTTGTGCTTTGAGATTCGTGCAAAGTTAAAAAGAACGATCCTGATCCAATTATCTACGGAACAGTAAATCACTGTATTCTAACTTCTCAGAGGATACGAATTCATCTGTGTATACCCTACCCGCCTACCGCACGTATCCTGAGGAAATCCAGCCGAATAATTGTTTCGAACCTGCGCACGAAATCTTTAAGATTCGTGACATATTAAATTAAAGTAAATCTCATTCTACTAGGTCAGCCACCTGACTCATCCTGACCGTTCAGGTACGAGGATTTATCTGATGATTACTCTGTCCGATCGGGGAACTTAAAAAACATCGACTTCGATGCTGTGGCCTGTAGGCAGTCAACACCAGAGACGAAACTGAGCGCAATCCCAATGGAAGGAGATGACAGCAGCGGACACCTCCATGGCCCAGCCAAGGAGATCCTTTGGTTGCGCACCTTTCTCACGCAAGCCGCACTATGCTTCTTACTTTTCGCGGCGTTCAACATTGGCCAGCCCCAGATCAAGGTACCTCTCTCTAGCGCGCCAGATTTAGGAGAAGAGAGAAGCTTTGGACCTTCTACAGAGTTTTATTTTGTGAGTGTCGCTGGCGGATCTCGGCCTCTTGAGTCGCAATCTCGGCTTTTGAAACAGGTTTGTGGACTGTCGATATCTTTGATTGACGATCACGCCTGTAATTTGGCGATTAATTGTGTAATTGGACATGGTTATTAGGCGATGATAGCTTGTATTATGGTAGGCGCCTCAAATTGTTACATTTCTGGTTTTATTCGTTTTATTTCATGTTTTACGTACCGAATTCGTATAGTCTGCATTAACTCAAAGTCCGAGTTAATGCAGAATGAATCCGGACCGTCCGATTCTTATTAGCACAAATATTAAAGGAACACAGTGCATTCCATCTTGGATGGTATTGGCCCGGATTCTGATTGGACGGCCTAGATGCATTAACTCAAATTCTGAGTTAATGCAGAGGATAGGGATTCACATGCAAGCTCATTCACTTGTAAAGGAAAGTATGAAGAAAAATATTATTTTGATTTGATTGTATAATTTATGATTCATTTTTCTATAACGGAGGACTCATAAGTGTTTTATTTTTTGTAAAAAAATTATTTGTCAAGGAAGATGGGGATGATTGCAAATATCTACAAGCCAAAGTTCGTGCTTAATATTGGTCAAATTGGAGAAGGAGATCCACTTTGGTTCAATGTAATTTGTTATCCTTTAGTTATCTTTCTTTTTTCAATTTGTTCTGTAATTATTTAATGGCTCTTATCTAATATTTAATACATTTACCAAAGTAACATTTTACCTTGGTGCAGGCAACTCTTCATCCTGAATTATCGAAGATTCCCTGGTGATCTGTTCTCTCCTAAATATACTGTGAAAATAAACTCTGTTCACCTATCTGAGTACCAATAGTTGCTAGTAGCTATCTATGACAGTGCATTCGTGTTTACCAATACTGTTGAAACAAAATTAGAAGGCAAAATTATCACAATTTAAACTTAATAATCTAAGACCGGCAAAATTAAAAAAGGATCGAGAATAACAACATTTAAGTACCAAATTACTAAAGGAATGACGGTACAAAAATGAAGTATAGGATTACGGAGACAACACTGGTTGGGAGACTCAAGGTTTGGTATTTGAAACTTCATAATACCTCTTTCCTTTGTACCCCTTGCTTATGGCAATATATATTTTCAGGGGCGGACCCATGTGTATCCGGGGGGGCAGCTGCCCCCTCCTGGATTTTGAGTTTTAGTAGAGATTTATCAGTTCCGACTGACTTTGCCCCCCCCTTGGAATTTTTTTTGCCCCCCTCTGGATGTTTAATTTGTAATCCGGGTTAAATTTAGGGTTAAAATTGAAATAAATTTGTTGAATTTTGATTGATAATTAGAATTATAAGTCAAAACATCAGAAATTACAAGTCAAAGCATTGGAAAGTATAAGTTAAAGCATTGTTTTTTATCGAGTACCCAATTGATTAATGGATTTAAACCCGATTAGGTATTAAAATCCAATTCGATATTTTTTTTGCCTCCCCTGACGAAAATTCTGGATCCGCCCCTGTATATTTTGCTCTTGAAAATTACTTCAAGTGGAGACAGACATGCTAAACTTGCCATGTAAATAATTTACTGATAGGTATACCACTACCGCCTCGGAAGGACGAGGAATTGGTAATTTCATGAAGAAAATAGAGCTGCCATATGAACAGGTCCTTCAAGTAATTGGTATAGATACTGGGCCATTCCAGGTAAGCTTACAAAACTATGCAAAGGAAAAATAAAGAAATGAAAAGAAAGGACTATAGTTTCTCCTCAATTCACTGAGAAAGCCTAAAATGGACAAAATGCCAAGCATAGATTAAGTGTAATTGTTGAGATTGTGTGTCTTTTGTGCTTTTATCTTACATGGAATGCCATATGCCAATCTTCTAACTGATCCTTATTTCCACTGCTAGAAATTTTTGCAGAATGAGATAAACAACACAGATTTCAAGGAACAAATAGATTGGCTAAAGCAAACGTTAGCAGTTACCAGCAGTGACTGGTAGTTTCTTTTTGTTGGCCTTGTTGTTGCATCTAGAGACTTAATTAGGCCAATTTTACACTGCACTCATGAAAATCTTTCTTCATTCAAGCTAGGCGAATTGTTGTCGGTTTCAATCCGCTGGTGATTTGTAATCAGCAAAATAACAAACAAGCAATGAAATTGTGGGGCCTTTTTCGAGACATTTTCCTGAGATACAGAGTGGTGAGGTGTTTACCACCCTTGTAATGGCATTTGTATTTGTACTTGCTCGTGACTGATTTGGATTCATTTTTCAGAATGCATACCTCAGCACTAATGGATGCAGTAGCTATTTTTACAACGCCGGAGGAACTACATACATTGAAAACCCCAGACCGACAGAGAGATTGCAGAGTAGCTTTTTTCTACATGGAGTCAGCCCCCTAGAGATTGTGAGTAATTACTGGTTGCTCCTAAAGTTTAGATCTTTATAGCTTTGGATTGTAATGGAACCCCTTATACTGGTAAATACCACTAGTCCTGTACAAGGTATGTTTAAATGGTGCTGTTCTGTTCAATACTTTGATTGCCATGAGATGGGAACCCGATTATCTGAAATAAAATGCATTAAGAAACTGTCCATGAGTCAGCTGAAGAGAAAATACAACAACAGAATAGTAAACACAAGAAGGTGTAGTACCTCTATTTGATCAATTCTCCACTTTGTAGCTGAAGTTGCAGTATTTTTTTCTGGCAGAAAACATACTTGGTAAATTCTGGAGGCAGAGTAGAATTTAAGTATTCATGTACTCAACATGGAAGAGGAGCCATATAGATTGTCTTCATATGAATTTTATGGTACTGTTTGGGCTAGTTTTAACTAGTCTTGGGTGAAGGCCTGAAGCCGATGTGATATAGTAAAAGATACATTTTTTCTATGCCTGTTCATTGGTGTTAGTTAAAGTTTGTCTATAGCCAATCCAATTTTGGCTCTCCTTTGTGGCATTTATTTGTAGTAAATTCATCTGTTGTGGTTATTATAAAAAATAGTTGTATCCAATTTACTTCTTCTCCTTTCAAATGCAAACAGTTTCATAACGTACAACAAGAGAATGGAAACATTTAAGTTTAATTTAGTTAGTGCGATCTGAGTAAGAGGTGAAGAGAATACATGACTCTGGCTAAAGTAGTAGGAATAGTATGAAATGCACTAATTCAAGTTTCTTTAAATTTCAGTTTTTATATGAAGTGGGCATTAGAGGAACTACTTTATCAAAATTTCACAGCAATCGTGTTAGTTCTTTAAATCCGAATCTTCAAATCACCAAAACATATAACCAGGAGAATGCTGAGAAATTTTCTATAATGCAACACCAGATCCGAAGAATTTTGGATAATAAGTTGAGTTTTAGCTGTTTGTATTTTCCGTCTCGTCGCAACACGGACTTCGCTACTGCCCTTTTAACGAAAATCAGGCCCGTTAAGTTACTGTAGAATAGCCCGTCGGCCCAGGTGCTAAAGCAAAACGGGTCCGGATCCCCTAAAGTTACTCAGAAGTCAGAATTTAGGGGATCCGATTCCAAGCAAAACCCCACGCGAAAACCCCTGCTGGCGCGATCAACATTCACAGTACAGTACTACAGTGCTCCCTCTTTTGCTATCTGACAATGGCAGACGAGGCTGAGGAGGTTGCCGAGACAGAAGCTGAATCTCAGGTCAATCTCCCTATGCTTGCATGATATTAGTTTTCTTAAAGGAATTATTTCGTACCGCCTCTTTGGAATTCCGATTAGAGAATCCCTCAACTCTTGCTATTCCATTTAGAATAGCTTCCTGCGACATCAATTTTAATGAAATTTATGCACCAGCTTTCTGAAACGGCTGATAATTTCATATTGATTTGGATCTCTGAACTTAGTTGTCTCAAAGGAGACAGTTGTGCGATGTGATCCATGGACTGCGTGCATCCCTTTCAGAATTATGGTTAGTTGATATTTGTTATTGGGATGGATGAACAAGGGATGCATGTAGGAATACAACTTTTCCGTGATCTGAAAAACTTTCAGCAAACTTCAAGCTTCTGTACGGGTATCGATTTTGACCTGTAAAAAGAGCTGTCTGGAAGGAGAGCATTTGGGACAAGAATGCATATTTATTGAGGAAAGCTCAGAGTTCTTTTCTAACAAATTAAAAAAAAAATTGGTTTATTTTCTAGCTTTGATCAATGAAGAGCACATCAACTTATGAACATAGGTCATCCTTAATTGATCTAGTTTTGGAAAAAAATGAACTTTTTAATTTTTTTTTTCATAAGAATGTAGGTCATCTCTTTTCTCCAAGCTAAAGTTCATATGACTTGCTAATTGCATAGCATTCTTTAATTTGTTCTTAATGTTAAATTATATATAGCACTCGAATGTTGAGTGTTTTACATGTCTGATGAATTGTATCTGACCTGTCAGGTATATATGGCTTGCATATTGCAGGGTAATAGGTAAGATCAGAAAACTCTAGTACTGATCTTTGTCATATTTCTGGGTTTGGTTATACCCACTATTCATCAGATGTGGTAGCTTAAATAGGACATTAACATGCTTTATGTATCCAATTAATGTGTTGTGAAGAGTTGGCATTGCTTATTATGATGCATGCATCCGGCACCTTTATGTGCTGGAAGTTTGGGAAGATGGTCGTGGAGATTTTCCTCTCATTGATCTTGGTACAAAATTTACTACTATTTTGATGTATTTTTGTGTTTTAACTCAATGTTTGCAATAATCAAGATGGTTTTTAAATAATTGTTCAGCTTGCTTGTAAGTTGTAATGCAATTTTGTTGGGTGAGCAGTGAAATATCAAGCGAAGCCTAGGATCATTTATTCAAGCACCAAGACAGAAGAGGCATTGTTATCTGCCTTACGGAGAAATGGTTTGAATTCCATAATCACACAATGAAATCTAAATTTCAAACATTTTTCTAGCTTTTTTGAATGAATTGTTTCGTTAACTCCTTTCAATGTAGATGGTGAAGAACCTACTGCTGTAAAGCTTGTTCGGAGTTCTGTTTTCAGTTATGAACAAGCCTGGCACAGGTTTAAGTCGATCTCAAATATATTTTTGGAGAACTTTATTATCTCGTTTTGTTATCAATTTATTCACCTTTGTTTTTTTTTTAAATCCAGGTTAATATATTTGGGAGTGGGAGAAATGGATGAGGGTTTAACTGCCAAAGAGAGAATTTGCTTTGTAAGTAAAAAAATCACACACTCACAGACACACAAACACACACACTTGTGGACTCTGTTTCTTTATCTGTGATAGTTGTTGAAACAAAGTTTAATTCACTTTGTCATGGTTGTATCAGTGTTGTAAAAAATGGCCTTAACGGCCGATTAAACGTCCGTTTAATTGTTAACGGCAGTCAAACCATTATGAATACACTAATCAGAGGTCTATTAACGGATTTTTCCGATTAATCGGCCGATTATTCCATTTATTCCCGTTTAATCGTCCGTTTATTCCCGTTTATTCTAGTTTATTCTCGTTTATTCCAGTGAATATTTATTTTTACATTGTTTTTTTTTCTGTGACTGTGTGTGATACTGTATTATAATTTTATTTGTACTTGGATATATACATCCAATATTTTTTATATATGTTCTTTCTTCTTAATTATTTTGAAATTGATTAATTCTTCTATTATTTATATAGCATATGTTTTTCTTACTTACTGATGTAATTTTTTCAATTAGTACGACATGTTCATGTATAAAATTAAGTTGTTATTATTAACTAAATTTAGTGATTTTATGTTGGAATGTTTCACTTCTTTCAAATAATATATTATTAATATTTGAAAAAAGCTTAATTTTCGAATTTATCTTTGCATTAAATAAATGTGTTACTTACAAATGTAAAATGTGTATGTGTTGTTAAGAAGAAATAAGCGTAGTGTCATGTTATAATAATAAAACTAAGTTAAATTAAGTTTATTTGATGAGTTTGATGAGTTAAATAAATCATTTTTAATAAATTATGAATATATACACATAATTTTAATGAAAACGATTAATTGGCCGCATAATTCCGATTAATCGGCCGCATACCGATTAATCGCTTGGTGGTACCCAGTCCGTCCGATGAGCGCATACCGTTATTTGCAACACTGGGTTGTATCAATGTTCATTAATAGAATATGAATAATTCTTTGAATAATTAGAATTTGAATAATTTAATATTTCCCCTACTTTGCAGCTTAATTCTATGATTGATCTGGGTAGTGAAGTTCAAGTACGAGCTGGAGGTGGCCTACTTGCTATTTTAGAGAATGAGGGGCTTGTGGATACCTTCGAACCAAAGGAATGTGGAAACACCATTGCAATTGATTGCGTAGCACAAATCTCATTGTATCCTTAATCTTTCATATAATTAGGTCATAATTCTTAAAAAAGAATTAGAAAAATTCATGTTTTGTTCCAGCCTTTTGGAAAGAAAAACCATTTTGGTCCTTGAACTTTTATTTGCACCAAGTTAGTCCTTGAACTTTTGAAACAAAGCCGAGTTAGTCCTTGAACCCTGGAAAAGAAAAAACAAAATCGGTCCTTGAACTTATACATACACGTCCTCAAGTTTTATAAAATAACAAAATTAGTCAGCTGCCATAGATGTGATGAGGGTGGTGTGCCATTAGGGATGTAAATTAGTAAAGGGATCATATCTTCTATTTGGATTTATATTATAATATCTGACAGATACATATACAGATACATGTATATTTTTTTAGTAGATACAAATACAGATACAATTTCAATTCAGAGGTGGATACAAATATGGATACAGAGAATTACTAGTCTTTAGAAATATAGCGTAAAATTTCATTACCAACCCAATTAATCGTCTTTAGACCTAATTACTCATTTACACATACTCACATGTCATCTTTTATTAAGATTTACAATTTTTTGGTACATTTTGACTATATATGATGATAATTAGTGAATAATTTTTGTTAGCTCATATATAATTTTTACATAACAATTTTTTGTTAACAAATTATGTTGTAAACCTTATGAATGTACATATAATATGTGATAGTTCCATTTCTTGTTTTTTTTAAGGTTAGATGATGAAGTGCAATCTACAGATTGTATTAATATAAGAATAAAGAACATAGATCAATCGTTACATTAGAGAATCAGAAACAGCAAAGCAAAATTCAAAAGAAAACGCTAACCTACATCAAAGTCTGTGATAGTTCCATTTCAATGTCTGATTCATTCATACTCATATTTGTGTTCCTTTAGTATCTGTTATGTCCATATTCATTTAATATCCAATCCGTATTTGTATATGAGATTACCCATATCTGTATCCTTATCCGAAATTAAAAATGGATATGGATGTGGTTTGGCGATTACTTGTCCGTATCTGTTCCATTTATGCCTCCATGTGCCATACTTTTGCATGTGTGATCAAATGTTTCTCATCAGAAAAGAAAATTCCACCCTAAAAGTTCAAGGGTGAGTTAAACTGTTTTGATTTTGATTGGACAGCTCATACAAATTATGGCAGTAAGATGCCGTTACATTTTATGGCACCCAATGTGAACTCGGAAGACTAATTTGGTTATTTTGATAGAGTTCACGGACTATGCCCTTTTCTGAAAGTTGAGGACCAAGTTGTTTTTCTTAATAAGTTGAAGGACTAGTTTGTGCAAATTTTTAGAAATGAGGAAGATAAGAGGGGAAGCAATAGAAGTGGCGGATTTTTTAGGGGTAAAATGTTTTTGCTTCCCCAGTATGAGGCCTAATGGGTTAATTTTATGCGGAATTACTAAATTAAGGCTGCACTTTGGTTTTTTTAACACCCAATTACTGCTTCTGTCAGCTTTGGGTTCTTTTATGCTATCAACCATCAATGTGCTTTTACAAACTTTTTTCTAAAGTGTGGTTATTTCCTTTGGAAATGTCTACAAGTCAAATTCTGACATGTTAATAAACAAAATTCTCCTTTCTCTATTGAATGGTTTAAGAAGGTAATCCTTAATCTTGGCATAGAGATAAGTATCTAAAACTTGATTCTGCTGCATATGAAGCATTGCAAATTTTTCAAATGGACAAACACCCAAGTCATATGGGAATTGGAAGAGCCAAAGAAGGGTAATATTGATTATTTATATCAGACAATTTCTGGTTTAGAATAGTATTAAGCACTGTTTTTTTTTTCTTCCAGGTTTTCTCTCTTTGGGATGTTTAATAAGGTAAAGCAAAAATTTTCTTATATTTTATTTATATGCCATTATTTATTATTGTTAGACTCATACTGTTGATTTCCCTTAATTACCCAGTGTGTCACGCCAATAGGAAGGCGTCTCCTGCGGTGAGTCCAATACTTGTTTACAACTTTATATAAAGTTTATGGAAATTCTAAGTGACAACTGTTAATGCTTGTCAGTACTTTTTGTTTCTTGTTCCAGGGCTTGGTTCTTGCGACCTGTACTTGACATCATGATTTTGAATAATCGCCTGAACACCGTATCCTTAGCTAGCTGTTGATAGATTATGAGTCATAAACCCAATGCGTAACCTGTTTAATTCTAGAGGTTGTTATGCTTAAGAGATTGAAGATATCATTCTTTCTCTCATGTGAAGAAGTGATGTCAGCTTTACGTGAGACTCTAAAGTCTGTAAGAGATATTCCGCAAATGCTCAAGGTACCATTTTATTGTTTAATGCTACTTGATTATTTCAGATTGTTAAACATTTGGACTCATCGACCTATGTACGATATAGTGATTAAATTCTTATTTAATTGCTCTTGGTTATTACTTCCTCTTGGAGGAGGGTGGTGGGGATGGCGTTGAGCAATACTGTAAAAAAGCTGAGCTCTGTTTTATGTTATCAAATTGATGCATTAGCCTAATTAACAACAACAACAACCAAGCCTTTAGTCCCAAACAAGTTGGGTACGGTAGAAATGAAACCCAACCGGATATTCGTGAGGGTTTCATTTCCATAAAAAGGCTGAATTTTACGTTGGCTCACCACACCTATCACAACCCTCCTTTTTCCTAGCTTGGGACAGGCTGTGTAGAAACTACTAAGTTGGTTTTGTTGCCTAATTAATGTCTCTATATTTTTTTTTCCAGAAGTTCAACTCTCCAAGTTCCTTCTGTACAAGCAACGATTGGAACTCGTTTGTAAAAGTAAACTTAAGAACTAAATTATAATATAGCAGGCTCAGATCTTTAATTACACTTTGTGTTTTACATTCTCATCTCGGCCTTTTTCTTTGTCATGCAGTGCATTTCTTCCTTATTGCATATAAACAAGATCTTTGAAGTAGGTTTATCTGAGTACCTTCTTGAGATGCTGGAAAACTTGCAGTTGGACTTACTTGAAAAGGTACGTAATTATTCTTTCCCCCCTGCATACTGAGTTGCAATTAGAATAACACTTTCCATTTAAAAATTAATTACTTCTATTTTATTTCTTCTTCTGCCAGGCAAATTCCTCTATTACAACAGAGCTAGCTTATGTCTTTGATCTGGTATGTATTTTTTTTTGAATCTTTTTGTGAAAGTATTATAAATTTCTAATACATAAACTTGCAAAGAAAATGTCTGTCAATCTAAAGCCACCAGAAAATAGTTGCATGGGTTATTGTTGTTTGAGTGTTTACAGTTTTGAACTTTGCAGAACTTGTATTTCTTACGGTGATTTCAACAAAACCAACCTGCTACCAATATCTGTCCCCAAAATTTGAGAAAAATGCCACCTGAGAATATACATTCTTACTGATAACTTTTGCTATTGCATTATCATTTGTGGTACTTTTTGTAGGTAATAGGTGTGGTTGACCCACGAAGAAGTAAGGAGAAGGGTTATGAGACACTAGTGAAGGAAGGCTTGTGTGATGAGGTAGGCTACAACACATCATATCTTTTTAGAACTAATATTACCATAAAAGACTAATAAAGTATCTTTTTGCTTCAGTTAGATGAATTACGAATGGTTTATGAAGGTTTACCTGAACTTTTGGACCAGGTAAAAGATAGTCCTTTCTTGCTAAAACCAAGAATTTATCGTTTTAGTTTAAACATAAATTTTCTTGAAGAGTTTTTAATCATTCTCATCTCCACTAGGTGTCATCTTTTGAAAATGCGTCTCTTCCTTTCTCGGATGATTGCAGGAATGCTCCATGCATTGTTTATGTACATCAAATTGGTTGGTTCCTTGATCTAGTATTTCTTTGTATTATATCTTCAAATCGTGTTGTTCTTTAGTTCAGCATTCAATTATTTTCTTGATTTTCAATCTTGCAGTTGCTGTTCAGTTTAATTTGTGTTGCTTTTGTATGCTTCAGGTTACTTAATGTGCATTTTTGACGAAAAGCTGAGTGAGGAAACACTAGCAACACTTCAGAACTTTGAATTTGCAGTACGTAGTGATTATAATATACTTATATCCAATTCTTTCAATATGGTGACATAAATTTATGCTCAGTTTTCAGAAGATGGTGAGCAGAAAAAGTTTTTCTATCATACCCCAAGGACAAGAGAGCTTGATAACCTTCTTGGTGATATCTACCATAAAATCCTTGGTATGCTTTGGAAAGTTAATGTATCACGGTACTAAAAAATAGCGAACTTACACGTTTTCTTTGTGCAAAGACATGGAGAGAGCTATTATTGGAGACCTGGTGTCTCGCATCCTCCAGTTTTTACCTCATATGACAAGGGCAGTTAACTTTGCAGCTGAACTTGATTGGTAAAGTGCTGCTCTCTCCAAATTTGTCTATAAATGTTGTGGTCTAATTTCAATTGGCGGTGTCACTGGGTCAAGCTTTGTCTGATATCCATGCCCAACCCTCAAGTAGGTTTTAGTTGGTCTGAGTTGATCTGACCTGACCTGACTTGTCAGATGGTCCTGAAATTCAAAGCTTTTAACCAACCAGTCTTTTTTGACTGTCAGCACCAGTCTCAACATTTAGGATTGATAGACAGCTGATTCATCATTTTCTCAATTGTTTTTGTTAGTATTTTGTCATTAGCAATTGTTGCTCACCAAAACAACTATGTGAGACCTATCCTCGTTGAGGATTCATTGCTCGAGATACATAATGGGAGGTACTAATTTCATGTCAAGTTGGCTTTTTTTTCTTCTCTTTTGCATATTTGTCCACTTGACGTTCAATAGATGATAAAAAATAATGTAAGAATGTTGCACTAACTCTTAGAAGGTAGACATCCTTTGCAGGAAATGACTGTTGATACGTTTGTGCCAAATGATACAATTATTCTTAGCAACGGTAAATTTTACTTTACTTTTTATACTAAAAGAAAAGGACTTGGTCTTAATCACTAATAGTTAAGTGTCATGTTTGTTTGTTTCAGAAAGAATTAATATCATAACTGGCCCCAATTACTCTGGGAAGAGCATTTACATTAAGCAGGTGAAAAGTTTTTGATATCAGTATTTTCAATTGTCTTTGTAAGCTTCTGCATATAATTTTGGATTCAGTGCCTTATCTTTTGGTGCTGTTCTCAGGTGGCTTTGGTGGTTTTCCTTTCTCACATTGGAAGCTTTGTACCAGCTGATTCTGCTACAGTAGGGTTGACAGACAGGTATAATATATTGCAGAAAGTTCTTTTCTTTTATTATACCTGATACGAGAGACCATAGTTGCTGCTGCAAATGGCACCTAGCCATCAAAATCAAGGCTAAGTCAAGCAACTATGTCTAATTTGCATAACTTTACAATTTCAGTCCCATATAGTTGCTTTCTGATTTATGCAAAGCTTGAAGTAACACCGGAATTTATTTGCTTGGTTTAACTTTCCAGAAAGGAAACATTAATTCTTTTTAGGGTGAGGACAAAATTGTTCATTATTTAATCAAGTGTACCTTTGCCATCAACATGTGTATTGGACCAAAAATATCTGGGTGCAAGTAGATTTGAGAATGAGATCTTCTTACATTGTGTTTCAATATTTATATAAGAGTGGGGGTGATTTACTGATAAAAGGATAGGTTGAATTGGCTGCGTTTATTATATGCTACTGCTGATACTAAAATTATCTTTTTAAGGATATTTTGTGCCATGGGCAGCAAGCTCATGACAGCAGAGCAGTCAACTTTCATGGTCGATTTGCATCAAGTTGGAATGATGCTTAGGTATGTGATAGTAATAAGTATTCATCTTTGCATCAAGAACCTGTAACCTCTGGCACATACTGGTAATAGAAAATTCTGGTACAACAATATGGTACCGGATATATAGACCAGAGTTCCATCCTGCTCTCCAATTAGGCAATTACCAAAACCACACAAATGAAGGAGAAAAGGATAAGCTAATCTCACTGTTTTAACTACAAGCAGTATTTTTGTAAGATGTACACATTAATAGGATACTGATACCAACCCTGACCAGTTGGTATTGTAAAATGCTATTCCTCGATTTATGCATCTTATTTAACATTCCTAATGGTTTTATTAGACAAGCAACATCAAGATCCTTGTGCTTATTGGATGAATTCGGCAAGGGTACTCTTACAGAAGGTTAGATGCTAAGCTTTAGTGTCATCTGAAAATGATCATAGCTTTGTTATCTTATAGATTTAGGTAATATGCTTGGGGCTGAAAAAGGGAAAATATCACTGACAATCTCCTCATCCCTTTATGCTTTGACAAAATATTCTCATTTGGTCTTGTATTCCTATTTATATATTTTTTAAAGAAAGCAGCAACTTGCCACCTGTTTTCATCAAGCAGAAACAAGTAACAGTGCAACGGTCAAAATGCAACAACAAACTGTCTCAGCTAACACCAAAAGTAAACCCTAGGCTGGATCAGTAAAATAAACTATTCAAAGATTCAAGCATCCTTGATACTCCATTGTCTTGGTCTTGGTTCAGCCAAGACAGAACTCCTTATAGGGTACCACCAGTACACATACCGGGACCTGATGTGCCAGTAGTTAGAAGCTCCAGTTATTCTCAGTAACATCACACAGCCCCAGAGAAAACAAAAAAGGAAATTTTGCTCTTATATTTTCTCACAGCCCCCTCACAATTCTTCAATTGCACTTGGATCAGATCACGGTAAGGTCTCGCAGGGGGCGGGGCCCTCAACTGCTGCGGCATATCCTATTTTTCATATCAAACAAATTAGGAGACATGATTGACCTTGTCTTGAGCCCCTCTTGCATTCAAATTAAGAATTTGAGTTGCCATCAAAATTGACACTTTTGATCCCTTACCAGTAATCTCATGATCCAATCAGTCTACTTACTGTCAAATCCTCTAATATGAAGAGCTTTCAAATAACCCCAACTAATAGCTTTATCACAAGCCATTCCTTAATCAAATTTCAATAGAATGCCCTTTTCATTAGTAGCTTTGGAGCATGTAAGATTTCACAGGCACACACAACACTATTGAATATGAATTTGCCCTTAGCGACTAGCACAATTAGTCTTTATGTAGTAGTTGAATGTGTTTAAATTATTTTATAACAACAGTTATATTAAATTTTTAACAGCATCCACAGTTTTAGGAACCAAAGACACAACGGCCTTTTTAAAATTGGATAGTTTGAAATTGCCACAAGCAAACTGGGTAGTTAAATGACAGCTCTTTAGCAACATCTGAGTATTTTTCCTCAGAGGAGTTATCTATCATCTGAGCCAAAAGCAGCACAACAAATTTCCTCTTAAAATCTTATTCTAAAGATAGCCTTTCCTCTTCAATAACCATCTCACCAATCCAAAAGGATGGGGCCATATTCTATGTATGCAGCTGTTTGAATTGATAAAATGTATTGTTAAATTTGCTTTTAACATGTCTGTAGCTATTGTATGTTTCAAATAATTTTTTGTATCTTTCCATCATCAACCAAATATATTTATTCTCTGACTTTCTAGATGGAATTGGGCTGCTTGGAGGAGTTATCAGTCATTTTGCTGCATATGACAGTCCTCCCAAGGTTAGTTTGATTATGATGCATGCAAAGTACAATATTTATATAATTGCTATACTGCTTGTCCGACATGTAAATTGTTATGTTGGGTAGTTATTGTGGCTAATCTTGTGGTTTGCAAGTGCAGATTCTCTTGTGTACACATTTGACAGAGATCTTTACTGAGAACTTGTTACCAGAGGTAAAATAGTTGTATTTTCTGCTCTTTCTGGTGTATTATTTTCCTAATTTTGCGGTTTATTACAGTCAGGAAATGTCAAATGTTACACCATGAGCGTGCTAAAACCAGACAACAAGTGCACTGACGGTGATGAAATTGTATATCTATACCGGTATGTTGGCATTACTTCTTGTGTATAGTATGCTGTGCATTTTTTCTTGTGTACTGTACACTGCATTACTTTTTGTGTTCTAATGTGTATTGCTATTAAATTTTCGAGTTTCTTACTGGAAATTATCTGTCTTGAAGACTAGTACCTGGGCAAGCGTCATTGAGCTATGGTAGATATCTTATCCCTTTATGTGCATACCAATGTCTACAACCAATCTTTCTGGAAAAGTAATATATTACTGTCTATAACAGGATTGCACTGTGCGCATCTTGCTGGTTAGTTCCTTTCTGATGTTATAAACACTTCTCTTTTTAATGTTCTTTCTTCTTTTACTCCATTTTCTCTTCTTTTTTTTCACGGACATACTCTTTCATTATTTTTTACACAAAAATATTGCTAATACAATTTTCTCCCCATTTGGCAAGCAGTTAGGGCTATTTTTTTATCTGGAGGTGTGAGAAAGTATACAAGGGGAAGGAGTTGGAGAGTGGGACATTAGATTTTAAATGGGTTTATTATCCTTCTTGTTCAAGTTCAGGTCCGCTTGTTAATATGGAATGCAGGGTAAAGGGGTCATTTTTTTTTTTTCTTTCATAGGCCAATTGGTGCTTCATTAGCTTTGAGGGTTTTTGGCAAGTACTATAATTGAAAGATTTTTTTGCAGGTGTTTCTAGGAAGAAAACTACTTTCACAATTTTCTTAGTTTACACTGACAATTTTTATTTAGGAGTACCAAGTGATGTTATTGAAAGAGCCATGAATGTTTTGGAGGATCTGAATCTTAAAAGGCGAGCCAATCGCTTTAATTCCCAGAAACTATTGGCTAAAGACCAGCAATACAAGGTGACTAGTTGTATAACTTATTTTATCCCGATTACATGTTACCCATGGCGGCTACGTTTTATACCATTACACGGATAAAAGAAGGAAGAAATTTATTTTTCACTATAGTTTTATGTAGTTCTAGATTTTCATACTTAACTGCTTCGCATTTTTTTTTCTGCTCAGCTGGTTAGCCCACTCTATAGTAGAAAAGGGATTGATTCATTCAAATAACCGTAGTTGAAATATTTGTTGTGCTTTTTTGGGTGTTTAGTTCAGACAAATAGTCACTTCAAATTGTGTGTTCTTCCCCCGCTTATTACAACTTTGCAGGATATGGTGTCTCTGCTATTGAGTTTTGATGCAGAGAAAGGTGACCTAACCAAGTTTTTCCAAGAAATGTGCACGTCCCCGTTCTGAGTCTAGCATGAATGGCTTCATCCTGAGAAATTCCCAAGCTATGTACATATGTGATGGCTTTTTCTTGCAATCTGGCAATGTAGATTTGAATTTGCCATGATATGATAGACCAGAAAATAAAAAAGAGCCATAAATGGATGCAATCCAAGTCTTTTAAAGCACACTGATAAATCTTCATTGTAATTACGTGCAATAGAAGCTAATTGTTTTCTTACTAATTTGCAATCGAGTAAAAGACTTTCAGCAATGGGATGGTTATTGCTGGAGTCCATATCCTCTGAGGTAACAAACTATTTATGTTTAGATACAGATCGTACGATCAGAATCTGGATCAATCCAACCCGAGGTGGCATGCACGGGCCCTTTTAATATTCATGTGGATTCTGATTGGACGATCCGGATCTAAACATAAATATGCTGTTACCTTAGGTGATGTGAATTCATGAATCATTGTTGTAGTGTTTGCCAATTGCCATGCAATGAGCTTAACTGAGAATTAACTTTACCTGAACCATGCACCCCCACGTCACAAGAAACTAACTTCCATAAACTAAGATGATATCATATCCAAGCAAACAAGTAATACTTCACATCTCAATAAACAAACCTTAGCCACTGCTAACAAACTAAAGGCCTTCAGACGCATCAGCTTCTATATATACAAGTACTCTGCATCTCAAGTTCCACAACCCAGAGCTCTGCACGCTACTTGATTCCAAGCAAAAGCAGCAAAGAAAGCAAAAAGAAAATGGCCTTGAAAGTAGTAACGATCCTCTGTGCACTTCTTATAGCATATGTAGCAGCAAACCCAAGTGAAGCCATCACCTGCATGGATGTCGACATGTGTGTGGCTCCGTGCATAAGCTACCTAACCGGGGCTGAGTCATCACCCTCTGCTGCATGCTGCGAAGGTGTAAAAAGGCTCAAATCTCTGCCGTCCTCAACCGATGAAAAACAGTTTGCTTGTAACTGTGTCAAACAAGCAGCCTCTAAAATTGCTGATATTAAGGATGACGCAGTTAAAGGCCTCCCGACAGCATGCGGCACTCCACTCCCGTTCCCCATCAGCCTCCAGTTTGACTGTTCCACGTAAGTATTTTTGAACAAAGTGTTCCTAAGTTTAACATTATCTAGTTATTAGTTTTAAGCAGGTCTTCATAGTTGAACTGGGGCCTTTATTGTGGCTTTACACTTCTGGCATCAAATTTTGATGACAAGCTTAGTATAAACAAAGGAGTTTACAATTTTTCTTTAATTAATTGCATTAATTGGAACAATTGTTGGATTCTGGATTAATGGTTCGTTTCCCTTTTTTTTTTTTTCCTTATCCAGCATTCCTTAAAAGAGCTACGGAGGTAAAACAGCTCGAAATAAAAAGTGACAAGTTATTGGCGATAATAAAAGGGAGTTGTGGAGAATCTGAGTAAAATGGCAGAGATCTCTTTGACAAGATAGCTTACTATATATTGTAAGAACTTAATGAATACACAGTTTGGCCGTTGAGAATGTATTAACTAATGAATACTATATTATATATGCAATTATGCAAATAAACTGCATGTGATAGAGTTGTGCTGGCGTTCAAGTCTCTGTTCAATTATTGCTGAACGCGTAATAGATAATTGTGCATCGTAATTAATTTATTTGCGTTTAATTACATTCTTTAATTTTAATAAAACGGCTATTGACCACCCAAATAAAAATAGAAAAAGAAAGACCAACACGTATGAAACAATAAATAAGACGAAAGGTATGTTTCATGAAAAAAATACGCTAGAACAAAAATAGATATACCGAGTTGAAGAATTTTGATGTTATTCCGAGAGGAAATATTACTATGGTCTGCATCCCATTTTCCGGGTAAAAATATTGAAAGAGTAGTTTTTTCTTCATGCAGAGTACGGAGAATAGAGTCAAAAAGTGCTGGATGAAGCAAAAATTGCTCTGTCAATATCATTACCCCCATTTCCCCATCACACAAGAATTAGATAAAAATAATTCCCATATAAACACCAAAATGTCCGAATAATTCGAAGTGTTGTCCACCACAAGAAAATATTTATACTTGCTTCAAAATGTGTATATATCTCAAAAAATGTTTATACAATGCATAATCAGCAACAACAAAAATCAGGAATTAATCCTTGGCCGACATTATCAAGAATAAAACAAATGACTAGCTATCCTCTCAGCACGTCGTCTTCGCATAAAAAACGTTTATACTTCAAAATATCTTCATTTTTTTTTTTACAAAATTGATTTTTTTTTTCATATACAACATAAAAAAATAATCACAAAATAACCTAAACATTCTTCATACTTCTTTGAAAAGTGATCACGTGCAAATAATATTGACAATTATGTAGTGTATATATTTTAATTGACGGTGAACTATTTAGGCATATTTTTATAATTTTCTTACTTTGGAATGGCCTGATGTCATGTATAAATTGTGTAAACAATTACGATATTATGCGGAATCAAGTACAACAAATGGCTCAACTGACCTCTATTGTTTAATAACTTTTGTATATATATATGATATTTTATATAATTTAGAGTATATTAATGTTAGAGTAGAACTAGGGTGTGATGTGCTCACCAAACTCTATGGTGAGCACAACTCTACATAAACTATCGGATTCACTTCAAACGAGATGAATCCAACCGTTGAAACCGATGTACTTTACGAGTGATGCGCGTACATGCAAAATTTTAAATTTTTTGAATGCATTAAAACAACTTCATTTTGGATCATTCATTTTTCATCAATTTTGACCACTTGACTTGAGACTAAATGAATTCAAAAAATTCAAAATTTTGCATGTACGCACATCACTCGTAAAGTACATCGGTTTCAACGGTTGGATTCATCTTGTTTGAAGTGAATCCGATAGTTTATGTAGAGTTGTGCTCACCAAAGAGTTTGGTGAGCACATCACACCCTAGTTCTACTCTTAATGTTATGGATATCGTAAATTGATCTCCATTCTTAACATGAAAATTTTATATAATTGACTCCCTTAATTAGAAAGTTTTGACTCTGTTTCTGATTGTAGATATGAAAAAGAAACAACATTCTCTAGATAATCCATGTACGGCCCATTTTTTGCAAATTTTTTTTACCTTGCATTGATAATATTTCTAAAAAATATTAGAAACTTTAAATTATAAATATTACATATGCATCTAATTGTTTACAATTTTGTAAGAACATTTAACGGAAGGAGACATTTTTCGTGATATTTAGAAAATTTAAAGAAGTGTTTATACTGTATAGTAAATAAACAATTTTTTAGGTTACCGTCTTACCAACATAACATATGTGGCAACTGGAAACAAATGTTGCCTCTAACCGAGTGGAACTGTGGAAGTTACCAAATAGCATTATTAGTTTATTACAATGATACCATCGAAACGGTTTTTTTTTTCTTTTTCTTTTTATAATGTCGTTAAGCACCTAAAAGAAGTTTGAAGTGGAGTTTTTCATCCAAACACATTTCCCGTACTTAATAGCAGAAAAATTAAAAAACAGATGTCACTGACTGGTGGGTCCAAATTTCATTTCAGCGCTAGAGACAGCGCCCGAGTGTCTCAGTGGTTGTGATTTAACAGTTCAACTTGCACTTTGCCGGAAAAATATTGACAGAGTAAATTTTGCTTCATACAGCGCATGATACATATGCAGCGCTCGCTTGATACTATTGTCTGTCCGCTGCATAAAGAAAACACTGCTCTGTAATATCTTCAACCACTGCGCGCACCTAATTGTTTTGTGGTTTGCCAGACGGCGGTTCGCCAGTTCAACAAAACAACGTCATCGCCACGTCACCAATTAAATCGGACGGTTCACATCTGTTGCGCACAAATTGTACGGCCTCAGTACCTTCCCGACCAAGAGCGCGTTTTCCAGATCCTATATAAAATCGACCAGATCGCCGATGGTGGTTTGCGGTGCAGCCTCCTGCGCTTCCAAATCTTTCCGCTTCCTTTTTATCATTCTATTATTTTTCATCTCTTTCTATTTTTAAACCCTTATTCTTAAAAAGAAAAAGATAGAAAAACAATCCAAAAAAAAGGATCTCCCAAAAACCCTCTCTATATCATATCGCGGAGGAAGACGAAAGGTTTGTATCTCTGTTAACCCTAGCTTTTATCGTCAATTTGCAGGGTTCAGAGAGAAAAGAGAAAAAAAAGAACAAAAATAAAAATAAAAAAGAACTAAGAAAAGAGAAAAGAAAAAGGGAGGAATGGCGGAGATGCAAGTGATGACGCCTAATAATATGGCGATGACTAATGCGGTGGCTGTTTCTCCGGCGATCAACGGAGCGGCGCCGGGAGCGGTTCAATTTCCGACCACCTCTCTGTATGTGGGAGATCTGGATACCAACGTCACCGACTCTCAAGTTTTCGAGATGTTCAACGCAATGGGATCGGTCGTGTCAGTGAGGGTCTGCCGTGACGTCACCACTCGGCGGTCCCTTGGTTATGCCTACGTCAATTTTAGCAGCTCCGAGGATGGTTTGTCCCTTTGATCTATTTCTTTTTTTAGCACTTGTGATCTTTTTGGGTGGTATTTCTTTCCAAGCGTTGGATTACACGGTTTTGTCTGATTAGATTTACTGTACCTTGGTATGACATCTTTATGCTGTAATTTGGTATTGCTATGTTGGTTATGTCCTTTTAGTTTTAGTTATTAGGTTTCACTTTTGGATTTATTACTCTCAATGTTGTGATTTTATTAGGATACATGATGAACATAGTTTGATTATTTTCTAATACTGTTAATTATAATACCCCCTTTTTTAAGATGCTTTGGCTGATTATAAGTCATAACTACTTGGTCCACTTATTTGGTTTATTCTAACATACTGGTAATCTCCTCTCTCTCTCTTCCATTGCTTTTTGAGGAATCTGACTGCTTTCTTACTGACTTGGCAGCTGCTAGGGCATTGGAGATGCTAAATTTTGCTCCTCTTGGTAACAAGACTATTCGTATAATGTATTCAAATCGTGACCCAAGTTTACGTCGTAGTGGTGCTGCCAATATATTTATCAAGGTTAACCTCTAAATCTTTTCCTTAGTTCTCATTTTTTGTACTTTTTGAAGAAAAATTCCATGCGCTGATTAGTTCCTTGAGTCACTTATTAGCTCTATATTTATCACTTTTATTTCAGAACCTAGACAAATCAATAGATAACAAGCTACTGCATGAGACATTCTCTGTATTTGGTACAATACTTACCTGCAAAGTCGCAACAGATCCATCCGGGCAGTCGAAAGGTTACGGTTTTGTTCAATATGAAACCGAGGAAGCTGCAAAGAAAGCAATAGAACAGCTCAATGGGATGCTTTTGAATGACAAGCAAGTTTATGTGGGTCCATTTCTCCGCAAACAGGACAGAGAAAATTCAGTGGACAAAACAAAGTTCAATAATGTCTTTGTTAAAAACCTAGCCGAGTCCACCACAAAGGAGGAACTTGAAGATATATTCGGCAAGTATGGCACAATTACCAGTGCCGTTGTTATGACTGATGAGAATGGTAAATCAAGGTGCTTTGGGTTCGTTAATTTTGAGAACCCTGACGAGGCTGCACATGCAGTTCAGGAGCTTAATGGGAAGAAATTTAACGATCAGGAGTGGTATGTTGGAAGAGCTCAAAAGAAATCAGAAAGGGAGATGGAGCTAAAGGCCAAATTTGATCAGAGTGCGAAAGAGGCCGCAGACAAGCTTCATGGGTTGAATTTATATTTGAAGAATTTGGATGATAGCATCACTGATGATCAACTCAAAGAATTTTTTTCTGAATATGGCACAATAACCTCTTGCAAGGTCAGTCTCTTATATTTATATAGCCACAGTAATTTTATATTCTTTTGGTTTGATTAAATTGATCAATTTCAATTATCTAATTGTCCTTATTGTATTGAAGGTTATGAGGGATCAAAATGGCGTTAGCAAGGGGTCTGGGTTTGTTGCCTTCTCAACTACTGAGGAAGCAAATCGCGCTGTAAGTATTTTCTTCTTCCTACACTGTTCAGGAACAATTTTTTATTGGTAATTTTGTTCAAATTATTTACACATGTTAATTCCTTTTTTTTCTTTGTGTGTGTTTGTTTGTTTTTCTGACTTCAGCTTGCAGAAATGAATGGGAAATTGGTTGCTGGGAAGCCATTATATGTAGCAATTGCTCAGCGAAAAGAAGATCGAAGAGCTAGACTACAAGTATCTTTTTAATCATAGATTATTCTATTTTTTTATCATTTAACTTTTTCTAAAAAATGGTTCTTTGCGCTGACTGATTGATTCTTTTCTGTCGGGAATTATAGTTCCAATTTGCACAGATGCGGCCTATGCCAATGGGGCCTCCTATGGGTCCTCGTATGCCCATGTTTCCTCCAGCCGCTCCAGGGGTTGGTCAGCAGATGTTTTATGGGCAAGCTCCTCCCCTTATGCCCCCTCAGGTAACTTATATCTGTGTAAATATCATTACAAAATCACAAATTATATTGCAAGTACATGCAAAAATATATGTTAGGCACAAGGCTGGGAGAATATTTCCTGTTCTTTTGTTGGCTGATTTGATATTGTGCTTTTACTGTCCCTCTAGCTTTCTACAAGTGCCTGTCCTTTGGACTTAATTGTTTAACAGTGTTGTTCTCCTTATACTTTCTGTGCAGCCGGGATTTGGATTTCAGCCGCAGATGGTTCCTGGGATGAGGCCTGGTGCTCCAATGCCCAACTTCTTTGTGCCATATGTGCAGCCAGGTCAGCAAGAACCCAGACCTGGAGGCCGCCGCGGCAGTTCTGCACCTATGCATCAGAACCAGCAGGCTATGCCTGTTATGCACAATCAGGTTTTGTATTATTATTTTTTTTGTATTACAATTTATTTATGTCTTATTATCTATCACCAGCTTCTGTTTTGTTCTTTCTCTTTCTTTCCTCTTTAGTCAATATATCAACTTCGGTTTTCTTTCTATCTTTATTTTGCCCTACAAATCTCATCCTAGCAGACTATTGCTCTCTTTATTCATTAATTTAACTACTTTTCACTGCTTAAAAATGTTAGCACATACTAGATTCTTGTTATACTCATGGATATCGAGTCAAATGAGAATTTCAATTTTTTATTTATTATTTAACACGTGAAAATTCTTTCCTATGGGAATGTAAAAGAAGCACAAAAAAGTGCACTTCACATTTTATTCTTCTACTTTCTTCTATATCTCACTTAAAACTTTTTTTTATGAAAATGTACAGTTTATTTGAATAATGTATTTATATGCGGTATGTTTCCTTGATACAGATGATGGCACCAAGGGGTCGCATGTATCGCTACCCTGGTGGAAGGAACATGCAGGATTCCCCAACACCTAATATGACAGGAGGAATGATCTCTCCTTATGACATGGGGTCCCTACCTGTGCGGGATGCCCCTATCTCTCAGCCTATGTCTACAAGCACTCTTGCTTCGGCCCTTGCCAATGCTAACCCTGACCAGCAAAGGATGGTAAGCCTCGGTCTTGCAAATTAATATTTTTTCCAGCACAAGCTATTGCTAGTTGGCGTTAACAACATGGATTGACTCGTGCTCATATAATCAATGAGAAAAATTGCTAAACTGGGAATGTAGCACAGCTCTTGGACATGTTGTGTACCATCACTGAATTTTGAGAACCTTGGAAGATTAATTGTACACAATGTCATCTAAAGAAGGAGAATTGAACTGTAATTATTATTGTAATTTTATTTAAAAGATGAGTCTAAGATTGAGTTGGGTTGCAGATGTTGGGAGAGACCTTGTACCCGTTAGTGGACCAGCTGGAGCACGAGAATTCAGCGAAGGTGACGGGAATGCTCCTTGAGATGGACCAGACTGAAGTTCTCCATCTGTTGGAGTCACCTGAGGCGCTTAAGGCGAAGGTTGCCGAGGCCATGGATGTCCTTCACAATGTCGCACAGCAACAGCAATCTAGTCCTAGTGATCAGCTGGGCGCTCTCTCACTTAGCGATGGGATCGTGTCTTAGTGCCCTTTGTGCTCTTCTGTTTTATCCTTGTGACTTGAATAAAGAAACAAGGGATAAAATTGAAGTATATTAGAAGGAAGTGCCCTTGTTGTAGTTTGCGGAATCTGGAGTTTGGTTCTTTAGTTATTGTGTTTCTTATTTGAATCTAGTTGGTTGAACTTTAAAATTAAAAAAAAATGTGTGGTAGGTTGTGCTGTGTCTGGCTGTATGATGCAAAATTGTGTGTTTCTTGTTTAAAATCCGGATGGGTGCATTTGTTTGTTGTTTGTTTTGCACTTGGGATTTGGATATGTCGAACTTGGAAGTATGATAGGCTTGTTATTTGATAATTTTCTTGGGAGTATATTTTGCTTGTTCAAATTTAAGTTTTCTGGGGGGCAATGTCTTGCGCAAAGCGCATCAGTTCCTTGTGAGTACGCCATAATTTAACTTTTTGTATAGATGATTGACCGAAATTTTTATTAATATCCAAAAAAAATAATTCAAAATCTATACTGATTTTGAAATTTTTTGGAATCTGCCTAATTCGCAGAATAATATTCCGGATACTGGATCTAAGAATTGCCTTTTCGGGAAATAATTATGCGGATCCAGCATTTTTCTGTGGAAGTTTTTTTTTAGATGTTTTAATTTTTTTTTGGGTTTTTTAATTGTTTTTTCAGTTGATTTAATTGTTCAATAGTTATGTGAATTTTTATTTAGTAAATATTTGAATATACGAATATGTTTGTTAAATGGGAAGTAAGACGTATAATATAGAGAATCAAATTTTTCGATATGTAATATAGAGGATCAAATTTTTTCCAAATTCAAACAATATATGAATTAAACCACTAATAGCAGATCTGTAGATGTCATAAATTAAAATTGAAAAATAACATAAAAACAAAAATAAAAACCAGAATTGTCACTACAAATTAAAATTAGAACAACATAAAAATTAAAAAAAATCAATGTTGACGTCTGTTTGAAGAAAATGCTCTTGCAAAAGAAGATCTTCTTGTTGCTTCTCTAGGGCAGGTACTGGAAAAGACAGTTATCATTGTATTGGATTTCTCTGTCACTGTCATCATTATATTGAATTTCTCTGCTAACAAACAATTTTACACAGATCATTTTTAGTTTAATTGGTTTGAATAACAAACTACAATTTCAAAATAATAACTCTATAAGCATTTACAACATAAATTAAAATATCACAAAAATTAAATTTAAATAAATAAATAAAACTTACGGAAAGTAAAAATAGGCTCTTCTTCTTTCTTCTTCTCTTAGGAGACAGACCGGATTGTGACAGAGAAGAGGGAAGAAGAGCCTATTTATAAAACTCTATTATATTTTTGGGAAATAATTCTGAAATGTCATTTCTGACATTTCAGAATTATTTTCCAAAAAGTTAATTTCTAAATCCGAAAAATTATTCTGCGCATTGGACACCGACAGATTTCGAAACTTTTTTAAAAAGAGCGTAGATTTTGAAATTTAGTATTTATTTTGAATATTAATAAAATTTCGGGATGATTGATAATTGGTTTCCTTTGAAAATAAACATTCGGAAATCTACTCTCTAGTATGTACGATTTGTAGTAAAATATCTTGGCATAGCATCGCATTTACTAAACGCCTTTCACTCTCCATTAATTTTTCAAATGGGGGAAAGGGAACCGCCAGCAAATCTAATAGTCCCAAAAATCGAAGACTGGTTGTTGAGAAAGACCTACTATTCTTCCATCGCTTGAAGTTTCTTCCTTTTTCTTTCCCAATTCCTCTCCTCGCTGTATTCTTCCAAAATTTCTCAAGTCGTTCTCCATGCTAACAATGGAGAGAATGGGGACAAACAACATTCAAGCCAAACTGGTGGGTACGTCTTTCCCTTTCGTCTCACATCTTATTTTTCCTTGTAATTGTGTTGCCCAATTCTAATCTTCTAAACATAAGGTTCTCAAAATAATTAAGACAGTGTATTACAATAGCATACACAAGAGTAATGACAAGCAACAACACCCCTTCCCTGACTTTGCCCTCAATTCTGAATCAAATTTTGCAGTTATGCTTGTGAATTTGAAGTAAAATAACTCGTTAAAGAATGTTGGTGTAAATTCACACATTATTCTTATCTGACTATCAGGTTCTTCTTGGAGATATGGGGACTGGAAAAACAAGTCTTGCGTTGAGGTTTGTCAAAGGACAGTATTTTGATTGCCAGGTACATTCTTTGCTTCATTATTTTTTTTTTTGAGTAAAGGTTGGAGGTTAAGCCACCCAACTATTTAATACTCCTGTTTATTATAATAAAGAATTTCTCCCATCCGGATTTCGAACCCATGACCTCTCACATAGAGGCCATGTGCCTTTGCCACTAGACCAAATGCTAGTTCTCCTTTGCTTCATCATTTAGAATAATTCAGTCTTTTTCTTCCCCCTCCACTTGGAATATCTAATATATAGCCTTTTTTTTTCTGTTTCTTTACAGGAATCCACAATCGGGGCGGCATTCTTCTCTCAGATATTGTCTCTCAACGATGCCACTGTGAAGTTTGATATCTGGGACACTGCAGGACAGGAAAGATACCACAGCCTGGCTCCGATGTATTACCGTGGTGCCGCTGCTGCTATTGTTGTGTATGACATCTCAAGCATTGTAAGTGCTTTGTTCATCTTATTCAACTGGGGAAAGAAGGAAAAAAATACAATTGTAAATTAGACTTGTATGGTAACAGACACATGGGCGGATCCAGGATTTTCGTCAGGGGGGCAAAAAAATATCGAATCGGATTTAAATACCTAATCGGATTTAAATCCATTAACCAATTGAGTATTCGATAAAAAACAATGCTTTAACTTATACTTTTCAATGGTTAAACTTGTAATTTTTGATGCTTTGACTTATAATTATAATTACCAATCAAAATTCAACAAATTTATTTCAATTTTAACCCTAAATTTAACCCGAATTACAAATCAAACGTCCAGAGGGGGGAAAAAAATTTCAAGGGAGAGGCAAAGTCGGTCAAAACTAATAAATTTACACTAAAACTCAAAATCCACGGGGGAGCTGCTGCCTCCCCTTGAACCACTTGGGTCTGCCCCTAAACAGACAGGGGAAAAGACTTGAGAGAGAAAGATAATACAATTTAGGACAAAGATCTATTGTACTAATGGATCGTTAATTACCAGGATTCATTTACAAAAGCAAAGAAGTGGGTTGAGGAACTCAAAAGACAAGGTATTTAATAATTCATACTATGATTGAAAAACTAACAAAAAATGCATTCATCTGGTTCAATGATCTGTTCTTTGTTAATAGGAAACACATACTTGATTATGGCATTGGTCGGTAACAAGGTCGATTTGGAAAAAGATAGGAAAGTGCAAATTGAGGTATAACTATTTGATTTTAGCTCTTTTTTCTCCTCTTATTCAATATTGCTGCTTATGTAATAGTATACAAAAGATTATATGAAATGACGGTTGCTACTATGCTCCACAAAATTTACTATGTCCAATAGAAACCCTTGCTCTGTTTCATTGGACTTATCATTCAAATAATTTTTTCTGACCTATAATTAAGTTCTCTAATTATGTATGAAGCAGAGGTAAGACATGCTGATGTGACTAACACACTATTTTGGAGTTTGAAATCAGATGACTGGTACTTTCTATATACTTTCTTTGGTTTCATTTTGGAACTGAAATGCATCTCAATTTGACAAACTTTGTAGCAAGGCACACAGTACGCCGAAGAAAATGGCCTGTTTTTCACTGAAACTTCAGCGAAAACTGCACAAAACGTAAACGAGTTATTTTACGAAGTTGGTAAGATACGATGTCTATCTTTAGATCTTTGATTTCTTTATGATCTACATGATGGTTTGGTATTATTGAATTATCCTTTGTTATATGAATTATTACTTCAGAAAGCAATATGAATTATTCAATGTAATTTCTAGCAAAAAGACTTGTGATGAAAGCTCGGCCTCCCCGGCAAACTGGGATTTTATTGCACAACGACGCACGGGATCGTTACAGAAGGCAATTCTGTTGTTCAATATGATATCATGATACACCATCGTTAGATCTTTGCAGGAAGTTGTTCTGTAAATAAATGAATTGAAATCCTTGTGTATTACGGAAGTATTTCTCGAGTGGCTTGGCTTCCCTACAATGTCTTAAACTGATTATTGCATTTGACTGTTTGTTGCACATTTAATTTGGAAGAATTTTGTGAGCAACTTGAATATTCAAAATTTGCATTTATTATAAGCTCATCAGGTAACAAGCTTGTATTTTCCTTTATCATCGTTGAATGTTTATCAAGTGAAAAATGGATTCTCATTGCAAGTGAAGAATCCTATTTATCTCTTAGTCGTTGACAAATAGAGACTAAAAAGTAATTTCTTTTTAAATGGATAAATATTATATTTATTTTCAAGTGGGGTCCCTCTTTTTGTAAAAGAAAAAAAAAGCAGCAGAAAGATCGGCTTTTTTATCTTTATTAGAAGCTAACAAAATGTTGGAATATTTCCATAAAGTTATTAATTTTGAATAAAATATAGAATTTATAATTCAAAACTCTATAAATTAGTCAAGTTAATTTGTACAATCTACTTGAATAAATTTTAAAAATAAATTAAATTCGAGACAAGTCTGGATTATTTTAGTACGTCGGGAGATCGAATCTACTTTATTATTATTATTATTTTTTTTTTTAAGAATAGAATGACGCACTCTCATGCTTCATCGTTTATCCATCCTCAAAGTTCGACCTCCAACAAATGTCTTGATTTCTCACTAATATCACGGTCATAGATTCAATGGTAACTAGTTCAAAAAAATTAGTACCGTAACGATCTAACATCGCTCCACAAGACCAACGAGTGATGGGTCAATGTTTATATTATTCATTCGAGAAATCTGATACAAACTGAGTCTAAGCAAGAATGGTTCGCAAAGGTTGTGGTACGCAATCCCAGTCCAGAGGTGTCGAGGATCCACTCCTATGTCTCTGTAATTCTGTCAATATTAAACAAATTGATTAAAATAAAATATTGTAATTCAAACATTTATATCATTTTATAAATAACAAAATATTATATGATTCATTGAGTAACTTACATCATCATGGATCTGTGAGATCTTATATTGGTCATGCGGTATCTATAATCGCTAAAATTATTTGCTGACAATGTCAGATCCAAAACAACATCATCATATGCAGCTGCAACATCTGCAGAGCCACACGGACCACGACTGCTTGACATTCTGCATGCATAACATTTTGAAAGAATTATATATAACCCTAGAATTAATAACAATCAAAATTTACTAAACACTCACATGATTAAATAAATTACTAAATTAAACAATTACCTAAAAACTCAAAAACTCACATGAATAAATAAATTAAGAAATAAATAAAATAAGAGATGAATAAATTATCTAATTTATCAATTCTTGCAAAATGCACTTAACAAACTGATAAATGAAACAATTCAATTTCATAATAGATTCTAAATTAATAAATTCTAAATTAATTCTTATAAATTTAACTACTAACTATATTACTTACACTACCAAAAAATCCAAAATGAATGAACTATCTACTTTAAAATGGACGGCCCAGACAAGAAACATTCTTGTAAATATTGCCAAAATAATACTATGAATTATTCATATCTAATAAATTATTCTAATAATTGAGAGTAGACGGTTAATCTCAACAATAATTAATATAATGTTATCAATACTCTCAATTCGGTGCTATGAACTAATTAAAATTAATTAATTAAACAAAACTGATTATACCATATCAAATGAGCCTAAAAATAGATAATTAATTCTTCTAAACCCTAAATCCTAATTTATCCAATTCTTTTAAAATACAATTAACAAATTAATAAATTAAATATAATCCGAATGTTGGCTAACAAATCAAATCAGAAATTTGAGTAGAACTAGGGTGTGATGTGCTCACCAAACTCTTTGGTGAGCACAACTCTACATAAACTATCGGATTCACTTCAAACGACATGAATCCAACCGTTGAAACCGATGTACTTTACGAGTGATGCACGTACATGCAAAATTTTGAATTTTTTGAATTCATTTAGTCTCAAGTCAAGTGGTCAAAATTGATGAAAAATGAATGATCCAAAATGAAGTTGTTTTCATGCATTCAAAAAATTCTCAATTTTGACCACTTGACTTGAGACTAAATGAATTCAAAAAATTCAAAATTTTGCATGTACGTGCATCACTCGTAAAGTACATCGGTTTCAACGGTTGGATTCATGTCGTTTGAAGTGAATCCGATAGTTTATGTAGAGTTGTGCTCACCAAAGAGTTTGGTGAGCACATCACACCCTAGTTCTACTCCAGAAATTTTATTAACTAACTGATTTTTACTCTAATTTACTTCAATTTTATATAAAAAAAATTACCTTTTGGCCAACGGATGGAAGAGGCGAGTCTGACAGCCAGAATTCGCAGAGCCGGACGGGTTGCCTTATCCCTTCCTAGAGAAGGCGTGCGCGATGTGGCTCCGGATGGACTTTCTGTCTGTGGCAAAAACAACAACAGGGATAAAGGAAAAGAAAGAGAGCGAAGTGGGAGTAAGTTGCGCTGGGGTGGGACGGAACCATCTATACCGTCCCGATATTTTTTTTTTGGGGCCGAGATGGAGCTCACCGTCCCTGGTTTTTCTTTTTTTTTTTGGGTTGGACGGGATGGAAAGATCCATCTCATATATATATTTTATGCTTAATTAACTAGCTTGTAGTTAAGATTTCAATTAGTGGGACGGATTAAAATGACCCATCCCGTGGGACGGGATAAATCAATCCGGTTTACCTACGTATCGAATTTCTGCCAAAACTATTCCGTTTCGCGATATTTTATTTATTTATTTTCGATTAATAAAAAAACCGGCGAATTCGTGTGTTTTCCATTGAGTGGAGAATTTTTTAATAAAAAATATTATTAAATAATATAAGAATAGAAAGAAAGAGTGGCTCAGATTTTTTGTAACACAGGTGGACCGAAAAAGAATTCGGATCTAAATTCTTGTTTCGGATTCAAATTGTTCTTTTCTGAAGTAGGACAGAAAAGTTGCTGAATTGTTTTCTGAAACAATAACTAAGATTATTTTCAAAACAGAAAGAGTGCCGTAAACAGAAAGAATGAGCTGAAACTGAAACCGCTTAGGAATCGGAAGACTCGGATTCATCTGTACCATCAAAAATTTCAGCCGCTCTTTCTAATTATCTATATTATTTAAAATAATTTCTATTAATAAAATATGCTCCATTGGGTGTATCGTGTCTTGTACTGTAAAAAAGAAAAGAAAAAAAAAATTCACAGAGTCCAAGAAAACGATAGCTTTGCTCCTCGTGGCGACAGCGTACAGCTCCTCTTTAATTAAATCTGCCATAAATCCTCTCGCGGCAACACGTAGTCAAAAACCCTCACCGACGGCCCCACCCCCTACTTTTATTCTATGATCTTATCCCTATACAAATTATCAGGCGCATCTCTCTCTCTCACACACACTAACCATGGAGAAATCGGTTGAAGCAGCAGCAGCTACTCCAAATCCCACAACAGGAGAAAACGAGAACCAGGACGCGACAAACAATTCCAAAAAGCAACGGCCAGGCCCGTGCGGTTGGCTAAGAGAGCACCGGATCAGCTCTCTGACCCGTTACAAGCAGCGTCTTGTGGAGGTTCCATACACAGCCACTGTATCTGATACAGCCAATGTTCTCCAGGCAAACCATGTATCGGCCATGGCAGTGGCGGCACCGCCTGGCCAGTGGATCGGTGCAGGTGGGTCCATGATCCTTGAATCCGACCCGGCAACAGGGATGGTTAGAAAGCACTACATTGGCATGGTAACAATGCTTGATATTTTAGTGCATATTGCGGAGGCTGGTTTGGAAGGAGGCGGTGAGTTGGAAGAAAATGAATTGGATCAGAGCATGACAGTTCCTGTTTCATCAGTGATTGGTCACTCTTTGGAGGGGCTTAGTCTCTGGACTTTGAATCCAAACACGAGGTGATTGTTTTAATTGGCAGATGAATCGATTGATTATTTAATTAATTACATGTTCTACCTGCTATATATATCAAATCTTGGAACATCAGCTTATTTCTGAGAGTGCATTTTGTAATTGCATCCTCCATTCTGCAATTTGCAAGTGCCGCGTGTTAACCAATTCCTATTACCTGTAATTTATGGAAACAGGGGTGTTCTGATCTCCAAAAGTAGGATTTTACTAGATTAACGGGTTTGATAGGTGCTGACCCGTTAATTGGACCCTCCAACCTGTTTACTGGGGTGCCCTTGCATGGGTATTGCCGTATTGGCCTCTTTTCCCGCCATTTTCCAGCACTGCAAGGCAATCATGATACTAAAAAATTGGGGGCAAAAAGGAAAAATAGGTTCTTATATTAATTAATTTTACTTGCCATCAATCGGGATGTAGAATGTCAAATTAACTCTACGAGCTATTACTCAAATAAATAAAAAATGATGGCTGTAAAATGGTTGACTCTGAAGAAAAGTTGCAATATAAATGTCATTTTATCACTCAATTCGCAAGTTAGTAATTTTCAGATCTGCACATTCTGCAGGATCATGGATTGCATGGAAACCTTCAGCAAAGGAGTTCACCGTGCACTAGTTCCGATCGAAAGCCAAACCAACAATTCGCTTCCAGTCGAGCTCATGGAGTCTTCGCCTGGTTACAAAATGCTTACACAGATGGATGTGATAAGGTTCTTACAGGAGTCATCTAATGAGCTGAAGGACATCTCATCATCAAGCATCCAATCATTGGGAGCTATAAATGAAAATGTCTTTGCAATTACGAAGAATACGAAAGTTAATGAAGCTATCAAGACTATGAGGGCTGTTTCTCTGACTGCCGTGCCAGTAGTTGATGCCGACGGAGAAGAATCACTTCAAGACGTAATAAAATATTTTGTTAATTAATTATAATTCCCTCTTAAGTTTAATTAATTTTCTTTCTGACTGAAGGTTCTATAAATTTCAGGGAAGAGGCAAGCGAGTTGTTGAAACATTCTCAGTCTCAGATTTGCGTGATTACCCGATGACCCAAATACCATCATGGCTAGATTCAACGGTTACGGAGTTCAAAGAGGTGGTGGTAGCACTGAAAGACGCACTGCCAGAAGGAGGTACTGCTATCACTGATGTTCCAAGGAGCCCCAAGTTGATCACATGTTTCCCGGAGAACAGCCTTGAGGAAGTGATAGATAAAGTGGTAGAAAACCACGTGCACAGAGTGTGGGTGGTTGACGAGCAATCTTTGTTGCTCGGGCTTGTGTCGCTGACCGACATTTTGCATGTTGTAAGAGAGTCAGCTTTGAAGTTGGATAGAGACATGCAAGGCATTGTATTGCAGTAGATGTCATAAGGTTTGTCTTAATTGTACGGTATTTAGTTTAGCCGCTGTGTCGTTTGGAGTTGACTTTCAGGGATAGTGAATTGTCTTGATGCTTTCAGAAACATTGTCTAACCTCTTTTATTGTATCTTTCTCTGTTCTTATTGCATTTTTTTTGCATTCTGCATGATTGTCATCTTAACAAAAAGAAAACAGACTTTTGGGTACACTCCAAATAAAATGGCAAGCAACTGTTTTATCGGGGCTTTGATCCTCGTCTTATACCGGAGATAGACTGCCAACTCAATTTACGCTGCGAAATCCGCATAATAATTGTCTCACACACCCGGGGGATAATGATTCCTGCTCCCGGCATATCAACGTTTTTTTAAACTAGTTACTTGAAATTATATCAAGATGATGCTTTCACTATCCTGTTCCCCCAAAAAATTCAGACGCCACTAAAGGTCAAGATTTTCCTATGAATAATGCTAAGGAAACTCCTAACAACAGAACCTCACCAGAAGAGGCTAGCCTTCTACAAACATCAGTGTGTTGCAAGCGTTAAAAATCCTGGAAGACACCAGCATTTGTTCCTATCCAATATCCTGTCCACATGCTGCGAGAACCTGGATTTTTCGAAGCAAAGAGGATACAGCAGCTGGAGGGGTTTATAAATAGGGATGTGAATCATGAGCCAATCATAATAATAGATACCCTAGTATCATTATAATTACTCTTGTAAATACGAAAATTCTGTAAATTTATTTCTTAATTTAATGAATTTTATTGGTACGCAATTGCTTGCTGCGTAAAAAATTAATATAATGTTTATATCATTCTAGAACAACTTGATTTGACCCTCGTTCGAGTCACAGTCAGCTTTTTTGTTCATCTAAAAGCTTCAATCAGAAAATACTTTTACGGATAGTGTGCATAACTAGTGACTAGTCAGCTCGCAATATTTGATAAATAGTTAGAAGAAGTTGCTATAAATTCCAAGTCCCAATCTACCCTCGTTACTCCTCACTGATTTAATCAACAAAACATGGTCGTAACTCTAGCGCCACACACACACACACACACCCCCCCCCCCCCCCCCCCCCCCCCCCCCCCCAAAAAAAAAAAAAAAAAAAAAAAAACCCCAACCTGGCCAGAACACACCGACACACACATTCATGCACAGGTTAAGGTACTTGTTCACATATCGCCTTGTCGCTATCACACAAGAGATACATACAAAGATCTATCTAGAAGAGAACTATTTGAGTTTCAGAAGGCAAAAAGAACTAACAGCAGCTTAAGCTCTACACATACAAGGAGTGAGGGGGTTCTCCCATAGGTCGTAGTTCGGAAATGTTCCCTCTGGTAAGCCTGTTCTCGTTTGATGTGTTATTGCCACATCCTCTACGAAAGAAGCCCAGCCCATGTATGGGTCACCGAAGGATTTCGACATCAGGCCCTTGTCAGGCTTGATTGATTTTAGGCGGTGGCCCATGTATCGACGGGCCCCAATGATCAGCTTTGCAAAGTTACCACCATGCGTCATGACAAACACATCAGATTTCAAGCAGACCAAGAAGTCCAGTGCTGCTAGGCTTGTCACATGCTTTCTGAAATGATCCATGTCCTCTTTGCTTGCTAGATCTTCCTTGGTTACCTAAACCATGATAACAGAAGAAATGTATATTTATGTGAGCAATAATCTGTCACAAGTTGTGTTCATAAAAAGTTAATCTATGCTTTAATTACCAGATTAGGGAACATATTTCTGAGAGGAGCCATCCTGTTTTTTCCCCCATAGACCTGTCCAGAAGCAACATATATCTGCGTCTCTCTTGGATACCCCATTGCCCGTAATATGACGGCAACCTCCCCTGGCTCGAGAGGACAGCGACCTTCCTTTCTCTTTTGGAGAGCTAGCGGCCAGAGGTGAGATCCATTCTGCGTGCAGATAATTTGTCAAGTGAAATTCCAATTATTGGGGTGTACTTGGTTTTACTTTTACCAGTAAGATGTCCTGTACAGCTTCAAAATGGCACAGTTTTATTCCACGACTGTACCTTGTACCGACGAGGCCATTCCTTTTGCCTGTAAGCAGCCATCATTGCTTTCTCCTCTCTGGTTCCAACAAAATCACAGAAGGAGAGGCCCACCATTCCCTTCTCAAATCTCAGGTGAAGAGCCCTTTTCAGCCAAACAAAGACAAGATAAACATGTCAAGCCTAATAGCAGTTACGTTTGAAGAGGAGTTTAGAAAATAGGAAATAACATGTCTTACATATATGGATTCAAACCACCAGTGCGGTTTCGCATTCTAGCAGCCAGTTTATCTGCCATTTCATCAATATCTGGTAGAAATTTCAGTGCATGATAGTTGACCCTGCACCTTAACCTATTTATCTCAGTAGGAACATTATCATACCTGAGAAGACCAGAATCCAATATTAGAAAGTAAGATAAATTAATAAAATCAATGCAGAAATCAAGCTAAAGGAAACGAAGATAATTCACAAACCCTAGTCTGTCAACAAAAGGCTTTAGGGACATTATCTTTTTCTCTTTAACCCTGGGAAGCACATTATCAATGTAGAACTGAGCTGATGCATATTTGGGTATGTTTTTGACCGTGCGCCTGCAGCAAAAGCCATGAGAATAGAAAGAAGGTCAATAATATGCAAACTAGGTGACACTGCAATAGAAAAGAGTACATAAAATATTTTGGTACCGAACTTTATGCTGGTGAAAAGCTCAGTCTTTTCTGTAAACCAATCTGGAATGTCCGGAACTATCCGGACATCATCCTTCAAGTAGTTAATGAAATGATCTACATCAAATATGTCTTCAAACTTCCTACACGTTAGAAGAAACATCAGCAAATTATAGGAAATATCACAGGCAAAGATCTTATAATAGTACTGTAAGCGGAAGCTGCTGAAGGCAATTCAAAGCATTATAAAAAAATTCAAATGTACGTTGCATTAATTGGAAGTTTGCGGGTCCACTACAAGTAATATACTAAACTAACTTTGGTATTTTATGCTATCTTGCGGAATTAGTATTGTCAAACACCTATGCATTACCTAGGAAGAATAAACTATGGAAAGCACTAGCACAAGGCTGTCATGTCAATTGCAGCACAACTAAATGATAAAAACTCAGTAAAAAATAGCAACTTAACAAGAGAGGAAGTTGACAACAAAAGTAATGGAGCAACTAAACCTTACGTTTGATCTTTCCATATTTGATCCTGCTTTAGAACGGGCAAAATAAGAGTTGCATTCATTATCTTGGCGACAGCAACAGCATTACAAATCTACATGGAGAAAGTTTTAACAATTCATCAAAAGCGATTCTATTAGCATACATGTAACTAGTAACAACCAAGGTTAAATTTGACGGAAACAAAAGAAAAAAAAAAGGCTTCTGAGATCCCCTAAGAAGAAAAGGATAAAAGAGAGTAGGGACAATAAAATGGAATTAACAATTAAACGAGATAATTTTAACAGTAGAACTGCAAAAACAGAACTTACAGCTATTCTCTGCTGGTTCAGACCACCCTCGGCATGAATAAATATATAACCTGAGGTGTCGTTCTCCGAAGGCACATCTGCAAAAAGATAAATATAAGGTGTCAGAGGGTTGTGTGTGTGAGTGTGCAACAGAGGGACAGGGATAGAGGCCACAAATGGCAATAGTTGCTTTAATTTTATGGTCACAGTATTAAGTATTTCGGCAATATTCCAAACCAAATGAAAAACTCTTGTAAAGTTCATGGATTATAGCAGCGCTCAAACTCATACGGTTACCATGTTGTTTTTACCTTTACTATCTCTTTTGTCAGGAACAATTAGATACAAAAACAAAACCAATAATGATAAGAAAAATAGTGAAAAAAGCTAAAGTTGCCTGAAATTTCATTTGGACGACGCTCAGCACATGGCTTCCATGAAGTAGCTGCCGCATGGGGGTTCTCCCATAACGATGGAGGCTCTTTTGTCTTAAAATATTTTAAGTCCAAGTTAAAAATGTAAAAAGTATCAAGACAAAGAAAAAATAGCAGATAAGTATAGAAACTGACTGGTGGACAGTGAAGAGTAATGCCTTCCTTTTTGCATATGTAAGGTTCACTCTGCAAGAGATCAAATCGATGAAGATATCAGTGGCAACATTAATGAAAAACCAAGACCGTTCAGAGCATAAAGGAACAATTTTCTAATCTCAAATTGAAGGTAAAAAGATACTCAACCTTCATACAGCAAAACAACTAATAATAATTAAACAATTGCCAACAAATGTACAGAGTTAGCAATTGACACAAAAGCACAATCGACTGGCCTGGAAAGTGAGATCCACCAGAAGGAGATCTATAATGTGACGGGTATTCTAGGAGTACACCTTCGGCAATTGGATAGTTGAAGTCTGGTTCATTTCATACGAATTTGAACCAAAAAGATCAATTCAATCAAAATTTCTGTTCTACAAGAAAAATACTTACCAGATGTTTCCAGATAGAAGGAATCGAGAGAAGAAGCACGAAGAAGGTAAAGGAGAGGAACGCGATCAAAATCCGATAAGAGAAAGAGGCGGAAGGGGACCTAGGATCCTCCAGTGAGAGAAGCGACCGGAGAGGAGGCGGTAGGCTCAGGATAAACGGCGAGGTGGCACGGTGCGGGTCCTTGTCCCGATCCAGGTCGTGATCGGAAGCGGCAACGGAGGAGGGGAGAAAGGGAGTGGCAGCGGCAGCATCCTCTCGCTTCACTGGCGATGAACCTGACGCGCCACGGCCGCGTTCGCCAGTGTGCCTTAGCTCCGCCATTGCATGACAATGCAAGTTGATAGTGGGAGTGTGAGTAATTATTTATCCCGGCTCCCGGGAGAAAATATCTAAGAAACGAAATTTTAGTCTATTCTAATTTTTTATCCCTTTTTTTTTTTTCTTGTGAGCTTTTCCTTTTTCTTTAATTTCCAGTTATGCGTGACTAGGCTAATTCGTGGATTTTATTTTTCAAAAATATTGACAGACTATTTTGTAATTAGCATTATCACTGTTATCGAACAAGAGGCGGAGCCAGCAAGAGAGTTAGGATCAATTGAATTCTATTTTTTTTTTCAAAATTTTTATACTCATACATAATTTGCAATATAATTTAGAGTAAAATGTTATGGATTCTATTTTCAACATGAAAATTTTAAATGATTGATTTTCATAGTAAAAAAATATGACTATGACTCTGAATCGAACTGATACATGATAAATTATTTAAAATAAATTAAAATCATAAAATTATTAAACTAAATCAAAACATTATTAAACTGGATCATTTAGTATACATAATGTTTGATGTGACTTTAAACTATTTCAAAGTCCTCTCACTATTAAATTTTCCGACTTCAACTCGTTTGTATTAATATTTTTAATTTAGTGTTTGATAAAAAATAAGAAAAAAACCTATATGAATTGACATAACTTTATGCTCCAGCCAAACGTGAGGTACAAGAGGAAAAGGGAACGTGTACACAGAGTAATGCACGCTGGTTGCCAAGCATTTTAACTGCTAACTTGATAACTAGGATTTATCTTTGTACAGTTGAGCATTACTTAATTCATTAATTGTATACAACGCTTCAAGCTATTCCCTGTTCTTAATTGAATACAACGCTTCAAGCTATTCCCTGTTCTTACTTAATTGTATACAACGCTTCAAGCTATTCCCTGTTCTTACTTAATTTAGTCAAGCATGGCCTTTAAAAAGGAACCTACAAACTCCAACCAAACCTATGCATTAACGGATTGGCTATAACATATCCAGACTAGCGTACCACAGTTTCTTCCTCACAATCATAACCTTCTCTCCATCGGATGAAAGCGAATCTGCTTTGGGAATCACTTCTGACGACCAGTCATCCCACCTAAGTGCCTTCAACAAAGTCTTGATGTAATTTACGACAGGAACCTTGTCTCTGAAAATAACATAACCATGAGGCCTCAAAATTCGATCCATCTCAAGAAGCAAATCCTCAAAGCTGCAGCCTTGCTTTTGTATTTCTGAAAATAACATCCATGAATGGAGCAGGTCATATGTGCGTGGATATGTAGAGAAAGACTCACACCTGCGTTTTGAAGTTATTAAAATTAACTCAATCTTAGATCAAAAGAAAATTATGTAATGTAATGGAGACGCAAAGAATTAGACATCTTTATGCACCAGTCATGTACTGTTCCGATTAAGCCTCGGTCATAAATGATCTTCAACTTGTTAGATTCGTTGGCTAGGACGATATTCATTACCCAGACATTCATATTCACTAGAGATGCTGCAAAACCGCCAAAGTTTGCATTCATATCCATAATATTCCTAAATGAATTCTTCTGTATCTCTGAACTCATTTGCTTCCAGTATTTTACTCTCCTTGAGCGCCAGATATTCTGCGTTTGCCACAGTTCACGACTTAATTTACATAAGAATAAATATGTACAAAAGAAATTTATTATAACACTCCATCCCCATTAATAGGCTAGAAATTGACAAAAGATACTAGTCTGATTAAAATATGAGGGTTCAAATGCACCATGATTTTGTGCTCCAATATGCTCCATATCCTTTATCTCCGTTTTCAAAGTCCGGACAGTTGATCCAAACCGCTCAACATGATCTTCATAATAAAATATTCTTGGAGACCAAATTTTATATTTTTTTAAATTTTTTTACATAGGTACAATATCACTTTTTCAGATGGTCCATAATCTCCTTAAAACAGTTATTTTGTACCTATCTAAAAAATAGTAAAAAAATTTAAAAAAATATAAAATTTGGTCTCCAAGCATATTTTATTATGAAGATCAAGTTGAGCAGTTCGGATCGACTGTTTGGACTTTGAAAACGGAGATAAAGGATGTGGAGCATATTGGAGCACAAAATCATGATGCATTTGAACCCTCATCTTAAAATATATGCTAGGAAAGCCAAGACTTACATTGTCATGGAGAAACACATCAGAACTGATTCCAAGTTCTTCAAGACGAGGTGGTGGTGTAGTAAGTCTCTTCGGCCAGGGAAGGAGTTCACTTCCCATTGCTCTATCAACTCCTACACCGTCATTGAACATCAAAACTTAGTCCAACCAATATATGAGAGTAAGTATTTCGGTTCTATAGATAAAATAAACAATCAAACTAACGTTTCGAGTAAGGAGTGATGCAAGCATTCAGCGGCACATTCCAAGCCGCATCAGGATCATCCCCCTGATCGCACATTGGAGGGAGAGTCCCAATGTTTCTTCTCAAATAGCATCTGTTAGTCAAGGGCTTAACCCAAATAACCGTTTGATCTTGCTTTGACGCGATCTGCCAACACATTCTCTTAGCAAAATCACTCATCTCAGCCCAGATGCGTCTATTTTTCTCATCCAAAGCATAGGCCTCAGGAGAGGAATACACAAAATAACCACCTGGTCTCAGCACCCGATCTAACTCTAGGAGCAAAATGCCATCTCTTTGAAGCCAATCGATCCTGCATGCAAGGAAATTGGCCTTCAGATTTTTGTTACAGTACCAGTTTGTAGATGCTGAACATTCTAATAATTACCACTCAATACTATTCTACTCGAGTCTTCTACTTACATGTAATATAACATTTTTTATTTATCATCCTTTTGCTTCAGCACCAATGAGTTACATTTACTGGCCAGTACTATAAACCTTGCCTGCAACGAGAGCAGTGAGCCATCTCAAAGGAGCGACTGGGATAAGGCAGCCGTCTGGTCCCCAACACACCAAGTGTTGATGCTATGCCTCTCTCTAGTGCGAACTGGATCTGGTTTTCATGCACATCATTTGGAGCAAGAGACATGGCAATTATGTCATGTAAGAGTAGGTATGCGCCGAAGCTGGCGACCCCACAACCAACATCAAGGACTGTTCTTATGCTCCCTTTGTTGTTCAGTTTGTCTTGTGGGAACCTAAGCATCTGTAGAAATGTATGAAGTATGAATGAAGTCCCAACATATTAGTACTTTGGATATACTTTTTCTCTGTGTCCTTATAACACTATTTTGTTTTCATGTACCAATAGTTATTTCTTTTCTAGGCAGCTTAAAGCCAACAATTACGGTGATAGATATTGGCAACTGGCACTATAACAATCAATTCATGTATGCTATTGATTACTTTTTTATATATATATATATATATTTTTTTTTTTGGCATGCGGAGGGGGTGATTGGTATTTTCTTTTTACTTTACTGTGTCAGATTTATGCTCTCTTTTTTCCTATGTCTGGTGTTTTCCTTGCATTCGTGTTAATTGCCACAAACAGCTTATGTAACAATAAATGGAACAGGAATCCTAGTTAAATATGATAGCAATAGGATTGAGAATACAATAAGTTCCAAAATATAAAGAATAAATCAGTTCATGGATGTGAAGAAGTTTTAAGCCAAAATTTATAGGAGGCATCTATGCATGATACATCTGACCTGTTCCATACCTGAGCAATATGCACAATGTACTTATCAGCTCCAAAATGGAAGTGGGTCCCGCCACCAGGGAAATTGATTTTGTCACCATTTACAAGCATCCACCTTTGATCAGACTTCTCAGAAGCAAGGTGAGTGTGTGGTATATTCGACTTCCAGATCTCATCCCGGCTTGCCGGCCACCTTATTAGTACCTTTATTAAATATAATAGACAACATTAAACCAAGGATTAACACACCATGACTCAAGAGACTAAGAGTTTTTTTGGTTGAGATCTGATACTGTTAGTGATCCAAATAATCTATTTAGCATATGTCATTTATCTTGCTTCCTTGTTTGTTTTGTGTTTGGTTGCACCATTTGAGAGTAGTGTAAGATTAGTAGCACGACTTAAAGAGTCAATTTAGGAGGTATTTAGTTGAATTTCAGCTTGTATTGTACAATAGGGTCAATTCAGTTTAATTTGAGTTTACCGAAAATCGTGGGTACCGATACTTTTAAACTGATTATCCTTGAATTAAGAGTTTAAGACTAAATGCAGATGACAATAATACAAGAGAAATTAAAAGGTGGCTCAAAACTAAACCTTGTAACCAGAAGGGGGTGGAATGAGGCAATTGTACCTCCGCGATTGAGGTGGACAATGCCTCTCATAGTGCTCCATTAGTGAAAGATTAAGCTTTAATCTCATCTGGTAAAGCAGGTTTCTATCTGAACATGGTATCAGCTCTGACAATCTCTTGTCACACACCTGAAATTGTTTTGTGAGATGTAAGTATTTATCTCATTCATTTTTACAAATTACATTGTTTGCTGCTTTTGACAGAACATGTAAATATCTCCAACAACTGTCAGTCTAAAAAAAATTTAACTAATTGAAAAGTTCCCACATTATGTGCTGCTGGTCACATTTGATTTCCAATTTTCCATTCACAAGATTCCATTAACGCATTTTGAAAATTGCAACAATACACACACAGCTAGCAATAGAGAGGGAATACAGGGAAGGAGGTGGCAGTGAGGTTAGACGCGAGCAAGGCCCGGCTACCACCTTGTCCAATGACGTGGCGGGAGAGAGGACCCGTGGTGGGGTCATAGCTGTCAGAACGACGGAGGCTGGGAGCGAAGGTGGTGCCATAGAAGAGGCAGAGAAGAGAGAGGCAAATTACAGAACCAATCAGTGTATAAGAGAAGAGCCTTCGCCTCGGGCCAAACCCTCGACTCTCCTCCTTCCGTTGTTTCATTTTCTTTTTCTCCCTTCTCTTTTTCTGAGCACTCGACAGGAAGAAGTGAAGAACGGTAGTGGAGTAATGGCATGGCGAGGCAGGGCGTGGGGTGTGAACCGAACCTTGAACCCTGCACAGGCAGCACAGCAGGCAGGGGACAAGTTCTACGCTCACCGATGGTCACCACACCGCTCTTACTTACAAGCGGGTCCGGAACCCTAAAGTAACCCAAATTTTGAGTTTTCATTCGGACCAATCCGGTTTGAGATGAAATGCACGTAAGAGCATCTACATTCCTGAAACTATTAGAGTTTCTAAATAACTGTTAACTGTTTTTTAGAAATTAAACCTCTCTTAATTTTTAAGCCTCCACATCCCTAAAACTAAAATTAGAGTTTCCTAATTGCCACGTCACAGGTTATAAAATTTCTTATTAAGATATATTTGCAAGAGAAATGAATCTCAGCGAATCATTTCGCCACGTCACAGTTTATAAACGATTTCTTATTAAGAAACTATTGAGCAAAGTTGCTAAATAAGAAATTCATCTACATCCCTGAAACTGGTTTAGCAACTGCCACATCAGATTAGAAACTCTAAGAGTTTCAGGGATGTAGATGCTCTAACACTTTTAATATGGGAGACGCTATTTTGAGAGCAATAATTAGGTTATTGAGAGCAAAGAGAAATTTTTTCTTCTAAATACAATTTTACCCTTCTAAAATACTTTCTTATTTTTGCTTTCAAGTTAAATACCGCTATAAATTAGGAAATTAAATATACTAAGTAATTATCATATAAGCAGTGTAGCATAAAAGGAAAATTTTAATATTTTTGATAGGTAGTGATTATATATTTGGAAATTGTTTGGAATTTTTTGTGAGTGTCGTAAATTCAATTTGATAACTTTTGTTGGTCTTGCTAAGAAAAAAAGAGAATCATGTCCTCCTTTGATTTCATTGATTACTGGCTACAAGAATTTTGTAACACTCTAAATATAACATGGAAAAAAGAGTGAGTCTATGGTACTATGCATAGCACAATTTGGTCTGTAATACGGATCAATATTTTCATTTTCAAAATTCTAGCACTCGATCCGAACCGTTTAACATGATTTTCATATGAGTATGTACTTGCAGACTGAATTTTATATTTTTTAGATTCTTTTTACTATTTTTAAAGATAGGTACCAAATCACTGTTTTTGGATGGTCCACAATTTTCATATAAAAAATATGAAATCCGATATGTAAGTACATATTCATATAGAATCATGTTAAACGGTTCTAATTGATCGTTACAATTTTGAAAAAAAAATATTGATCTGTATTACGGACCAACCCGTGATATGCATAATACCATAGACTCACTCTAAAAAAAATGACTTAAAACATTTGAGCTTTGAAATCAAAGTAATAAAAGTTGAAAAACAAAATAAAGCAAATGATGTCTCATTATTTGATTGATTGTTTCGACCTATTTCCAGACCAAATATTATGTTTTGAATAACTAAATTGCACTGTTTACATTGAAATATCGATAGAATATGGTACTGCTGCAGTTTGGTTATGATTTTGCAGGAAATAGGCGAAAACAGACAAAAAGCAGAGTTCAGACATCTTCCATGCGGGCCGCGTCCCACCTGACGCGGGTCGCATCACAGCCCAGCGCGACCTCAGACGCGACCCTCACAGCACGCATCAGACCCAACCCGACGCGGGTCGCATCCGATCCATGCGGGTCGCGTCGAATCAACTGCGCAGGCCCAATTGAAGCCCAGTAAGCTGTCTATATATAGATCTGGGCCTGCGCGATTCAGAGGATCCAATTTTCAACTTTTAAACAGAGAGAGATCGGGACAGAGAGGGGATTGGCGCCAGAAGACAGAGGAGGCGATCTGGAGCTTCAATTGGGAAGAATTCGGCCAAGGATTGGATGCAAGCTTGATCTCCCTCGATTCTTCTCCTCTTCATCATGATTTGCATCTTCTATCTCTCTTTTCTTCTTTCTTTGATCATGTTTGAGTAGATTTTCAGTTTTGAGGGGTTTAGATGTAATCTAAAGCTTTGTTTGATGATGAATGTTAATTGAATCTGAATTGTTATTCGTGTTTCTTGATTTTTGTATTGATTGAAATTGCTTGACCTAATTGCTTGATTGATTCTTGATTGTCTACTATTGATTGCTTATGGCATTTCTTTTTGTAATTTGGCCTTGATGTATCTTGTGGATTAGGTTTAGTATTTGAGGTAGGTCTAAGATCCGAGAGGTGAGATCAATAGTAGCTGAAAGGTGAAATTTCCATTAATCGAAAGAATAGTGGATGCCTTTAGTAAACAAGATCAAGAACCTAGGTTTGAATTGAATCTAGGAAGGTTAAATTGCAATTCCATACCAGGTCTATTAAGCCAATACACGAGAGTTGAGGTTCAGTGACATTAGGTACGGTCAATCGAGCCTTACACGAATTAAACAACCAGAATCAGTAATGTTCAGTGTCAGCTCCAGGACCACGCGGGTCGCATGAGAAACCATGCGGGTCGCGTCACGAGGTCGCATGTGAAAGCATGCGGGTCGAGTGAGAGGTCCAGAGTGCTTGAGGACTACGCGGGTCGCGTGTGAGAGCACGCGGGTCGCGTCACAAGGGTCGCATACGAGAGTATGCGGGTCGCGTGACAAGTCCAGAGCAGCAAAGTTGAGGATGAAGTCTGAAACCCTCGAAACGCTTTGATTTTATAGATAATCCAAAATCAACATTTACTTGCTTTTATTTTACAGATAGTCTAAAATCAAACGCTCAATTGTTTTCATTGTTTGTTATTACTATTGTTGATTGAAATTAGGAACCTTAAACAAATTCAAACACCCTTCTCACTTCTAGTACCTAATTAGGTTAAGCCAAAATTCAGAATTTGAGTCGTCCCTGCGGATCGACACCCGATTATACTACTCGATAGGGGTTGTGCACTTGCAATCCTTATTCGTGAGGTGTAAACGCAGTTTTAAAAGGTACGCTCTCAAGCGTACCGAAACTTGCGTTGCGCTTTCGTGCGAACAAGTTTTTGGCGCCGTTGCCGGGGACGCCAATCATTTTCTGATTTTTAGCTTATCTTAGTTAATCTAGATTTTAACCTGTATCCTTTTTCTTTTATTTTCTTTCACTAAAAGCTGGCTCTTGAACAACCTCCTGCAGGAAAATTCAGATTGAAATACCAACTGAGGAGCAGAGGGCCACTTTTTGACGAAACTCCTCCAGACGAAGCTGTACCTGCTCAGCCATCTCTTGACGCGACCCGCACTGAGGTTGACGCGACCCGAGTCACATCAGACGCGACCCGCGTGGAAGAGATGTCAGAACATCCGAGCAGAGACGGCAGGCATGAGGAGGACAGAGAAAGAGACAGGGAAGATGTCCTCACCGACCCATCAGACGATGAGACGGATGTCTTCATGCCCAGGACACTTCGAGAGTTCAATGTGCCGCGTGCTGGAGATGTCAGGGGTGCAATCAGGTTGCCACGAATTCCTGGCCAACAACCGAACTTCAATCCAGGAGTGGTCAACATGGTCCAGCAGAACACCTTCCATGGCATGGACCACGAGGATCCTCATGCACACCTCCAGACCTTCCTCGAGTGCATCACGACCATCAAGACCAATGGGGCGACAGCAGATTACACCAAACTCGCTTTATTTCCTTTTACTCTTAGGGACAAGGCTAGAAAATGGTTAGGGTCGTTACCAAGGGATTCAGTCACCAGCTGGAGGGAATTATCTAAGTTGTTTTTGACTAGATTTTTCCCTCACAAGAGAACCGCCAAGGTAAGGAACGAACTGACCAGTTTTAGGCAATTACCAGATGAGCCCCTAAATGAGTCTTGGGAAAGGTTTAGGGAGTTGCAGTATTCTTGTCCCCACCATGGTTTACCAGACTGGTTGTTGATCCAAACATTTTATGACGGTCTGACTGAGAGCACTCGATCTTCTGTAGATGCAGTTGCAGGTGGAGCGCTCATGTCTCGAGAGCCCTTGGAGGCCATGAATTTGATTGACAACATGGCGCAGAACCAGCAGTGGTCCGGGCGCGACAACACTCGACCAAGAGGAGGTGGCAAGTTCGAGGTAGATCAGATCACCGCCTTGACCGCCAAGATGGATGCCATGCAGAGGGCAATGGACAAGATGAGTGTGAAGGCAGTCGACAAACAACCTCAGGGATGCGTGATGTGTGGAGATGAGAGGCACAGCTACGAGCAATGCCCATTGGCAGAGGTCGAAGAGAGCAACGAGCAGGTAAGTTCTCTGAACAACGAACCTTCGTATTTTCCAAAGCCTCCTTTCAATCGTTCCTACTCCAAGGACCCGATTGAGCAACAAAATTGGAGATGGAACCAAAACAACGCTCCCAGACCTCCCTTCATCAATTCTTTCCACCATCCCTCTTCTCACGACTCCTTCAACCAATCGTCTTCGAGCCAAAACAACTGGAGCCATCCCTCTTCCAACAACAACTCCAACAAGAATTTCCATCACAATGCGTCTTTTCCCAATCAGAACAGCCGAGCGCCTCAAGCCGGTCCTTCCAAGCCGTACGTGCCTCCCTATGCGACCAATTTCACACACGAGCAAGGGAAGTTGAACCAAATGATGTGGGAACAGATGCAGAGCATGTCCACCCAGATGGCAGCTCAAAACAAGTTGTTGGAGCAGTTGAGCCACATCGTCACCTCGAGCCAACCTCAACCTGGAAAACTGCCGTCTCAGCCAGAACCCAATCCCAGAGGAGAAGCCAAGGCGATCACACTGCGAAGCGGGACCCAATACGAAGAACCAGCCTTCCCATCAGATCTGACTCCATCTGACGCGACCCGCATCACTGAGACGCGACCCGCGTCACCCACAGTTGATCCTGTGGATTCGGGTCGCACCGAGCCAGATCGACCCGCGCCACCACCTGAAGATCCTGTGGACGCGACCCGCACCACCTCTGATGCGACCCGCACGGGAGAAGCTGACAAAGGGAAGAAGAAAGAGGCTGAGAAACCTCCACCATACAGGCCACCTGTACCCTTTCCCAGAAGGTTAGCTGAGACCAAACTGGACGCGCAATTCGCCAAATTCGCAGAAGTCCTGAAAGGACTGCACATCACGATTCCATTCACCGAGGCCTTGACCCAAATGCCCTCTTACGCCAAATTCCTGAAGGATATCATATCCAACAAACGAAGCTTGGGGGGGAGAGAAACGGTGAAACTGACGGAGCAGTGCAGTGCCATTCTGAAGAGCGACCTACCTCCCAAATTGAACGACCCCGGGAAATTCTCCATTCCCTGCATCATCGGGAAAGCCACGATCAAGCGAGCTTTATGCGACTTGGGGCGAGCGTGAGTCTCATGCCACGCACAATCTTCGATCGAATGGGAGTAGGAGAGCTCAGGCCGACGCGAATGACATTACAGCTGGCAGACTCCTCGGTACGATTGCCACTTGGCATAGTGGAAGACGTACCAGTTCAGGTCGGTAAGTACTTTGTACCTGTGGACTTTGTGGTTATGGAGATGGAGGAGGACAAGGAAGTCCCCATCATTCTGGGACGACCTTTCCTCCGGACCGCAGGTGCAATCATCGATGTGTCTCAAGGAACACTGACCTTGAACTTTGGAGGAGAGAGAGTGTGCTTCCAAATTGATCGAGCCATGAAGTATCCTTCAACCGAATCTTGTTCCCGAGTTGATGTGCTCGACAGATGCTTGACAAGTTTGGTAGATGATTACTTTCTCGATCGGATCCATCAGAGCATGAATGACCACGCTGAATTCTTGAGCGACCCACAAGATGAAGGAAGCCAATCGAAAGAAGTCTGTGGAGCAGAAGTGCAATTGGCTGACCTGGAAGGACCTGATGCGACCCGCATACATCTTGATGCGACCCGCACGCCTTCTGATGCGACACGCACTTCAAGCGATGCGACCCGCATTCCATGGTCTGAGGGCCATGAAACAGAGGGATGCGAGTCGGATGGGGGAGCACGCGACGCCATTTCACTTGATGCGACCCGCATCCAAACCCAGCAGAAGGGGCCAACTCCTGAACTCAAGCCTCTACCAGCCAATCTCCGGTATGAGTTCCTCGGTCCAGATCACTCTTTCCCCGTCATTGTGAATGCAAATCTGAATCTCGATCAAACCGCCAAACTCTTGGAGAAACTGAAGCTTCATCGAGGCGCAATCGGGTATTCGATCAATGACCTGAAGGGGATCAGTCCTTCCATTTGCGCACACAGGATTTTCCTGGAGGACGACCACAAGCCATCAGTTGAACACCAAAGACGGCTCAACCCCAATCTGAAAGAGGTAGTCAAGAAAGAGATTCTCAAGCTTCTAGACGCCGGTATCATCTACCCTATCTCTGACAGTAAGTGGGTGAGCCCAGTTCATGTGGTGCCGAAGAAAGGGGGGACGACAGTGGTAAGGAACGAGAAGAACGAGTTGATTCAAACTCGAGTGGTGAACGGTTATCGAATGTGCATCGACTACAGGAAACTCAACGCAGCCACACGCAAAGATCACTTCCCTCTGCCATTCGTTGACCAGCTTTTGGAAAGGCTCGCTAACCATTCTTATTTTTGTTATTTGGATGGTTACTCGGGTTTCTTCCAAATTCCGATTCACCCACAAGACCAAGAGATGACCACTTTCACTTGTCCCTACGGTACGTACGCATACCGTAGGATGCCATTTGGTCTCTGCAATGTGCCAGCAACTTTTCAGCGGGCCATGATGGCCATCTTCTCTGATTTCATCAAGAGAGAGGTTGAGATTTTCATGGATAATTTCTCTGTGTACGGCGCATGTTTTGATTCCTGTCTGACCAATCTGTGCAAGATCCTGAAAAGGTGTGAAGAAGTCCACCTCATTCTGAACTGGGAGAAGTGTCACTTCATGGTCCAAACTGGCGTTGTCCTTGGACATGTTGTGACCTCAAAAGGCATTGAAGTTGACAAGGCCAAGATCGAGGTTATTGAGAAACTCGAGATTCCGACAAACGTCAAGGGGATTCGAAGCTTTCTTGGACACGCAGGTTTCTACCGCCGGTTCATCAAAGACTTCTCAAAGATTGCAAAACCGCTGACCAATCTACTCGTCAAAGACTCTGAATTCGTTTTCACTGAAGATTGTGTCAAATCTTTCCGCGATTTGAAGGAAGCTCTCATCTCAGCACCAATCTTGCAACCACCTGACTGGTCTCTTCCTTTTGAGATCATGTGCGACGCGAGCGACTACGCTGTTGGAGCGGTTCTGGGGCAAAGGAAAGACAAGAAGCCGTGTGCTATTTACTATGCTAGCAAGGTGCTAGATCCTGCCCAGATGAACTACACAACAACTGAGAAGGAGCTTCTCGCTGTTGTGTTCGCTCTCGACAAGTTCAGGTCGTATTTGGTTGGCTCCAAGATCATTGTCTACACCGACCATGCCGCCCTTCGGTATTTGTTGAGCAAACAGGACGCCAAACCGCGATTGATCAGGTGGATTCTTCTCTTGCAAGAGTTCGATCTTGAGATCAGGGACAAGAAGGGAGTCGACAACACTGTGGCTGACCATCTTTCCAGACTTCGTTTGGAGGATGAGGGCTCTGCCAACTTGCCAATCAATGACTCGTTCCCTGATGAACAACTCTTCTCTGCCTCCGCACTCAATGCCGTCGACACGACCCGCGCAAGCAACCAATCGGACCCTTGGTATGCCGACATTGCAAATTTCATCGCTTCCGGGATTCTGCCTCACACCATGACCTACCAACAAAGGAAGAAGCTCAAATCTGATGCAAAGTACTATTTCTGGGACGAGCCTTTTCTTTTCAAGGTAGGAGTCGACGGCATCTTCCGACGCTGTGTGCCACATGAGGAGTCGCGCTCTATCCTTGAGCACTGCCATTCATCTGCCTATGGAGGCCATGCTTCTTTCTCCAAGACAGCCGCCAAAGTCTTGCAATCTGGCTTCTTTTGGCCTTCTCTCTTCAAGGATGCAAAGGCCTTGGTCGAAACTTGTGATAGTTGCCAACGCACCGGGAACATTTCCCAACGCAACGAGATGCCTCTCAATTCCATTCTCGAGGTAGAGATCTTCGATGTGTGGGGAATCGATTTCATGGGACCATTCCCGCCTTCGTGCGGGTATGAGTACATCCTGGTTGCGGTGGACTATGTGTCTAAGTGGGTGGAAGCAGTGGCATGTCGAAAGGCAGATGCGAGTGCCGTGAAACGATTGTTCAATGACGTCATCTTCCCTCGCTTTGGAGTCCCACGAGCTGTCATCAGTGATGGAGGGAAACATTTCATCAATCGACAATTCAACAATCTCCTGAGACGTCATGGGGTGACGCACAAAGTGACGACTTCTTACCATCCTCAATCGAACGGCCAAGCAGAAATCTCCAACAGGGAAATCAAATCAATCTTGGAGAAGACTGTGGCACGGACGAGAAAGGATTGGTCCCTGAAATTGAGCGACGCACTCTGGGCCTACCGAACAGCCTTCAAGACCCCGATTGGGATGAGCCCTTTCAAACTGGTATACGGGAAACCGTGTCATCTACCAGTGGAACTCGAGCACAAAGCGTTCTGGGCCACGCGAGCCGTCAACATGGACATGCAAGCAGCTGGAGAAAAGCGAATCCTCGACCTGCATGAGTTGGAAGAGATGCGATTGCACTCTTACGAGAATGCGAGGATCTACAAGGAAAAGACCAAGCGGCTTCATGACAAGCGCATCACGACTCGTGACTTCCAAGAGGGTGATCTTGTACTCTTGTTCAACTCGAGGTTGCGACTCTTCCCTGGGAAGCTGAAATCGAGGTGGTCCGGTCCCTTTGTCGTGCGGAAAGTGTACCCTTTTGGTGCAATCGACATTGGGAATGAAGAGTGCGGGACCTTCAAGGTCAATGGGCAGCGACTCAAGCTTTACATCGCAGATCATCCACACACCGAGCGTTTCGAGCAGGATCTGTCTGATCCGGCCCCAGTCGAAGATTAGAGAAGGGAAGGTCGAGCTTGAGACCTAAAACAAGCGCTTCTTGGGAGGCAGCCCAAGCCTTTTTGTTTACTTGCATTTTGATTAGTTAGATGTTCTTTTCAGTTTTCATTTCATTTTCATTTGCTTTGACTTCACAAAATTCCAAAAAGAGAACCCTGACGCGACCCGCGTCATCCGTCACACGCCCCGTGTAAGCTCATGCGACCCTCTGTCACGCGACCCGCGTGACATTGGACGCGACCCGCGTCAACACGAAACGGCGCCGCATTGAATGGACGCGGGGTCCCTTTTTAACCCGCGTCGCCTCTCTTCCTTTCTCCTTCCCCAGCCGCCTACTCTATTCTCCTCCTTCTTTTTCTCCACCAACGCACCAGCCACCGCCCTCCTTCTCCTGCACCGCAGCCGGCGTCTCCTTTTCTTCCTCTCCTCCTTCTCCGCCGAAGCCACCGACGAAACCAGGTAAGGCCCTTTTCTTTCTTTTTCCTTCATCGGTTTTGCAAACCCTAACCTGACCTTTATCTGACCAACGCGACCCGCGTCCACACTAACGCGACCCGCGTTCTCTCTGGTTGCCCGGTTCCCACCTTAACCTGACTGACAAACCGGTACCATCCCACGCGTCTCGCACCCACACTCACGCGACCCGCTCCAGTACCTGTTTCCAACCCTAACCAGCCTGGTACCATTCCACGCGACTCGCGTTCTGACCAACGCGACCCGCGTCCTACCCCACGCGAGCCGCATCCAACCCTACGCGACCCGCGTTAGAACCGAGCCAGAGGAGATAGAGGCATGGACCCAGGCCGTGAGCGCCGTTCTAAGCGCCAGCACGAGCAGCGGCAAGCCGCTCTCCGTGCCCAATCTCCACCGCCTGCGCGTACACCTTCTCCCGCTTCGGCCTCGCACGATGACGGATCCTCTTCCTCTCACCACTCCACCCCTCACTCTTCTTCTCACCATTCCACCCCTCATTCCTCTCGTCATTCTTCTTCTTCTCACCATTCCGGTCCTCATTCTTATTCCCATCATTCCACACCTCACTCTTCTCGTCACTCTTCTCGTCACTCTTCGCATCATTCCGTCCCTCGTGCCGAGTCTCCCGCGGTGGAGTTTTATTCTGATGAGTCCACCACTCCTACCGATTATACCCACATCTTGCAGCAGCGCAAGTTTGAAAACACTCGCCGAGTCGATTTCGACGCTCTCGAGGCGTTTGGGGTGCGCGAGGAGTTCGTTCGCCTCACAGAGAGGATCGGGTTTACCCCCGCTTTCTGGGCCATTCAGCGTGACTGCTATCAGGAGCTCACGCTTGAGTTCCTCTCTTCTCTCAGGCTCAGGTGGGATCCCGAGCACCATCCATACATCAGATTCCGGATGCGCGGCGGGCTTTGGCGAGTGCCTGTCTCCCAGCTGCGCGAGTGGTTTGGATTTGCCCCTGACCCGAGTACTGATTCTCTTCACTTCCGTGAGGGCGTCGACAGAGACCACTTCTGGCGTCTGATCACTGGTATGGAGGTTGCCACGAGCAACCAGTACAGGAGCACTGCCATACCTCACCCTGTACTGCGTTGCATCCAGCGTACCCTAGCCAATACCATTTTTGCACGTGGCGAGACAGTCTCACGTGCTAATGAGGAGGACTTGGCGATGTTGGATTTCATGCTCCGCCCAGCGGATTCTCTAGAGCGGCCCGATCTGATGCTCATTATGGTCCGCCACTGGCTCGGTGTCCAGCAGGTCAAGAAGACAGGTGGCTCGATCCACATCGGGGCATACGTCACTTTCATTGCCGAGCAGCTTGACGTATCGCTCGCCGATTTCACTCTCTCCAGGGGCCCGATTATCATGGATGCCAGGGCTTTCCAGCAGGCGACTTTCATCAGGATCACGCGAGGTCCGGCCGGCCACCGCACTCGATATTTCTGGCGCCTACAGGATGGTAGCCAGCACGAGTTGCCTTCTCCATCACCTATCTCTTTCGAGGACGAGGCCACTTGGCTGTTTCCTCGACCACAGCCAGCCGAGCAGGCACCACCACCACCACCACCTCCTGCTCAGCCACAGCCTCCTCCCGACGGTGATGTCCACATGGCCGATGCCTTCATGCCACCTGCGCAGTTCCACGCCTCTACCTCTTATGCTGCTGGTCCCTCCACTTCTTCTGCTGGCCCCTCCTATCCACCTCCTGTCTCCGACCCCACCATTCAGGATGTCTACAGCCTGCTGTACGATATGCGACGCGAGCAGGGTGCTGCCATTCATCATCTCCATACGCGAGTAGGCGCGATTGAGGACATGCTGAGCGACTGGCGATGGTACGGCTCTAATGACGAGTGAGCGGGTATGTTTTCCTTCCCCTCTGCTGTTATTTTTCCTTATCTTTTAGTCTTGAAGCATTGAGGACAATGCTCAGGCTAAGCTTGGGGGGGAGACTTTTATGTTTTAGGATTTATCTTGATTTTGCTTAGATTTACTTAGGTCATGTTTACTTTTCTTAGGTACTTTGCATTTTTAGGTGAAAAATTTGCTTGATTGTTGAAATTAGGGACCTATCTGAAAATTTTTATATGATTAGGATGACCTTGGAAAATTGGAACTAACCTCATAATTGACCAAACAAAACGGATTAGGAACAAATGTCTTGAGATTTGCATAATTGAAAACTTGAGTGTCGAAATAACATTTAGAAACTGATCTGTGCCTTTCAAATAGGGATTTAAATTAAAGAAAGTTTGGGATATTCATCGGTGTGAATGAACACTGGTGGGTGTGTGTATTCATGGTTTGTGCAAAAAGAAAAAAAATAAGAAAAAGAAAATAAAAAAAAAGATGAAAAGAAATGAAAAGACGGAGAAAATAAGAGTACTGGCAATAAGTCCTGAATGGGCGCCTTTGAGCTCGTCTCCCAAATTGAAAAAAAAAGAAAAAAAAAAAAAAAAGAAAGCTTTTGCACATATCAACACACGAAGTCCGCATCTTTCTGACCTAAGCTTGTTCCAAGCTTGGGGGGGCGAAAATGAAAACCAAAAATCTCTACAAACGAAGGCATAGGTTTAGTGAAAGAATGGTAAATTGACAAGTTCAAGTAATCAACTTTACAAGTTTTAAAGCATTTAGAGTTTGAAATTTTGTTAATCAATTTGTGAGGTGAATCAAAATTAACCAAGGAAAGTCCAAATCATATCAAAGAGATTCTTTAGGTTTTTAGTTGAAGCAAATCAAGTAAATTTTCACATTTAGGAACTTAACTTGCATTTAGAATCTAAACCCGGTACCAAAACATGATTTGCTTGAGGACAAGCAAAGGTTAAGCTTGGGGGAATTTGATGTCTCATTATTTGATTGATTGTTTCGACCTATTTCCAGACCAAATATTATGTTTTGAATAACTAAATTGCACTGTTTACATTGAAATATCGATAGAATATGGTACTGCTGCAGTTTGGTTATGATTTTGCAGGAAATAGGCGAAAACAGACAAAAAGCAGAGTTCAGACATCTTCCATGCGGGCCGCGTCCCACCTGACGCGGGTCGCATCACAGCCCAGTGCGACCTCAGACGCGACCCTCACAGCGCGCATCAGACCCGACCCGACGCGGGTCGCATCCGATCCATGCGGGTCGCGTCGAATCAACTGCGCAGGCCCAATTGAAGCCCAGTAAGCTGTCTATATATAGATCTGGGCCTGCGCGATTCAGAGGATCCAATTTTCAACTTTTAAACAGAGAGAGATCGGGACAGAGAGGGGATTGGCGCCAGAAGACAGAGGAGGCGATCTGGAGCTTCAATTGGGAAGAATTCGGCCAAGGATTGGATGCAAGCTTGATCTCCCTCGATTCTTCTCCTCTTCATCATGATTTGCATCTTCTATCTCTCTTTTCTTCTTTCTTTGATCATGTTTGAGTAGATTTTCAGTTTTGAGGGGTTTAGATGTAATCTAAAGCTTTGTTTGATGATGAATGTTAATTGAATCTGAATTGTTATTCGTGTTTCTTGATTTTTGTATTGATTGAAATTGCTTGACCTAATTGCTTGATTGATTCTTGATTGTCTACTATTGATTGCTTATGGCATTTCTTTTTGTAATTTGGCCTTGATGTATCTTGTGGATTAGGTTTAGTATTTGAGGTAGGTCTAAGATCCGAGAGGTGAGATCAATAGTAGCTGAAAGGTGAAATTTCCATTAATCGAAAGAATAGTGGATGCCTTTAGTAAACAAGATCAAGAACCTAGGTTTGAATTGAATCTAGGAAGGTTAAATTGCAATTCCATACCAGGTCTATTAAGCCAATACACGAGAGTTGAGGTTCAGTGACATTAGGTACGGTCAATCGAGCCTTACACGAATTAAACAACCAGAATCAGTAATGTTCAGTGTCAGCTCCAGGACCACGCGGGTCGCATGAGAAACCATGCGGGTCGCGTCACGAGGTCGCATGTGAAAGCATGCGGGTCGAGTGAGAGGTCCAGAGTGCTTGAGGACTACGCGGGTCGCGTGTGAGAGCACGCGGGTCGCGTCACAAGGGTCGCATACGAGAGTATGCGGGTCGCGTGACAAGTCCAGAGCAGCAAAGTTGAGGATGAAGTCTGAAACCCTCGAAACGCTTTGATTTTATAGATAATCCAAAATCAACATTTACTTGCTTTTATTTTACAGATAGTCTAAAATCAAACGCTCAATTGTTTTCATTGTTTGTTATTACTATTGTTGATTGAAATTAGGAACCTTAAACAAATTCAAACACCCTTCTCACTTCTAGTACCTAATTAGGTTAAGCCAAAATTCAGAATTTGAGTCGTCCCTGCGGATCGACACCCGATTATACTACTCGATAGGGGTTGTGCACTTGCAATCCTTATTCGTGAGGTGTAAACGCGGTTTTAAAAGGTACGCCCTCAAGCGTACCGAAACTTGCGTTGCGCTTTCGTGCGAACAGCAAACAAAGTGCAAGCCAGTAACAAATAAAGTACTGGTAAAGCGCCATAAAAATAAATAAAAAACTAGAAAATATGTAGAATTCGAAATTATCTGAACCGGAGATCTCAGTTACACAAGGGAGCAAAAAAAAATCGCTAATAATTCGTAAAATTTACGAATAATTTGGTCAAAGTTCATTCTTCCTTAGAAAAGAAAACATTAGACTCTAAAATCAGAATAAAATAAAGCAAGAAAGAGGACATAAGATATTAAAATAAACAAAGAATTAAAATTCTATTTTGAAGCCTACGGACTTCAAATAAAAATAAAAATAAATTTTGTTTTTAATGTCCAGCGATTTCTTTCTACTTTTAACAGGTTATTAACTTCTCTAATTATAGCATATTTTAATTAGAAGCAGAAAATAGAAAATAGGAAGGTATTTAAGAAGGGCAAAAGTGGTACATAGAAGAAGAAAATTCTCTCAGCTCTCAATAGTTGAATTTCTGCCCTCAAAATAGCAGCCCCCTTTTAATATTCGTAAACAAATCGGACGGTCCCGACAAAAAAAAACAAAGATTTGTGTTACTTTAAGGGATCTGAATTCGGAGTTCCCCGCTTGGAATTCCGAAATTTTTATTAATCGAAAAAAAATATCACGAAACGGTAGAATTTTTGTAGAAATTTTATATATAGGTAGAATGAGAATTTTCATACCATCCCATAGTATGTGATGAAACATTCTGTCCGGATTAGCAAATTTCCTAACCTACCAATGCTAACGATAATCAAAATCAGGACGGTACCGTTTATCCCGTCCAATCTAAAAAAAAATAAAAATAAAAATCTCTGGACGGTAAGATCGTCCCGTCCAAGACAAAAAAACAACAGAAAAGGATATGCAATTCTTTTGATTCCAAAGGAGGTGTCCGTGGCAAATGGATATGCAATACTTTAAGGAAACGAACCTTAAAGTAACCCGTCCCTGGCTCTCTTTTTTTTTTGGAGGTCGGACGGGATGAACGGTACCGTCCTAATTTTGATTATCGTTAGCGCTGGTAGGTTAGAGAATTTGCTAATCCGGATAGGATGTTTCATCACGCCCTATGGGACGGTATTAAAATTTTCGTCTACCTAATATAGAATTTCCGCAAAAATTCTGCCGTTTCGCAATATTTTTTTATTTTTTTTCGATTAATAAAAATTTCGAATTGGAATTCGGATCCTCTAAATTTACCCAAATAACTTGCCGAAATTTTTATTAATAGAAAATAAAATATTAAAATATCGACATTGAAGAAGAGTTTCGGAGAAATTCAAAATATAGGAATTCCGTGATTTACTGTAACGTCCAGATTACGTTGTAGAAAATAACGGCCCGATTAGCAAATTCGATTAGCCAGCCGATTTAGGAAACCCCCGGGCCGTTGTAGTCTGTAACGGCCAGGAAATTGCGAAAAAAAGAAAAGAAAAATGCGGGCCGTTATAGAGAATAACAGCCAGGAAGCAGAGGAAAAAAAAGAAAAAAACAAACACACGCGAACTTACAAAAAAAATCACGACACCGAATTGCGAAAAAAAAACCTGGCCGTTACAGACTACAACGGCCAGGTTTTTTTTTCGCAATTTCTTGGCCGTTACAGACTATAACGGCCCGCATTTTTAAATATTTGTTAGATTACTTTTTTGACATATAATTAGCATAGTTATACTAAAATATGCTAAATAACTTGAATTTATGTTAATTTATGCTGAATTACACTAAATTACTTGAAATTACAATAATTATGTAGAATTATGCTAAAATACGGTAAATTACGCTAAATTACGTATGAATAGGGCCTATTCTGTGCCATCTTTCATAAATCATAAAAAAAAAATAAAAAATAATAAAAATTGGTATTCTACAAGGTCATTATATAACTAATTTACTGAGCTACGTAGATTGAACAATAGAAATGAAAATCTTAATCGGAAACTTCAACTGAAGTTTTGAGACTCTTCTCTTTATTTTTTGGCAATTCTGAATTTAGAAATCCAGTATTGCTGGTTCTAACGCGTGAGTATTTTCACAAGCTTTCCGAAAAGTGGTCATTTGCTGAAATCGGACACTCGAGCACCGTTTTATGGCCGTTTGAAGTTTCGTTGTTGTTTTTCACCTTCTCAGTGAAGATATCACCCCTATTTATACGTAATTTAGCGTAATTTAGCGTATTTTAGCATAATTCTACATAATTAACATAATTTCAAGTTATTTAGCGTATTTTAGTATAACTATGCTAATTATATATCAAAAAAGTAATCTAACAAATATTTAAAAAAAATTCAACTTTTTAGTGTTATATTTCAGCATATTACCTATTTGTCTCTTAAAAAAATTAACATAATTTCAAGTAATTTAGTGTAAATCAGCATAAATTAACATAATTTCAAGTAATTTAGCGTATTTTAGTATAAATATGCTATCAAAAAAGTAATTTGACAAAGGGAAAAAAAATCGATTTTTTAGTGTTATATTTCATCATTTTAGCTATTTGTCTTTAAAAAAAAATATTAAAAACAAAATTCGAATTAAAAAAAAAAAGTAATCTAACAAATATTAAAAAGAAGTAATCATTTTAGCTATTTGACAAAAGAAGTAATCTAACAAATATTAAAAACAAAATTCGAATTTTTATTGTTAAATTTCATTCATATTGTCTCTTTATAAAAAAATAAAAAAAATTGAGCCGCCCCCCTGTGGGGCGGTTCAGTGTACACAGGCTGACCGCCCCACAGGGGGGCGGTTTGGTGGGAAAAGTGAACCGCCCCCCCAAGGGCGTTTAGGTTATATTTAAAAAAAATCGAACCCGAGGTTATATTTGATATTTTTCTTTTTTCTGGGGTATTAATGAAAATATCGGCATCAGACCCAACATACTTGGAATTGGCATCCTCTGAGATATCTCATATTTTGCGTGACTTCTTGAAAAATAACTTCACATACTTGTAGTTAGAAATAACCAAACATGGCTATTTTAAAAGTTGAAGTGTCAAGAGAGAAATAAGAAATTAAGTAGAGTTGAAGGACACAGAAAATTATCTCTTTTCTTTTTATATGGTGATTCTCTTATCCAGATAGAACAAAATAATAAAAAGTATTGGTTAATTGAAAAATATTTTATGTTACTTTTTAGAAGAAAATTTTAGAGAAAGGCAGATATATAATACTTAATTATAAATATTCCAAAACTAATTTTTTAATTAAAAAACTAGGGTTGTTTTCCACAAAAATATTAAAAAAACAAGGAAGGGACGAAATGATATGGTAGAAAAATATAGATAAAAAGGTGATCAAATGAGTTCATTTTCTCTGCACTTCAGTTAAAAATTTGACAAAACAGTTTATTTGATGAGTAGAGAAGGTGAATTATTTTTTTTCATCATCTTTATAAAATTATATGTAACATGTTACATGTCACTTTCTATGTTTTCCCTCCTCTCATCTTTCCTCCTCTTCACTCCTTGTGAAGCATGATACAGGATTTTAAGAGAATCAAACTAATAATTTGTAATAATATTATACTATAAGTCTTTACTCTTTAACTCATTTTTTTTTTTTGATAAAAAAGGTTTGAAAGACCCAGTTTCATTCACGATACATAGTTAAATTACAACAGTACAAGGAGCTTCAAAAGACAAAGCTCCTCTCAAAACATCCATTTGCAGCATACCAAAAAACATAGCATCTGAAATGATAACAAAAGCCACAACTTGGCCCTTCTTGCCTATATGTAAGGTAATCCAAAAACGCAACTCTGAAAAAAGTATCGCCACAGCCAAGAAGTACTAATTAAACTAATTATTAGTTAAAGTACAACTAGTACTAAACCATGTCTTTTCTTTGAATCACTGTGGAGCTGCGGATGGTGAAGGAGGTGTGTCACTGTCTCTTGACTAATAATTAAGGTACCAGCTGATCATCTCCTGGTAACCACACTTAAAGAGGAATTGCATTCTTTAACTCCTTATTCCCACATATATAGTTATAAAATTAAAGTGAGGATCGATCGTCGTCCAATTAAGCAGATAGAGAGCTCCTACTTTATAGATTTTTTTTTTTAAGAATGTACTCTTAACTCTTGCTCAACATTTTTTGAATATTTTGTACATAATCCACACATGTGAGAACGTTTCATTGGTAAATGCGCACGTGACAAAACAATCCCGATGATTTTTTTTGGAAATCTTTGTAGAGGCTGCGAAGTCGTGAGCGGGCTCGAACACTCGACTTTTGGATAGTCACAGTCTTAAGACTTTTTTTTCCTAACCAACTGTGCTATCGCCCCATCTCACAATTCCCGATGATTGTTATCTAACTTCTTTTCATACTATCTATGTATATGATACGTCTTTGAGAAGTGCCCTGTATATTGTCAATTTTGTTACTACAATTAATTTTACCTGTCATGTTTGAAACAATAATGTAGTTTTCAGACTATAATAAGTTTATTTTTCTAAGGTATAAAAATTCTGTAGGTCAACCTATCTACTATTCTTTATATGCATTTTTCCAATTTGTATAAAAATACTTGTAACTTCATTGTTCATGCAGCTAGGCTTGGTCACATCTTCATTTAGTTTCTTTCTGTCAAATTAAGCACAGAAAAGCATACGATCGAACTTAATAGAAACTAAGACAGTGTTTTCTCCCTTTTTTCTCTCATGGTTCAGATTAGTCCTAGTCTGAGAGCTAACCTAATTATAGCCTTTTACAACTCAACTAATGCATAGAATATAATCAAATAGCAATTAAGCCTAATAATAGATAACCGATATTCTTTCTCCCTCAATCCGCCATCATCGTAATTGACCAATAAATTCTCTGTGAGTTCTGGCATTATATGTTGATGCTTCAATTTTATGAAGCCTACTATCGGAGCTGACGTCGTAACTAGATAGTTCTTAGCTGTTGAAGGATTGATTATGTATCAAGACATCTGAAGAGAAGTGAAGGGAATTAAAGAACTTTTCAGAGAGTGAAGAATGGTACGTCTCTTCAGATCGATAGTGATCATTATTTCGGATTCGTCGGTTTCAAATATTAGATTGAATATACATTGATATATAGTTTCCCATTTCAATGTGTTTAATATTTCTTTTTTCTTCAAGATGTATTTAGATCCAACTTCTAACATTGTCATGGTTTAAAAGTTTGTATATTTTTCTTCTTCTTTTTTGTTCATTAAATGAGGCTGTCCATACAGATCTTTAATGCACTCAAAATTGGTTGTTGCTTTAGTTAACTTATCTCAATCTCTTTCTCATGATATGTAAACAAAGAAGCTGATGATACTCACGAGTCCCATACTTACATACTTAATTTTAACGAAATTCCCATCTATCATCTCACATCTGGGTGTTTGTTAAGAGTAGTTATGCAATAGTCTTTTAATTTAATTTTAAAAAGCAGAGATAATATTACATTACAGATATCTAGATTGGAGTTTCAATGTTAAACTTAACAGAGAATGTCAGTCCATCTAAGGCCCTTGATAAATTTGAACTAAATACAAAAAAACCACAATTCGTACAATTACAAGCCCATTGTACCTTCCCATGCGCGCAAATACAAGTCTAAAAACTGAGAAGTTGAATTTAGAGGAAAATGGCGCACCCCGGCGCCAGTTAGGAGATATCTCCTTGATCAAATGTTACGGAACCAGTGTATCCTTTCCTGTCGTATCTTCATAGTACTACCCTGATACCCTCTAGCTCCGCAGTACCACAGCTCAAATGGATACAGTTTCTTTGAGGAAGGCGGGAACCGCAAGTGCCGATAACACTATTCAACACAAGACGAACCTGTTGTATGAGACATTGAGCTTGGATGACGGGTCGATGGTGCCCAAACCCTAAACCCTACACTCCGTCCCCAACACGATTGTCTATACTGAAATGGAGCTGTAGGTAGGTTTTCAAGGAAGGGAAGGGTAGGCTACGGTGATAGATTTGAACACTTCAGTACTTTTAGAAGGAACTAATTTTCATCCCGTGTTCTTGTAATGAAGGAGGTAAAATATTTTGTTAATGTTTTCTTTTCTTTCTGATTTCAGGGAACTCCAGTCAACATAATTGTTGGATCTCATGTGTGGCTTGAGGACCCTGGAGTAGCCTGGGTTGATGGTACAGTGGTCAAGATCAACGGTCAAGATGCCGAGATTGAAACCACCAATGGCAAAAAAGTAATTTTTACATGTAATTTTGACAGCAATGCAGCTTATCATAGTGTTCGACGTACTTACAGTTTTCAATCTCCACGTGTCAGGTTGTCGCGAATATGTCAAAACTGTATCCGAAAGATACGGAGGCACCTGCTGGTGGGGTCGATGACATGACAAAGCTTTCATATTTGCATGAACCGGGAGTACTACAAAACTTGTCTACCAGATTTGAGCTGAATGAAATATATGTATGTAGACTGTGCTCTTTATCATGCCAAAATATGTTAATTTCTGTATTGTGTGTTTTAATGTGTTTCAACAAGTCAAACTTTTTCTTTCTTTGACAGACTTACACTGGAAACATCCTAATTGCAGTTAACCCCTTTCAAAAATTACCAAATATATATTCCAAAAAAATGATGGAACAATATAGAGGAGCACAATTTGGTGAGCTTAGTCCGCATGTTTTTGCAGTTGCAGATGTTGCATACAGGTATACATAGCCGCCGTCATGTTTTTTTTTTTTTCTTTTTTTAAAACTTGTTATTGTCTTCCGTTAAGTTCGGAATTGGCTTATTTCATATGTGTAATTTAAAATCAGGGCAATGATCAACGAAGGGAAAAGTAACTCAATTTTGGTGAGTGGTGAGAGTGGTGCCGGCAAAACCGAAACTACAAAGATGCTTATGCAATATCTTGCCTTTCTTGGGGGACGAACAGCAACTGAAGGCCGAACAGTAGAACAACAAGTTCTAGAAGTAAGACAGCTTGCACAATAGTATATTTTTCTGAATTATTTAAGGTTTGGTTGTAGGAATCAGATGTTACTCTTGGCATGGGACTGTTATGGTTTGAACTTTGAACACTTCCATTTTTGGGGTTTTCTCTTGCTTGCTTTGTGGATAATTGCACAATGAGGGTGCTGGATTAATTGAAGCTTAGTTAGGCTTAATTGCAGTATTGACAATTAGTTAAAGTTAAATTGGGTTAATTTCTATTGACAATCTGGAGTTTTTACAGCTCTTAACTGAACTTTTGCTTACTTCTATTGACAATCTTTTGCAGTCAAACCCTGTTTTGGAGGCATTTGGTAATGCTAAAACTGTCAGAAACAACAATTCAAGGTAACTATTTTGGATCATGACCTGAGTTTCATATACTGATACATGTGTATGTTTCTAACAATAATTACACATCTTTCTTCAGTCGGTTTGGTAAGTTTGTAGAGATCCAATTCAACAAGCATGGTAGGATATCGGGTGCTGCTATTAGAACATATCTTCTTGAACGATCCCGTGTTTGCCAAGTGTCAGATCCAGAACGCAACTACCATTGTTTCTACCTTCTCTGTGCTGCTCCGAAAGAGGCATGTATAGTCTTCTTTCTTTCTTGTTGTTGAAGATATTGCATAGAGCCCTCTTAGCTTTTAATATTATTGGCACTTGCTTTCAGAACATAAATAGAACCACACTAAGCCTCTTCTCAAGTACTAATTTGGTGGGTAAGGCATGAAAAGTGGTCCTGTTATGTGCCTGATTAAATGCCAATTTTCATGAAAGGGTCGCAATTTAATCATGACACCTAATTATACTTTTTGCGAAAAAAAAAACTAAAATTCAATATCTTATAAGAAAATATGTCATGTAATTAAACTAGTTACTGAAACAAGTTAAAAGGAGTAGGGGGTTTTCACAATTGAAATATTTATTTCTTATACTCTTTGCCATGTGCTCTTACAGGTGATTGAAAAGTACAAATTAGGCAACCCAAAGTCATTTCATTATCTGAACCAATCACATTGCTATGAGTTGGTTGGTGTGAATGAGGCGAGCGAGTACCTTGCGACAAGAAGAGCCATGGATGTTGTCGGAATGAGCGCACAAGATCAGGTGTTATTCTTGGATCAAGGAATAGCCTAACGATCTATTATTGTTCTCTAGAATTAATTTTCACTTCGACAAAAATTTGCCCATCTTATTATCTTTTCTCAATAACATTGCTTATGTTTTAATTAGAAAGACGAGAAAAATATCAGGAGGAGAATTATTGATCTGGAACTTAATTGAGAGGAAAAAATCATTTGATGTTTGTCTAAATAATTTGAAATTATGTTAGGTTTTTTAATTTATAGGGTTTAGTTGGTGTTTTCTCTTTCTATATTGCGTTTGTAAATATTTTCATTATCTTTTTTAACTTTTTGCAAAGCTCAGAAACCATCGTGCTTCTTTGCAAATTCTGAAAAAAAATGGGCTGCTTAAAAATTTAGGAAAAAATAAGCATCATAACTTAATCAAATTCTATAATTGTGCTTTTGTTTTGGTTTTGTTTACAGGACGCTATTTTCAGAGTGGTGGCAGCCATTCTGCATCTGGGTAACATTGATTTTGCAAAGGGTCAAGAAGTTGATTCCTCAATTTTGAGAGATGAGAAGTCTAAGTTCCATCTCAGCATGACTGCTGAGCTTCTAATGTATGCACCATGATTCTTAAATAACAATTAACATACAAGATTTATGCCTAATTGTTCACCTGAGGGTAAATTGAGACTTAACTGCGTTAAAACAAGGTGTACTTTCTCAATTGAGGTTTAGTTGATGCTTAATTTTGGCAAAACTACTGATTTGGGAAGCTGGTTCAGTCCGATCATGTTACTGTATGTGTTAGGCACTTAGAAGCATTTCTATTCCAGGTGTAATGCAGCTGCGCTAGAGGATGCACTTCTTAAGCGTGTAATGGTTACACCTGAAGAAGTTATAAAGAGAAGTCTGGACCCACTGGGAGCAACTGTGAGCAGGGATGGATTAGCAAAGACAATATACTCTCGTTTGTTTGATTGGTAATACTTTAGTAAAAAGTAAACTTAAATTTGTGAAGAACCCTTTTTGTAGTGTTTAGAGCAACAATTCCTGCATGTTTGGACCAATAGAAACCGGGACCTAGCCTGTGGTTAATCTTGAATCCAGTTAGTATTATGCATTTAATATGAATAAATCAAGGACAAATTGACTACTCTTTGTATGGTCCATCATCGGTGTTTAATGAATGCCCTTGGAGTTTTTTGTTTTAAAACTATAATGCATCGATACTTAATATCCATCAGTTGATCTTGAAATAAGTCTGAGACTTTTATAACAAATTTGTCCTTATCTCAAGATAAGGAGATTATAGATATATATAATTAAAAGTATTAAAGACTAACATATTTCTTTTCTTGGATCTTTCTGCGAATAAAGAGGATTTTTTTTCTTTTAAAATGCTGGGAATTTAGGGGCTCGTATGCAATGAGTTGATTATGCAGAGGTTTTGGACTAATTATCTATCTAAATTGTAGCTGCTGTCGAAAATGAAAGCCTGGATGCATAAATCGTAATATTTTTTTTATTTTCATTAGGTTGGTTGATAAAATTAATAGCTCAATTGGCCAAGACCCAACTTCCAAGTCACTGATCGGTGTACTTGATATTTATGGTTTTGAGAGCTTTAAAACAAATAGCTTTGAGCAATTTTGTATCAACTACACCAATGAGAAGCTCCAGCAACATTTTAACCAGGTATAATTGACAAGTATCGTTTGTGTTTTCCATTTAACCCCCTCCCCACCAAACCATGAATAATATTTAATTTTTTGGTATGTTTTGCAGCATGTTTTTAAGATGGAGCAAGAGGAATACACTAAAGAACAGATCGATTGGAGCTACATTGAATTTATTGATAACCAAGATGTTCTTGACCTTATTGAGAAAGTACATCTTACTGGACTTAATGTTACAAACTTGCATTTAAAACTTCGAATGATTTGTAATATTGAATGCACTATTTCGAATTACATATGGCTTTTGTATTTTGCAGAAACCTGGTGGCATAATTACACTCCTAGATGAAGCATGGTGTGTATTTTTTAAGTTCTCCCATTTAATTATAACAATCTATTTCCTTATTGTCATATTTAACCTCATTCTCGTGCTCACTACCAGCATGTTCCCAAAGTCGACACATGAAACCTTCTCCCAGAAGCTGTACCAGACCTATAAGGTTCACAAGCGCTTTGCCAAGCCAAAATTGTCTCGTACCGACTTCACTGTATGCCATTACGCTGGTGATGTCACATATCAGTCCGATCAGTTTCTAGATAAGAACAAAGATTATGTTGTACCAGAGCACCAGGATCTCTTAGGTGCCTCTAAATGCCCCTTTGTGGCTGGCCTCTTCCCACCACCTGCAGAGGAGTCAACAACAAAGTCATCCAAGTTCTCTTCTATTGGTTCACGCTTCAAGGTGTGTTATACATTTAGTTTTGAGTTTCAGTTGTTAAAGGGTGCTCTTTTTGGAAGCTAAGCCCAAGCATTTTTAATCTCAACTGTCAAATCCTTGAATTAAGTTGCTCGAACGCCAGTTGTGCAGACCACATTCGAACTTGCTACTAGTTTGATGTTAGTTGAATTTGGGCTAAAAGAAATATAGCACTCATTAGATATTGGGTGTGGTTGAACCATAGTTGCCATGTTTAATTGTGTATATCTTTATGGGATATTTTTTGCAAAGTTGATAAATTTGTGTTTAATGCACAAAAAGAAAGAAAAGAAAAATCCTAATCTTTATGGATAGAAGAATCCAGTCACTGTTCATGTAGCTGACGTGAAATATGTTTGATGTAGTCTCAACTACAAGCACTCATGGAAACTTTAAATTCAACCGAGCCGCATTATATCAGATGTGTGAAGCCAAACAATGTGCTGAAGCCAATGATTTTTGAAAATGTGAATGTCATGCAACAGCTACGCTGTGGTGTGAGTTATTTTACAACCTTTTTTTTAACTTGATCTAAAGTTCTGATCATATCAAAAGAATCGATTTTACAATTCATAAGTATATTTGCTTATTTAGGGCGTGCTCGAAGCTATAAGGATTAGCTGTGCTGGATATCCTACGCGCCGTACTTTTTATGACTTTTTGCATAGATTTGGGCTCCTTGCTCCAGAAGTTATGCAAGGAAAGTGAGTATTGGGTAACTTTATTCTTTTCTTTTTCATACATAGCAATTCACAATTAACAGTACCATAGCTTGCATTTAATTTCTACCATCTGTCCTTGGATAGCTACGATGAAAAGGCAGCATGCAAAAAGATTCTTGAAAAGAAAGGTCTGGTGGGCTTTCAGGTAAAATGACCATCTATTTTTGTATATAAAAAAAAAAAGAACAGAAAAGAAAATAGTGATTATACTTATTGGGTCATTCTTGATATCAACTTGATGCAACAGTGATCATACGGAGATAAATATAATACAGTGGCTCATTGCAGATAGGGAAAACAAAGATTTTTTTGAGAGCTGGTCAGATGGCTGAGTTGGATGCCAGAAGAACCGAGGTATTAAGTGTTGCGGCAAAGACCATTCAACGGAAAATACTAACACATGTTGCTCGCAAGAAGTTTCTTGCAGTTAAAGAGGCATCAATCTATATGCAATCTATCTGCAGAGGTAGACATAGTTGATGAATTCAACTAATGAAAAGCTACTCTTTTTATTAATATTAATAAAATAATAAGTAGGTGAAGCCTACTTTCCTTAAAAAAAAAAAACAATGAAGAGCTAAAAACAAAAGGATCATTGGATTAGTACATGTACCCCTTAGCTGCAAGTGAAGTAAAGATCAGGATGCCGCATTTAATTATCTGATCTCTGAATATTGTAATGTGGTCTATTGAGAACATGTATTTCTATGTGGTTTATTAAGTAAAGCTAATATGAGCTTAAGATCATCAAGGTGGTTTCATTAGCTATTAACCTATTACTCATTGTAGCCTAGCTACTCTGATTTATTGTGGGTTTTTGGCTTGTGTTTACTTGAGTTCTATCTGTGAAATTGGATTTCTAGTAGCACCTGGTACCAGTATGATTGAATAAATTCTCCTCTTCTTTACTTTAGGGAGACTTGCTTGTAAACTATTCGAGGGCATGAGGAGGGAAGCCGCGGCTATAAAAGTTCAGAAAAGCACACGTCGGCACCAATCCCAGAAATCATATTCCGTTTTGAAAGCTTCAGCTCTTGTTATACAGACAGGTCTTAGAGCAATGGCTGCTAGAAATGATTTCAGATTCAAGAGAAGGACCAAAGCTGCCACCATTATTCAGGCACTTGACTTTCTTCTTCATTTCAGTACATTTATTCAGTGGTGTAATTTCTCGTGGACATACCTAAAATTTATTTTTTAAACAGGCTCGGTGGCGCTGTTACAGAGAATATTCTTATTATAAAAAGCTGAAGAAGGCATCATTATATACTCAGTGTAGATGGAGAGGAAAACTTGGCAGAAAAGAACTCAGAAAACTTAAAATGGTGAAAGAAATGTTTATATTTTATACTATGATAATATGATATCCCACTGTTCAAAATCAACTGAACTGAAAAGAAAGGGTGATCAAACATTTTCGGTCTTATCTGTTCTCAGGCAGCAAGAGAAACAGGAGCACTAAAGGAAGCAAAGGATATGCTTGAAAAGAAAGTTGAAGAGCTACAAATTCGACTACAACTTGATAAGATAGCAAAGGTACTCTTTTGTGCTATTTAATGACCCTTGTTTAGATTCAGTGCTCTTGAATAACTTGAATTGTGTTCTAATCAGACTGATTTGGAAGAAGCAAAGAAGGTAGTTGAAGAGACAAACAGGAAGCTTCAGTGCTCTTTACAGGAAGTACAAAAGAAGTTGGAAGAGACACAGAAGGCCAATGTGAAACTAATCAAAGAACAGGAGGCGGCCAATAAGGCCCTGGAAGAAGCACCGCCTGTTGTCAAGGAAACCACTGTTCTTGTTCAAGATACAGAGAAGATCAATGACTTGACTCAGGAGGTTGAACAGCTGAAGGTAACTAACAAAAATGTTTTGTTGCTAGTTTTTCAAACTGCTTGCAATGAAAATAGCATCCAGTAGTTTACTATATTTATTTCTTTTTTTCCATATTATTATATCCGACTTTTTACTGGTTTTCACATTGTATATAATAAAATTTACTATTTTTATTTTCTTTTCTTATTTGGATACTGGACCCACCTTTTTATAACTTATTTGCGAAAAGCAGTGATAAATTAGATTTGGGTAATATAGAAGTTGCTGCTTTCTACAATCTTCCCTTAGCTCTATTGAGTTCCACTTTTCTCATAAACCCATGCTGAAATCAAATCAAGCAAAGCAATTTCTGACATTGATTGTTGATTTTCAATTTTATATCAAGTGGTGCGAAGTGACCTAGTTTAGCTAAAATACGAGAGAGTGTTGGGGAAATTTTGGCATCATTTTTCTTAGAAATGCTAAGACCACAATGATTTTGGTGTTATCTGAAATTATGGTAAAGTATTTTCTGTGATAGGCAAATAGAAGTAATAATAAGTAAGAACCTTCATGCAAATCGCAAAAGTAATTATGGTTCTACATTATGTACATTATGTTTACAGGCCTCAATGCAATCAGAAAAAGAGAAGGCCGAAGATTATGAGAAAAGGTTTTCGGAAGCACATCGAATAAGTGAAGATAAACAAAAGAAGCTGGATGAAGCCGATGGGAAGCTACGGATGCTCCAGGAAACTGTGCAGAGGTTCCTATTCTGCCTCATAATCATAACTTATATCATGTCTCCCCAGTAGATGCTTTGTTTATTCAATAGCGTATTATTAGGCTTTCTACGAGTAATAGTAGATCTTTGAGAATGGAAGCAAGTTAGATTGTACATACATCAATGGCATTAATAAAAATATCATTTTATTTCATCTTGTGTTTTTCTTTGCCTTGCTTGGTGTTTAGTTGTGTATTAATTATGAATAATTGAGGCATAAGTGGGCCATAAGCATTATGTATTGCCCAAAGGAGAACACAAAATAATACCCGGCTGTATGGTACACTTGATTTATATATTACATTATGGCAAACAATTAACCAATAACATTTTTTTCATTTTCTTTTCTTTAATAGGCTAGAAGAGAAGATATCAAATGTTGAGTCAGAAAATAAAGTTCTACGACAACAAGCTGTTTCAATGGCTCCAACTAAATTCTTATCAGGCCGATCAAAGTCAATTATGCATGTAAGTGATATTAACCAAAAACTCTCCTTTAATAAATAATTAATGTTGAACATGTTCTTTTGCGGAACTTAATTACTTTGTTCCTGCCATTATGTAAAACAGAGAGGCTCTGACGATGGTACTATACTAGGCAACAGTTCTATCCTAGCTCCGGTAAATAAAATTTCCTTCATTGAATAATATTCTTCCCTACAATGCGCAAGTACTTAAATCTATTTTAAATATTTAGGATACTAACGGCACACCAGCAGTTTCACGGCAGCTTACAAGGGATCGTAGTGAACTAGATGACAGACCCCAGAGGTCTCTCAATGAGAAGCAACAGGTCTAACACATTCAAGGAACGTAATTAGACTAATAAGTTAGTCCTCACTTCTAGATTAACTAAACACTTGGTGTGAATTAAACAGGAGAATCATGACATGTTGATCAGATGTATCGCACAGCACTGTGGCTTTTCGGGGAATAGGCCTGTCGCAGCTTGCATAATATTCAAGTGCCTTCTTAATTGGAGATCATTTGAAGTTGAGCGCACAAGTGTTTTTGATCGTATTATTCAGACTATTGGGCATGCCATTGAGGTTGGTGATTCTAAAAATCGTGCAAGTTTAAATAATAAATGCGTTTTTTGTGCTTTAAGCCTAAATTCTTGTTGTTTTCGAATTACACTCAACCTTTGTTGCCACAAAAGCCATGGTTAAGTTAAATGACCCGTGACGTAATTTGATCTCCAACTTTTATTTTAAACTAGAAAAATATATTTTTGTAGAATCGGGAGCAACCTGTAAAAATTTAATGGTGGGATGGTATTAGTTCATGTCTTAAAAAGTGTGTTGGTTGCAAGGTTTTAGTTTCACAAGTAAAACCTCAGAACAATTATCTTAGAAGAGGATGAGTGAAGCATGGTGGTTTACTCTTTAAAAGCAATCATAAATTTGAATATTTTAAATCATTCCAATACAAGTTTTTTTTTTCGGTTTTGTCACCTTGGATTGTAGACTCAAGACAACAATGATGTATTGGCATATTGGCTCTCTAATTCTTCAACTCTTCTATTGTTGCTGCAACGTACACTAAAACCAAGTGGGGCTCCTGGGGCCCCACAGCGCAGGCGCTCATCTGCTTCTATTTTTGGGAGGGTGACTCAAGTATGCTGCTCTATCCTTCCTTCTCACCATTTTTATATTCACCTGCATATAACTTTTCTCAAGTAGCATAATTCATCTTTTTCATATTGGGACTCTAATCTATTTCCACACAAGGCTAGCATGTGTATGCCATGCTGCTAAATTAAAAAAAGTACGGTGAATTTTGTGGATATTCTGCAGAAGGTTCAACTTCTGTAACCCCTGAATTATGCTCAATTAGTTCCATGAAATTATTATTTTAAGGATAAATTCGTTGAATTCTGTATTCTGTAACCCTGATCAGTGGGGTCAGTTCATTGATTGTTACCATAGAACTCACAATTCACACAATTACATGAGGTTTTTGCAATTACGTGGAATTGAAATACATTTGCATGTGTGGCTCCGCAACTACTACTTGTAAAGTTTCACTTTTTGTATCACAGAGCTTCAGGGGAATACCTCAAGGAGTGGATCTCAGTTCTGTGACCGGTAGCTCAGGGGGCGGGTCAGGTTCAGTAAGGCAAGTAGAGGCCAAGTATCCTGCTCTGTTGTTTAAACAACAACTTACAGCATATGTTGAAAAAATATATGGCATGATAAGGGACAACTTAAAGAAAGAGATAGCTCCTTTACTTGCTTCCTGCATTCAGGTATATTCCATTGAACATCTATATGGATACTTCATAGGATGTAAGTTGCACTGTTATCATGTTGGACATGCATGACTGCCACTCCATGGATGGTGTTGAGATATATGTTGATTAGTTTATCAGAATAAAACTTGGCTTAACCAAATTTTAAGTTCTTACTGTATAAGTATCCCTCAAAAAAAAAGTATTGAAAATTTCTTTGTTGCCTTATGTAAAATGCTCTACAGAAAAGAATAACGTAAGACATCCATGTGTATGAAAGATGACAACCTCTATCCCTCTTTCCCTATGTACTTAAAAGGTGCCCCTTTCTTGTTCGTTGATTATCTCTGTAGGTAAATCAGGAAAAAATGAGGAAGGAGGGGTATTTTTTGTAATTACCATGTTCTAAAATCCCTGTGAAATTCACATCCTTTCATGTGGTATCAATCCTATCTGATGGCTTCAGAGGCGTATATGAAAGAAGTTATACATTAGAACTCATATGCATTTGTGTTAAATGTTATAGTTTTTACACGGTTACTTATTTTATTTCACTTTTTTAGGCTCCCAGAAAATCAAGAGCAAGTTTAATGAAAGGTGGTCGTTCACCGACCAAAAACATAGGCGGTCAACAAGATTTGATTGGTCATTGGCAAGATATAGCTAGGAGCCTCGCTAACTTTTTGAACACACTCAAGGCTAACAATGTTAGTATACATACTTGTTTAATTCTGGTTCACTACTCCTTTTTGGAGGATCATTAACTTGGATTGAATTTTTTTATTATATATAGGTGCCTCCCTTTTTGGTTAGAAAGGTGTTTCTTCAGATATTCACATTCATTAATGTTCAGTTGTTTAACAGGTGAAATATTTTTCTTAATTTTCTTAGCTTGATTGAAATTTATCACTCTTTTTTTAATCTGTTTTCTTTTGTTGCAGTCTTCTACTAAGAAGGGAATGTTGTTCGTTCAGTAATGGAGAGTACGTCAAGGCAGGACTTACTGAGCTAGAGCAGTGGTGTGTTGGAGCTACTGATGAAGTAATACAATTGATTTTTTAATAGATTTACACTAACTATCAAATAATAATTTATTGTTTTTTATAGTGTTTAACAGACAAATTGACATGTTAATTAATAATATTTGGTGTACTTCTTTCAGTATGCCGGGAGAGCTTATGACGAGTTAAAGCATATCAGACAAGCCATTGGTTTCTTGGTAAGTTGTTTAATATATCTATGAAAATCAAATGTAAAATTACTTTCTATGGCCCTAAAAAATTTATTTAATTTGCTTATGTCACTTGTTGTTTTCAATTCAGTAGGCAACTACCCTTTGTTCATGTAATATTCTCTTATTCCAGTAATATATCAAAAATAAATGTTTGTGTCATTTTCTTCCCTTTCAGGTTATTCATCAAAAATCAAAGAAAACATATGATGAAATTACTCATGACCTTTGCCCGGTAAAGTGTCAGTTGCCCTTTTGTTGAAAAGAAAACTCATATTTTGAATCAGTTAACAATATTTTCTTTTTCATTGACAGACCCTCAGTATACAGCAACTATACCGGATTAGTACTATGTACTGGGATGATAAGTATGGAACGCATAGTGTATCACCAGATGTAAGTGCTATGGATGTTATTAAAATATCTATATTGGTTTCTGTTTCTAGATAAAATTTAGCAACTTATTCTAAGTTTTGTAATGTAGGTAATAACAAATATGAGGGTAATAATGAGTGAAGAATCAAATAGCGCTGCGGGCAATTCATTTTTGCTTGACGATGACTCAAGGTTAATCTCTATATTCTTTTGTCAACTTATTTTTCTTTATTTGCTTCTACTAAACTTCTATTATTTGGTCTATTTGGTGATGCCATGGACCCATGGTTATGCTTTCTTTAACAAGCCAGAATCACAATCCTGACAAGTTGCTGTTAATTTTGCATGCTGATGTAACCATGTATGTCATTGCAGCGTTCCATTTTCGGTTGATGACATATCAAAATCCGTGGAGCAGATAGACATCTCCAATCTTGAGCCACCACCTCTCATCCGAGAGAATTCTAGTTTCGTATTTTTGTTGCCATCTAATCAGGATAAAAGTTAATTGTTTAGAATAATACTAGAAGCTGAACCCGAAAGGGCGTGAACAGCTCTGGTTTCCCCCTCTAGTGTGTAGACGCTCATCTAAGCTGTAGAAATTAAGATTAAATGGGTTCAAGTCTTAGTGAAGCCAAAAAATGGGTTCATTTTTTCGATAGTGTATCGAGTTAAATTAATGAGCATAGACAGGTAATGTACTGCCGTGTCCCTGGCAATATCCTTGTGGAAGAATCTTAGATATAAGATGCAATTATTTATCCTTCTTTCTTACTAGCATAACAGAATTGGAGATAGAGTTTGTTTCTTTAAGCGGGAATCCATGGAGGAAGTAATTTGTATACAGGTAATTACGGGAAAAAAAAAAAGACAAATAAATATTTTTCATGTTCCTTATCTATTAATTTAACAAAAAAAATTTAATCATACTCTACTCATAATGAGAAGCTAATGAAAAAAAAAATCACCATTACCTGTCACATTGAATACGATACTGGTTGGATAAATGATAAAATGGTGCTATCGATTATAGTGACAAGGTTCGCGTATAATACCCGAATTATATCCGAATAATTCATTTTTTTGGTGATGCCGAACCGAACGCCGAATTATTCGGTTGACCGAACTTTGACCGAATTATACCCGAATAATTCGCGAATTTTACGAACTTTTTCCGAATTTTACTAATTATTTGCGAATTTTTCCCAAAAAAAAAATTTTTGGTTTTTTTTTTTTGGCTTCCTTGTAAGACTAAGATTTCTAATCCGTATTATTCCGAATCATTCCCGAATTATACCCGAATTATTTTCAAATCACGAATTTTTGACCTCGCCGAACCTTTCCCGAACAATTAAGTTGTTACTATGCTATCGACACTGCAATTTGTACTTCCAATAAAGTACTAGAGAAAAAGAAAGGACGGAAAACTAAACTCAAAAGTATATGACAAATTAATAAATTTAGAGTTGTATCATATCTCATCACATAAAAGAATATATCTATACATATAATTTTATTTTTATAATTGATTTATAGAGTCACAAGTATGAAATAGTCATTATCAATACTCTTATTCATTAAGCTAAAGAAAAAAATCTTACCCATATCCATATTCAATAACCTAATGGAAAAAGAAAACGTATAGATATCTTATCAAATACAAATACGGATCAAAAGTGAATGAAAGCCCTACTCAGAAAAAAAAAAAATTTTGCTCTTTGAGAAAAAGGAAAAGAAAAATTAATGCGCCGTCCACAAGCTGGATGGAATCAAAAGAAGTTATTAAATGGTTCTGTACGATTGAGCAATAACGCCATTCCGAAACATTAACTAAACATTTCCACAATTATTAATCAAACATTTAGGGGAAGACTTTGTGACTCATTATCTCACCCTGCGCATGATACGATGATAGCATAAATAAAATTAGAAAAAGGTTCTATTGTACTAATGGGTCAGATGGAGGCCTGCACTGACGGGAAAGCATCTTTCGCTTGTCAGTGAACAAAAATAATTACATTTGGTACCTATGATTTTTTTTTTGTAAACCATAAATAAATAAATAAAATTAACAAACCAAATTGAGTGGTTTTGATTTTACAAAAATTATAAGTATCGAGATGCCTATTTGGCACAGAATTTTTTTGTTTTTGTTTTGGCTGTGCCGAGATGTCATCTCGGTCCGTAGAGATTTCACAATTTTTTAACCCGATTATGTAGTCATCGGTGTAGCCACCTTTTGCCGAATTAGCTATTCGGCACAGAGATGTTTTTTTTTTTTTTTCTATTTCCGCATGTCGAATGTAACTAATCGGTACATGATGAAAATATATATAAAAAAACACCTCTGTACCGAATAGCCATATTCGGCGTAGGTGGTTTTTTTTTTCCGCTGCTGCCATAAAATGAAACCAACTATATGAAACAGCATTTTCTAAATATATTTAATTAAAAAAATCAACAGCAAATGTAATTAAATAAAAATAGACTATTTTTTCCTAAATCAATCAATCAATATTAAATTGATGGAAATATATTTTTTAAAGAATTTTCTCATGGGCTGAAAGAAAGAAAAATCTGTGTCAAATTGACACCTCAGTATTTATGATTTTTGTAAAAATAAAACCAATAAAGTTGGTTTGTTAACTATTTTTTTATTTATGGTTTATGAAAAAAAATCTGGTAGTTAAGAACGCAGTTATTTGTACTTGTCAGAGAAGGCGCGACTTTTTTTTTTGGAGAAGACGCGACTTGAAACTGAAATTGATCCTATTTATTTGATTCGGTGGAAAACTGGAAATTGATCCGTTTTGTCAATAACCACACAATCATATGCGTTCGCGCGGGCACAGATAATCTTCAAAGACTGCGCCGACTTGCAAAATAATACATGTAGATTTTGGGACTCGACCCACTAGCATACTTTAAAATTAGTGTTTATTTATATTCTATTTTATTTTTTAGGTTGTCTTATATTTTATTAACAGTATGAACAAATCGATAATCCTTAAAATTATTAAACCTCTCAATTTTTTAGCTATGTCACTATCATATCTATTTATTTGTCTGATTTTATTTCTTTATTCATTTATTTTTAATCGGATGACTTTAATATTTTATTTCCCTCTTCTCGTTTATAAAGTGTATTTATATGTCTAAGGATGATGTGACTCTTCAAAAATGCAACTCTTTTATATTCTTTTTGCATAAATATTGAGCATCTAATCAAGTTGTTTATAATTACCCAATAAATTGATAACTTATATCGTGTGATCCAAAATATAGCAAATAAAAATATATTGCTTGAAACACAACATGTACAAAATATAATAAACTAAAAATTTGTAATTATTAATCACTTTGTTTTTTATGTGAATACAAATTACTTCACAATTATCATAATAATAATATATTGTATAGTCACATGTACGAATATAAAATTAGCATATATAATTTTGTATTTGTTAATTACTTCTTACGGAATAACTCTTACTCATATTATTATGTCATGAATTAAAAGAAAATATTCCTATTCTTACTCAATAAAATATAAACTGATAAAAAAAAAAGAAATCTTATCTATATTCACTTAATAAACGAATAAGATAAAAAAAAAATCCGAATAAAGAAATTTCCTTAGCACCCTACAAGACTTAAATAGTCAACCGAAATATAGCTGATTGTAGGATGTAGCCAGTTAGCAGTGGGCACTGGGCACCGCAGTGGTCTTCTGAATCTAGAAATTTCTGTGGTCAGGTAGCATGTTACATCAATAATAAAAAATTCAAAATGAATAATATGTACCAGTGTAGAAAATGGCAGTTTGGCACAACGCATTAACTGCCTTGAGAAAGCAAGCAACTTCACGGGATTCTCTCTTCTCTTCGTCCTTAAGAAAGCATATAGAATGGACAGCAACAAAAAGTAATACTTGATTTGGTGTTGTTGTGTGAGTGTGATCATGATCAATTCCATCCAGCTCAGATTGCATCCCAATTATATTTCTCAAAACTAAATAGACAGAGGCACATGGTCCCAGACCCACCTCTCAAAACCCAGTTAGACGTTGGCTTTTTTAGCCTTTTGGAAACTTCTTTTTGCCTCGATGCCTATTGCCTCAAGCAAAGTAGAATTCAAATATCGCCATTGTACTTGTTACGGATCAATGGCGGGGGACCTCTCCCAACGTTTAAATGAATTATTGCAACTGTCCCTCAGTGGGTTACTAGGAGCACTTGGTCTAAAGGGGTATGTTTAGTTAGATTGAGAATAGGTAATTTTTGGAGTTAGACCATTCAGAAGCTTATTTGGTGTTTGGTTGGATTAGAATAGTTAGAATAGTGAATTCAAATTTTTTATCTTATTAGAATAGATTATTCCTAAAGTTTTTGAAATTTGACTATTATAATAAAACAAACAATAGCTATTCTAGCTTATTCTTGTTTTATAACCAAACATACCCAAGAGGGTTAATTTTACTAGTCAGTAAACTACAGTAGAATGAGGCTACGATATCATGTATAGCGCACATTGGTTCACACTATGGACATGTATCTTCATTTAAAAGTTCAAATAATCAACCCGAGTTGTCCAACATAATCTTCATACGAAAATATTATTGGAGATAAAAAATTTATATTTCTTATAATTATTTTTAGATCTACCTATTTAAAAAGTTAAAAAAAATAAATAAAAATGTAAAATTTGTCATCCAAGTGCATTATCATATAAATACTAGATTGGATGGTTCGGATTAACTGTTTTGACTTTAAAAATAAAGATACAAATTCATAGTACCGACCGATGTGTGATATCCATAATATTGTAACCTCATTCATATTTTCTACTCAAATTTAGTCAGCTTAATTTTTTATTTCTCGATACGACTCAATTTTGTATGGTCTAATTTTGATCAATTTTATTCATCTCAAGGTCTTCATTGAACAAATTATTTTTTGTTTAATTAACTGCCGAATATATATACTAGAAATGCCGGAGCTCTTGCATCGTTCTTTTTGTAATTTTCCTTCCGGGGTCCATGCAATTTCACCGATTATAAGAAAGCTGTAATGGGAAAGCTGACTTGCTCCATCAAAATGGAATTTCTTGATTCCTAATATCATAGAGCAAATTACAATGAATTGCTATAATCAAAACTCATCCAATGAGCGGTATAACTGTTCAACGAATGATTTAGATTAGATAAATGAAGTTGATAATATGAATCCGTTAATTAAAAATTCAAACCTATTATTTCAACTGATGGTGCGTCCAGTGAACCAGTTCTGTTTCCAAAATTTGGTGCAACGAATCAAATCAGGGTCTGAAATATTTTTGCTAAAACCACTCCTGGCCGTTTATCTTTTCTAGATGCTACTTTTTCCTGTTGAAATTTGCAGGCACGACTAGGGTTGAGAAAAAATAATTAAATGATTGGATCAGAATCTTTTTTGTAAATTTATCGGATACAGATAAATATTTTTTTTGTTTAATAATTTTCACACTAATTCGAAAGTCACTAATTTTTTTTTCTTATTTACTAATTTCAAATTTCATTATTCTCTTCTGCTTTCCGTTCAAACATACTCCGAAAAATCGGTTCGGTTTGATTTGATATGGTTTCCGATAATTTATTTTTTAAATCTTATTTTTACGGGCGTGCGTTGGTGACTTGGTGTGACCTTATCCACCAATCTATACGAGAAACGCGCCTCTTGGAAGAAGAGGCCAAACGGTCTCAAACAAACAAACCAAGGCGTGTGGAGTGGAGGGAACGCTTTTCGCTTTCGTCAAGTCACGATGTATCGTCATTACAGACTACAGACTCTACAGAGGCAATGAGCCGTTAGATTTGTTCCGTTTATGGGATTTTATTTATTTATTATTTTTGTTCTATGTTGCCTTGGTCCTGCTCCAAATTTGTCTCTTTTGTTTTTGACTGTTTGAATTTCAATTTGAAAGGCCTCCTTCAGCCGCTCTTTTGCCGGCATTGTCCTTTTTTTTTTCTTAAAATTTATGTTGAATTTATTTTTTCTAATAAAATATTGATGCTGATAATAATCATTATATAACCTAGCTAGTGAGATAATATTAACATATTTTCATTTAAAAGTTTTCACAGAAAGTGGGACGCCACCTCAATTAATGAATAAAATCTTTAAAAATATGTTGTCTCAAAAACAAGTTCTCTTCTATATAATTTAAGGACTTCGATTTTTTTTTCTCGTTTTTAAAAGTTTTAGCAACAATATAACTATTAGTATGATTCACTAGATCTCAAAATTTTGGCAAAGTACTTTTAATTGAAATAGAAGTTACTCGGTTTTCCCCTAATATTCAATTCTTACTCAAACAAAACAAATCTCAATGCATTATGAGATATAAATAAGACTACTGAGTTCAACCTCGAAATTGAAATTACATCAAAATTAGCTTTCTTTCTTAGAAAAAAAACTACCCACGAAATAGAATATTAATTATTGTTGATTACCTTGAGAGGCTAAATACTTTTGAATTATATTTTTTTCACCCTGTTGGCTGATTGTCTTAGACTTTTAGCCATTCGTTTAGGCAGGAGAGGAACCTTTTGGAAGAGTAGATTTGATGAAATAAGGAAACTTAATTGCGGTGATTTTTGGTTCTCTTTTATTTTAGAGTATGTTTGGATGTGTTAAGACCAGGGCTGTAAACGGATCCGGATTATCCGGCGGATATCCGCTCCGAATCCGTTTATAATCCGAATCCGGATTAAACGGATACGGATCCGGATAATTAATGCATATGGAGAACAGTACTTGAATTCGGATACGGATAATGAATCCAAGTTGTTAAACGGAACGGATATCCGGATTATCCAAAAGGAAATGGAGCGATACCCGATATCCGATTCCAGAATGCGCTTTGCTTTTCAAAGATATTTCTCTTTACAGAAAGAGGGTTGCACGTGAATTTTTTCTTTTTGAGTGAGCTGCACGCCTACACGTGATTTCAAATTGAACAGAGGTCCGTGTATATAAAGGTCTCAACTCTGATTGCAAATCTCATCGTGGGACTATTGATTTCTGAATCGGAGCAAAAAAAAGCGGATGTGTGAGACATTAGTCAGTAGATGCCATGTCACGTGGTGGACAAGGTGCACGAATAGGGACATTAGTCAAAAACTGAATGTGTGGGACTATTAACTCTTCATTTTCTAATTATACGTTAACTCTTCACGTAAAGGCAATGCTCAATTATATTCAATAAAGTACCTCTTCATTTTTTTTACATTATTTAAAAATTATGTTTTGATTATAATACTAGTATTATATTATATACGTGGGACAGTGAGTAGATTATTCATCTGACTCGATTATCCGTCAAATATTCATTTCGTATTCGTATTCGAATCCGTATTCGTGGATTATCCGCTCCGTATTCGTTTAAGACGAATTTGGTTTTAGATTTTGACATCCGTTTACTATCCGTATTCGTATCCGTATCCGTATCCGCTTGATGAAAAACGGATACGGATTTGGTATCAGCATTATCCGCTCCGTTTACACCCCTAGTTAAGACTTAAGAATATGAGTTAATTTAGAATAAAGGCTATTCGGAATAACAATGTGCATCCAATGAATATTTTTGATATTCGGAATAGCTAAAATAGCTGCTATTCTCTATTTCTTGTAAATATTGGAATAACTACTATTCGGAAGTGTGAAGAAAGAGAGAGAAAAATGCTTCTTCCTCGGATTTTCGTCAACACAGTTCCGAAACGATAAAATTAACATCACTTTATGTTATCTCTACGTTGTGACAATTCATTTAAGACCCCACTTGCCTATATTTCTTTTTAATTAGCACCTTGTTAACACTATTATTTATCAGTTACAGCTATTCACTATTTCAATATACAATCCAAATAAAATTTGTACTAATTCGAATACTACCATTTTCACACTAATTTAAAAATCACTATTTTTTCTCTATTCTTATTTTTCACTATTCTAATCTTTATAGCTCCATCCAAACATACCCTTAGAAAATATTTATGTATCACCAGTTTGCTCGCTCATAAATTAGATAATAACATCTATTTCAATTCTAACGCTTTTTGTCCAAATGTGTCAGCTACGATCACTATAGCTGCAATAGCTGACCGCTATTACCACTATGCGCTACGCATTATTGCTATCACTATGCGACAGGAGCTTTTTTTTTGCGATTTACATGAATTTTTGTTCTTATCTCTGATGCTACATGGTATGCTATGATAAGTATGCTAAACCAAATTATGTGCTTCTGTTCTTATTTGTGATTTAGTCCCTCATTCTATATCGAAAAATATTCAAATATTAATTCTTCCTTTTGTTTGCTCTTCGTCTAGTATTCACTTGTAAAATTATTATCGTTCGTTTCAATTGAAAGCTGATTTTGATTATTATAATATATAAACTGTTCAAATAGGTATACTTCATTTCACTTGTAAAATTAATTGGTCTTCGTCTATTATAATCTGTAATACTATGAAGTATGAATAATTAAATAATGTTATCTTATAAATTTTTTTTCTTCTTATTTGCATGATTGACAAAAATATAGATTTAGATTAATTGTTAATTAATTGTATCCCAATTCTATAATACTGATCATGATAATTAGTAAAACTATAGAATATAAATTTTGAAAAGAAAAAAAACACTATATACAATAGTTTTTGCTATAGCTACATTATTCACAATAATTTTTTTTCTCTCCCTATTATGCTGCTATAATTGCATCTTGAGTTTCTTGACAGAAGCATGATTCCAACATAATGATTTGTATGAAATAAAAAAAAAAACATAATGATTTGTACTAAAAGTAATACAGGACCTATTACTTTCTTTCTTTTGAGTTTTGAACTAATCGGGAGGCAAAACAAAGCCTACTTTTTTCGAAACAAGGCCAGCGTGCCATAGTACGAACCTACTTTAATTTGAACAATATATTTTTTTTTTGATGAAAAAAAATAATTCCTGTGTTGTTAGGTGCAATCAATGTTCCTCTCTTTTCGCTTACTGTTAGCAATAACTACTGCTGTAATGCTGTTCTCTGTTGTAAGAAAGTGAAACATTTAATTCCTTCAAAAGTTATATTATGTAGTGAATCTCTGCGACCTGGGACCCACATTTTCCTTATCTCAGGAAATCATGGCACGCTGTACGCAGCTGAGCTACTGCAGAAATGTGGACGGGAAAAATTCATAACGGATCCTATCTTTATTTTTTGGACATAAAAAAAACCTCGATCAGGCCGCTGGTTTCTGTAATTTAACGAGCACTTGAAATTACATTCCTACCCTTCTACTATTCGTCTTCATGGGACGTCTAAGTTGTTAACGTTCTGGGCCCCACTATGGAAAATTTGTGATCATGGGCAATTTTGGAAGCAATTTTTTTTTTTTGCAATTCCTGAATGGCGGACCAGCTGTGCGTCAAACGAACTCCAAATGCAAGACACTGCAAAGACCGTCACATGTCACCAAAATTTCTATGTTCCGTATTTTGTTTGAATTAAATTTTTCTGTACCCGTAACTTTGCACCAGTTTGCGATCAGAAGGCTGTTCAATTCTTCGTAACTATAGTAACAACATTCGCGTTTAATTCGCGAATAAAATATTTTTGGAGTGTTTTCGAACCGAATGACGTATTATTCGTTGACCGAACCTTTGACCGAATAAAACGCGAATTTGACGAATTTTACGAATAATATGTGTTTTTTTTCACTTTATTTTCAGAAAAAAAAAATTGAAATATCGTGCACAGTATCCAATTTCTACTTCGCGCGCACAGTGCCGAGCACATTTCCCATTGCGCAGAGGCACCCACGTGAGAGACAGAGAGAGCACATTTCCTCATTTCTTTATTTTAATATATTTTTGATTATATTGATCTTCTGTGGCAAATAAAATCAGTATATCGTATAGTAAATCATCGGTAATGAATTAAATATGCACTGAGGTCTCGTATTGTAATTCTGAATCATTTCCGAATTATACCCGAATTATTCCCGAATCACGAATTTTTGACCCTGCCGAACCGAACCCGACTTATTCATTTGTTACTATGTTTGTAACAAATTATCATATCCCCTTGCGAATTTAAATTAAAAAAGCATTCTTAAATTTATAAATTTTAAAAATAAAAATTTAGATTTGAATTTTAAGTAAAAAATCTAGGACCGTGAATATTATTCTTCCTTTATGGAAGATACATTAACATAAAATTTTATGGAATTATAAATCTTTATTTTTGTAATAGATTAAAATATCAAAATATATAATGTAATAAATATGAATATATGATTTATAGCACAAATAAAAGCAAGTTCATAATGTTTTTGTGAACTTGAGTTCGCTGCAACGTTAACTTGCAAAATTGTTCAACAAAATAGTTTGTTGAGTATGCAAAAAATATGTTTATTTTTCAATGTTTCCGCTTGAATATATTCTATGTCAGAAACATATCTATTTCCAATGAACGTAATTAAAATATCAATAATTAAATAAGGTCATCAAACAAAGTGTGGTATATATTTCTGACTGTGATATTATTTATGGAAGTCTAAAAATGTATATTAATAAATTGCTTATTTTTGTGTGTTTTTGGATATTCCTAATTTACATAAATTAATCTAATATAATATTATATAATTAGCCAACAAAAAATAGTTATTATTGTCAAATTTATATTTTTTTATCCTTTTGTTATTTTCATTCTGATATAAAAGGACAGAAAAATTATGATCAAACTTAGAACTTATGAACATTTTTTAAATTATATTCTTTAATACTATATTAAAATCATATAATTATGATATTTAATAATTAATAATTTTAAGACAAAGGTGTTTTGGATTACAATAAATGTATTTAATAATAGTGATGAAATATAATTAATTGGATTTCAAATTTTGTATCATGTATTAATATAATCATTAATAAATTTTCTTTGACGAGTATATTCTTACGAGACAGTTTAGGAAGGCTGTGTGGATAAAAATAAGATGGGCCCTTTCGGGTACCCGTAGCAATGCTTAAAAAAGCATTCAAGGGATTAATTTTAGAAGCAACCCCTTGTTTAATCTATTTTACCACCACCTGTCTTCTCCTCTTCTCCAGCTCACATCTTAACCGGCACCATCACCTTTATATTTCCCCACCTTGCCCCTTTCTCCTTTGCTTTAATGGCACTCACAGCTCCACCATTTTAGACCATTCCTTTCCCCCCTCGTCCTCTCTCTTCCCCAAGGAGAAAATTAAAAGGGAGGCAAGGAGAGAAGGGAAAAAAGATAGAAGCGAAGATGCTGGATAGTCTGTTCGGTTCCAAATTCTCAAATAAATGGTAAGGAGATCGAATTGAAGCTCTCAACCTTTGGAATTATCTCCTTGATTTCGTTTGTAACATGCTGTTTTGGTGTTTGTTGATTATATTTATTTCGGGAAATGAAGCAAGCACTCGATAAAATGCATAAGAACGAGGCTGGATCCGGTTAGGAAGAAGAAACAGGCAGTGTTGAGATATTTGAGGAGAGATGTAGCCGAGCTTCTCTCTCATGGCCACGACCTCAATGCATTTGGAAGGGTACTTTCATCTTTTCTATATTTCTTCCCCATTCTTTCTTCTTTTTATATTTAATATTTCAGGAAGCAACAACCTGCAGTTGGTTTTTTGAAATTTGGAATATGTTCAGAAAGCGGACACATTATTTTAATAAAAAATCAATTTAATTTCTATATAATGGTTTCCGAGGGAATTTTAAGTGATTGACCCTTTGTCAATTGGTTTTCGAGAAATTCACATATAAAATGGAAAATATTGCTAATCCTTCACAATTGATAAATGTTTTGCAGGATTTCCTGAGGGGCCTTTTTTAAAAAAAAAAAAAAAATTCAATCATTCTCTCTATTTAATTCAATAGCTGTTTTGCACACGCCCCTTACCTTTATTGCCTGCTTTCCTTATTTAATCTGAAATTGTCTTGAACTTTAAAAGTATATTGTGGGAAAATAATCTTGCTATGTAATTGAGCTAAAAAAAAAGAAAGGGAGATTGACATAAGTTCCTCAAAATTGCAAAATTGTCTCTTGTCATTTTTCATTTAATTTGTGGTGAATACTGCCGTTATTCAATAGATCTCACTTCTTTTTATTTTTTATTCTGTGTCTTTTGTTTTCATGGATGCTGTTGTTTTCTTATATATATATGAATTTTGCTATTGTGCTTCATGAAGTAAAACCAATATTTTACTTCACGCTCATACACCTATTTCCAAAATCCAAATCGTCGATCCGACCGTTCAAGTTGTTCTCCATATTGAAATGTGCTTGGAGACCAAATTTTATATTTTTTGGAATTTTTTTACTATTTATTAAGCCACTTTGAAAGTCGCTGATCCATTGGTCCAGAATTTTTTACTGTTTTTTACTATTCACAATGGATCAGCGATTTTCAAAGTGGCTTAATAAATAGTAAAAAATTCCAAAAAATGTAAAATTTGGTCTCCAAGCACATTTCAATATGGAGAACAACTTGAACGGTCGGATCGACGATTTGGATTTTGGAAATGGGTGTATGAGCGTGAAGTAAAACGAAGTTTTACTTCGCGAAGTACAATAGCCCTACTCTATATATATATATATATAGTTTTTGCTGGCTTTCATCTTCAATCTGCACATTTCTTTTGTGTATTGAGAAGAAAAACAAATTAATTTTGACCGATTCTTACATTTTTTTTTATGGTATAGTCCTATGTTTTTTTTGCTCCTTTTGCTTGATTGGATTTATCTGTAGATTATGCAATACTAGTTTTTATCGGTTCCCTGTCCAAACTCCAAAAACGAAGCATACTAATTTAAATGCCACCAGTCAAATTAAGTATAGTGGTGGTTACATCTATTAAGAAACTGTCCCATTTGAAAACTGTTTTAGATCCCAACAACGTAAGTTTAAGATTTTTTAATTAACCAACTCATCATCTCTTGTGTATTAATAAAACACAAGCCTTTATTCTCGGACTACTAAGTAATAACTGTAACGCACCATCCACCAAGTAATTTAAATGATTGTTTTTTCTTAATTCCAACAGATGGAAGCCCTTGTTGTTGAAATTAATCTATCCTCTTGCTACGACATGATTGAGCAGTATTGTGCTGATATATTAAATCAACTTTCAGCTCTTCAGAAACAAAGGTATTTCCTGTTTTATACTTATATTTCTTTACTTAAAGTCTGTTTGTATTTGGTGGAGACAATAGTCCAGAATTATCTGCTTTTGGAAAATTTCTCCAAAAGACAGTTTGTGGGTTGCTCTTTTCATGGAAATGTTTAGTTAAAATTTGGTGGGTGGAGCTTTACCAACCTAACTATTTAAATATTTTGTTCCTTAGTTTTCTTCTATTAGTAGGAGACTACAGTTCAGCCTTGTAGTAAATTAAGTTAATGCTGTTTCCAAAAAAACATAGGCAAATAAAATCAGAGTTACACACTGTTTTTTCTCTGTTGTTAAATTCAATTCAATGGTAGAGACTCAGTGGTCCAGTTGCAATAAATTTTTAGATCTATAGCAAGGGCCCACATGTTATTTCACTGCTGAATCATTTAACTCTATATATGAATTGACATACTTTAAACCAGGATCACATGGTGAAGTCAATGCCTTACATTTGTGAACCCAGACTTGCAGAAATCGGGACTTGTTAATTCTGTCAAATTTATTGTTTCTTGCTAATTCTTTCATATGCTCTTATTGTCTGTCCAATGTTTCTAATGTTGATAAAGCGAAATGAAACAAAAGAAAAGAAGAATCTAATGCAGTATTGAAACATTTTTTCTTTTTTCACAGAGAGTGTCCTGATGAAGCCAAAGAAGCGATTTCAACCTTAATATTCGCTGCTGCTAGATTTTCTGATCTGCCTGAATTATGTGATCTCAGACGAGCTTTTACTGAGAGATTTGGCGGTACCATGGAATCTTTTGTGAATTCAGAGGTATTGTATTTCTCAGTTACCATACAGTGTATATCACAAGGTATTGGTCAGATTGTACTGGGACTAGAGTACTAGACAGCTTGTACAGTACTGAATAAGCTGGTATTCTACTGTGTTGGAGTTGAGCTGAGGATAATTTATTGAAAAAAGACAACATGGATACCCGAAAACAAGGGAAACACTATTATGTGATTTCTTTTTATTTATGGATTGCTACCCTATTTTTTTAATAGTATCAGGTTTAAATTAAATTTTTTCTATTTGAGCATTTGGAAATGGCTCTTCTTGTCCTGTGGTTTAAGTGTACTTCTGAAAGCTTATGGCCTCTTTTGACAGTTTGTGAAGAAAGCTCAGGACAAGACATTTTCAGATGAGAAAAAGCTTCAACTAATGCAAGTAATTGCTCAAGAATTTTCTGTTAGATTTGATCCAAAAGATTTCCGCCGCAGAATGTCTAATCCTGCCGAAGCTAAATCTGTTAGTATTTGGAACTCCCTTTTTGTGATCAATCTCTCTCTGTTTTTCCCATTTAAGTATTAAGGGTAGTAATTCGATTAAGCTAAATCTGTTAGTATATATGCCTGATCAGTATATAAAAATCTAGCATATATGTTATGAGTCATGACATATTTTTTTTTTTTGTTGTTTTTTGATATATTTCTACAGGATCTACCCGAGAAACTAGTACCTCCTAGAAATGGAGAAGCTTATAAGAAAATGCCTAAGATCCATTCTGATGATATCCCAAGAGAAAAGAGACCGAATCCAAAACCTATGGCAACTGCGCATAAGCAGGAGACTCAGCAGAAAGTGGTATGGGATGAGCCTAGAGAATTGAGAGCCAAACAACAAGTCGTGAGGGATGAGCGAAAAGAATTACCGGCTGAACTGGAAGAGTCATGGGCTCAACCAAAAGCATCAGGGGCTCGGCCAAGGGAATCACGGGCTGATCCCAGAGCTGTACAGGCTGAACCAAAAGATATTCATGTAGTTCCATCAAAACCTGAAAGAACAAATCTGTACCACAGAGATTACAGATTACCGACTGAAGATACGCCAAAAAAGCACCATCACAAAGAAAAGACAATGCATGGTCACGTAACAGATGGGTCCTATTCCCTTAATGAAGAGAAACCTGGGCTCCATTCAGCCAAATCTCTCTCTGAAAAAGAGCAAGGAAGTAATGGTTTGATTTTTGATAGATCAAGGAGACGAGATAATGGGTCAGATTATATCAGATCAGAGTCCAATACTGATAGAGAAGCAGACGACTTTATCAAACCTTCCAAAGGAAAAGGTATTAATATGGTTCCTCCCTACACCAAGCCAAAAGCAACAAAAATTGACAAGTTTAAAGAAGAAGAGTGTAATGGTTCAGACCGGCATCCTGCAGAGAGGGTGCTTAACATGGTCCCACCATATGTTAAACCAGGGTTTGAGCAGCAAACTAAGCATGGTGATCATTATGGTACCTCTCATGGGGAGAGACCAAGGCCTGTTTCAGTTAGGAGCAAAGTTCCAAAACCACCGCTTACTGATGCTAAAACAGAAGATGAGTTTTTTGATGAAGCAAACATGAACCGCACACCAAGTATGAGGCGAAAATATGGGCATAGGCATGAGATTAGAAGCCATGACGATGAGGATGATGTTCATGCTAGGCATAGGCACAGAGAAATGCATGATGATGGTGTTAATGGTGAGATGCATGATGGAAGACATCATCTCAGGAAGCATAAAAGCCAGGGAAGCAGTGCAAAATATGATGAAGATGAGGAAGAAGAGGGAGATGATGCGATTACTTATGGCAATCTCCTGCGAGGAACTCCTCGTAGCCACAGGAGGCACAGAGAGAAGCGGTCTTCTAGACATGAATCGGAGGGAGATGATGAGGAGAGAATGATGGATAAGCTGCTCATTCATTATAGCCGCAAGGGTTTGGTTGGTCCTGAACCTGTCAAGGAGAGGGTCCGGGAGTATGCAAATGGTAATGAACCAGTCAAGGAAAGAAGCAGAGCAAGGCATCCACCACCGCCACCTTTGACAACACGTCCTTCAGTGGACCGGGTGCACCGTGCTCCAGAGAGAGCAGCATCTCTTCCTGTTGACCAGGTTCATGAGGAAGTGGTTCGGTTCCCAGCACGTGCAACTTCCTTGCAACCTGATTTGTATAGCCCTAATGGAGGGCCGCGGGTGCATCCAAATTTACCGGACTACGATGAACTGACAGCCCGCTTGCGTGCGCTGAGAAATGCTTGAGATGAATTTTAGAATTACATTATTTGTGGATATGCCTTTTTTAATTGCAATTGAAAGAGTATAGGATTGATTGAGATAATTAGTCTGAAGTCTATAGCGTTGATTGAGAGTGATTTGGATTTAAATTGTCAAAGCATGAGAATTTGTCTGTGGTGAGAGGTTTCCCTTGCCTTGTACGTACAATTTTGGGGCTGCTGATTATGTCGGAAAGGCTCTTTTATCGCCGGATAAGTTATATATATTGGAATATTTAAAGTCTGAAACTCTAATTTGTGTGATGTCCAGGAGATTGAACTTTTTCGAATTTATTGTTTTCTAATTTGTGTGTGACTGTGTGTGTTCTTTGTTTCTGGTATTTTTGTATATTTTTTGTTTCTCCCCTTTCCATTTCATCTTTTCAAAATTTTCAGCCCGTAACCAATTGACAGCCCATTTCTCTTTCTCTGTTATCTTCCTTTTTTAAAAAACAACGATCTGTAACAGTTTGTCAGATAAACGTAGAGTCTTGAAGTACTAGAAAAAAAAATAATAATATCACGATTCAGTCCGCATCACTTCAAAATTTAATTATGTCTACAGTTTGCACATATTGAAGTTACCCATCGAAATCTTAAAAGTGTAATATATACTTGGCGTACTTAATTTTTCCTCCAATAGTTTTTTTTTAATCTGATGGCCAGCCCATAGACTAATCCTTTCTTATCCGTTGGGATGCAGTTAGATTAGTAATTAAGAACAAAACAGCTATCTTTTCTCCAAACCAACAAACAATAAGCCCGGTTCTTCCTTCTACTCTGGGTACCAGGTTTGAATTCTTTGAATTCTTTGAATTCTTCAACTTTTTTTATTATTATTTCTGTTTTCTCTCCACCTTCCGGTGAGAGTCATAATATACGATAGAGAACTAGTGGTCAAAAAGGAAATTAATCATGGCTACAAACATATCAAAACAATAAAGTATAAATAGCAAAACATACTTTCAAAAATATCCTAATTGACTGTCAATCAAAATACATTCTAATTATTGTAAACAAAAATAAATAAATAAAGAACGATCGGAAAAACATCATAACCAATATAAAATAACGAGTCAACAAATAATCTAATTGGTGTAGATAGAAGCCAATATGGAACGGATCTATTGCTTTGACAAGATGTACTTAGTCATCGTTTCTATCATTTAAATTTTTTTAATCACGTAGATTAAAATTTAATTGATTTTTTTTAAAGTTTTTATATGGTTCAGCCCTTCATAAATTGCTATATATGTCTCTAATTTAAATTTTTATATTTTGCTCATGTCGATCAGAAACCTCTGGTATCATTGTCGACGAGGATCAGTCCAAAACAACCTAACCAATGTTAATAGATGATCGACAGGTAAAAAACCGAGGCTGACAAATATTTAATACGAAAGAAAACAACAAAAGCAAAGTCTCCAGTGGTCATGATCACTCATGAGTAATTAAGGTACTGCTAAAAAATTATCTGTGTGACATAGTATTCATGCCTTTTTATTTGGAAAATATTTTTTTAAGAGGAAATAATTAATCCTCTTAATAGTCAGCTGTCTGAAATAAAAAGCATATATAGTATTTGAATCACTCCACTTGACTATATGAAATAAAGGTTAAAAGTATTCAAATCACTCTAGGGACATACACTAAATTTTAAATTTGTGAGCTGATGTGATAATAATTTCGAATCCGTAACCTTAATAATTTCTTGCCTTCTAACAAACTTGCATGTCATATAAAACCAAACAAACAGTGATTAAAAAAAATTATTACTCGTACAAAAAGAAAAAAATATATATAACGCTTGAAAATACAAACAATATCCAATTTTTAAGATAAGGCAACTAACAAAATTGTTGACAACATGTCTATCTGATAACAAATAGAAAAATATTACAAAACTAAAAGTAAAAGGAACATATATCCCACTGAGGATGTGATACAAATTAAACAGATTCTAGTTTCAATGAGAAACTGTTGGGGTAGGAACAAGACTGCCATACCTTCTGATCTCTTAAATTTACATGTGATCAGTACCTAAATCATGATAAATTTTGATCTAGCTAGCCGTTACATTACACATTGCATGAAGTTTATGAGGAAATGAAGCATGAAGTTCCCATTCCACAGGAGATCGTCACATACCAAGTGCTCCAAGCTTCGGTCTCTCGGGAGGGCCCCACCATGGTACAATATGGTAGCCATGGCAGTAACAGCACCGTCGGGACGTCCCACAAAAGACCACACCAGCCTCACTGCGGCCCTAAGAAATAGCGACACAAGAGTCTGTTGTATAACCAAAAGATAGAGCATGAATGATTTACACAATTTTTTTTTTTTTTTGAAAAATTATATAGATATTGTTTGGAATTATATGAATTGTTGTTAAATTTGACAAATAGAGAAGGAAAAACAGAGCCTCATACCATAAGGTTTAGTGTCAGTGATGTGAGAAGAAGGGGAGGAGCGACAGGAGATCACAATGAATCATAGTAGATAGGTATTATTAATATATAAACGAAGGATGTTAATGGTGATATTGTAAATGATTAATTACTGGGTGAATAATTGGGGAGATCTGAAGGGAGATGAAATCTAACCATATATGCAAGTAGCTGGCTACTGGTCCTGCCTCAATTCACCACCTAACAGTCTCCCTTTCTCTTGGTGGTAAGTAACTAAATGGACATGAAATATTTCTGGAGAAAGAAATATTCATGATGGTTATATAAATAAAGATTTGGAGAGAGGGGGGCATTGGATGTAACGAATGATTCACATGTAAATCAGAGATGAGAGGCGCCTAAACAGGTGGCGAAAGCCAAAAGCGGGCGCCCATTGTCCTCTTTGAAACATTCTTGATTTCCTCGCTTAAATAAATAGTACCAGGTTTCCACTTCCTCAACTTTTGTAAAAAAGTGTAGACATGCTTTCGGCTACATCACAATACCGCCTCCAAATATTATTCTTTTGATCATAGTATGCCTTAATTATTCCGATGCACATTCTTTTGATACAATAATATATAAATTTTTATAATAGGAGTACTAGTCTCATACATTAGCAATTAGTAATTACGATCAATTACCATTTCTTTGTTAAGATTACCAATTATTTTGATCTGCAGCGCAGCACTGTAGGTCAACTGGTTGCATCTCATCAAGACACGGATCACAAAGAGATTGAACGGCTGGAGCTTCTTGCTATAAAGGATTGAACTCGATGAGAAAACCAGTTTCAGAAATTTGATCAATTCCCTATTATTTTTTGTTCTTCCTCATCGTACATTTTTTTTTGTTCATTATGTATCTAGTTTTTTGTCTACTTTTTAAGTCTCTCACTTTAATATTCACTAAAAAAAAATTAATCTGAATTTCAAATTTACAACATTTTTTTATTACTAAATTTAAGAGTGGTTCTTTCATTTTTTTATTTTAGTATTAATTAATAATTTGGATCATATTTGATTGAAATCTAAACCGTGGGGAAAAAAATTTAGACCTAATTTACATCGTCAAATTTGTAATAATTAGATTATATAATAAAGTAGAGCTAATTTTAGATCGGTTTAAATTAATTAAGTTCTCCTCGGATTATTTAGGTACTCGCAAAGACTTTATCGTATTATGCTATATGACAATTTCATATCTTGCATGCCGTTCGGTTATTTCTGTATTTAATTTGGTTCTAGAACTGAACAAAAGTTCGTTTATTTACAATTTCGACTCATTTAAAGTACAGCTTCATTAATAATTGCCCCCAAATCCTAATTTAAGTACTTTCACCCGATATGTTTACTATGTAAGCAAGAGTTGCTTGCTTAGCTTTTTTAGTTTCATAGCGTAGTAGGATATGTGTTGGCATTTGATGTACTAGTTGCTATGGTTTGAGATATAGCAGACAGGTACTAGAGGTTTGGTACCACGTCTGATAAAACTCTGTAGGTTTTATTTTTTAATGAAATCGGTAGTATATACCACTTTTATCAAAAAAAAAAAATGTAAGCAAGAGTTGCACCATGAACAGAGTTAAAAACCCTTGATCTGTATTTTAACCACTATACATGAAAGCACGTGTTGACTCTACTTTATATTACCGAAATTTTTGTTAACAACATTAAAGAAATTGACACCTCTATTTGAAAAAAAAATTCCAAATATGACAGGTTTGTTGGATTATCAAGTGGAGTTTATAGTCAGTTCCGCTGACTCATTCAGTGAAATTGCATGAACCCAATTCTGCTGGTTTAGCCAGTAGAATTATTATTATTATTATTATTGTTATTGTTGTTATTGTTATTATTGCTGTTATGGCTGTTATTGCTGCTGTTGTTATTGCTGCTGCTGCTGTTATTATTATTATTATTATTTTGCCTAATTCCGTTAGATTATTCAGCAAAATTAAGTTTTCTTTGTGCTAATTTCGTTGTATTCCTACCTTAAAAAAAAACTAATTCTGCTGAATAATCCAAGCTGAATTGGAAAAACCAATAAAAAAAACTAATTCCGCTAAAAATTCAGTGTAAATGTTATTCCATTCCAGAAAAGTAATGTCATTTTCTTTATTGATTTCAATGTTATTAATAAAAATTTCTGTTACATGTGTATCGAAATCAAAATGTAACGTTCTTTACCATTTGATGATTGATGTTCCCAGCATTTCTGAAGTTCTTTCATCGTGATGTGATATACACATAGTTAATGGACGAGTTTAGTATGTGTATATTTACAATTGTTATTAATTAGACAGAGATTTGTTATATTCGCCTCTAATTCATCTTTTCTGTAATAACTGGTGCTCATTAATGTTCATGAACATTGCAAACAACAATTCTTGCATTCCAGTAGATTTTAATAACAATCAAACGAAAAATGAATAAACAGATCACAACAGCTTGGTTTCTTCTTAAAGTACCAGTGCAATACACAGAAGATGGTTGCATGTGTTTTGATCTATACCGCATCAACTCACTTTCAACAAATCAGAGGCTGCAATACTACTATTATGCTTGAACACCAAAAACTGAACAGTTAAGACAATGCTGAACCATTTGTGTGTTCTGAGTTCTCACTCCATTGAATTTACCTCGGTTCCATCCCTTTCTATTAATTTTTCCACACTATAGTTTATAATTCAGATGCATAATTGATCACAAACTTTACTTGTAGGTTGTAGCAGATATTGTTTACTGATATTTAATACCAAGCATGACACATTAGTAACCATATGGAACCAAGCACTGATATTTCATCTTTTGAATATATCATAGAGAAACACCAAATATTCCATAAATGCCAGAAGGATCATCACTCCATATTGTACTACTCAAACAAGTTTATTTGCAAACTAATTGCGAATACATTACTTATTTTTTTCCACTCTTCTTGAGTCCAGAGCCCCCGAAGCTTCCCTTCTGAGCTGCCTTTGCACGAAGCTCCTTCAGTGCCTTCTCCTCCTCTTTCTTCTTTTGCATATTAGCTAGATCATTCTAAGCCATCAAAAGAATTTCAAATTGTTAGTCAGAGATAATTGTTTAATTTCAAAATGTCTGATTCTATTCAAGACCGGTGTTGAACATTAGAAATCAACGTGTAGTAATTACAATATGACAATTTTACCATCATCGGTATGGAACTAAACCAGTTAGATTTGGAACAAGGTACATGCACTAAAAGACCAGACAGCAGAGTTAATTTAACCATATAATTAACACGCATTAAAGCAAGACGACCTGTATTATCTACATTAAGCTGCTAGGGTACATCCTGCTTATATGTAAAATCTATTACTTAAAAACATAACCGTACAGACATCCGCTAAGCTCAAAAACATTTTGCCTTGTGTACAACTACTCTCTCATCTTTTTAAATGACAATATGGATGGGAACTCTCTCTCTCTCTAAATGGGGGGAGGTTGCCATCAACCTCCCCCGTCATCCTCACCTTCCTTCCCTCCTGCCCCTTCCTATTACCCAGGATCTCTCTCTTGCTCTCTAGTTAAAAATACAGAGCATCTCTTTCCCCTTACCCCCTCTTCTCTCTTCCCCTACCACTTCTTCTCTCTTCGCAAAAGCCTTCATCAGTGCCCCCCCGGTAAAGGGTTAAGCCATCACAATAAACAAACTAGTCTCCTGCTCTCCTACCCTTCCTCATTTGCCTGGACTTTTTTTTTATTTGGTTTAACGGAACTTAGTAGGCAAAGCTTACTACTATAAGAAAAGAAAAGAAAAAATCTCATCTCTTAGTTGTGTTACCTCTGATTTAGCAAGTTACCGCAACTAAATAAATGAACCAGAACCCTCATCTCTTATTTTTGTCACTCCACTCTTAAAACTAGCTATAAATTAGGATTTCCTTTATTATATAAAAATGATCTAACAATGTAATACTATCAATATCAAATTTGTTCTCTTATATAAAAACAAGTCCTACAGATCAAAGTAAATCTCACTCCATTATCTAAGACAACAAAGTTCTGGACCAGAAAGAATCTTGATCTAAACCTGCCTAACCTTGCAATTAAAGTATCCACAGTTCAAAGCGATAGATAGTCCCCCTACACTCTACTATTAGAATTAAATAGCTTGAACAACAATTAAATTTCGATAGATCAAATACCTCATCATAGTCCTTCTTCTCAGACTTGGGAGCCTTCAAAGGCTTGAGCTTTCCACCTAATAACAAAATCAAACATCAATATAACCAAATAAAAAGTTAATCTGGTCTCTACACTAAAATCAAGACCGAAGAAATCCACTTTAAGAAATTAAAATCAGCTTAAACAAGAAATCGAAATCAACCACCAATAAAACAAAACACGAACAAATAAGTATCGAGAGAGAGATTGAAAGACCTTGTTTTGACGACATGGTTGATTGAAAATAGGAAGAGGAGCTAATTCAACAAGAAACGAAGAGGAGAACACGGCGAATTGGGGAAAGCTAAGGTCAGAGGCGTAATTTCATTCCCCCAAAAGAATATATAGCATCTATGAAAGTTGAACCGGAAATGCGCCGATTTATTTTCCAACGGATTTTTACACGAATATGTGATATGAGATTACTAAGATTTAAAGAAGCAATAGAAAACGGACACGTCATTATAAGTAAGACTACGTAAAATTCTATATTTTGCAACAATTTTGTAAAAATAAGAAACAATAATTGAGTGGAAGGAAATAGGAACGAACGGTGGAAAACTCTAGACGGCAGCTTTGGACTGGGCTGATAACAAAAAATATTTTGGGCTAGGTGTCAGGCCCATAAATCGACCCAAATAGGTTTCAGAAATTTGGGAATTCGAAGGAAAAGAAGCAACGAATTCATTGGAACAGAAACAAATAGCAAAATTTGAGATATGTTTATTCTTTATTTCCAGACAAATTTATTGTAACAAAGGCTTTGAAAAATAGATACCTTTCTAAGAATTGGGATTACATACATCATAAAAGTTATTGAACATCAAATTGTTTTGAGAGAACAATTAAAAAAAAAATGGAAAATGCAACTCGTATCAATTCAAGACAATGACCAATTCCCTGCCATGACCCCATAAAAAAAAGGAGATAATAATTGGTACCGAACAAATAATTGGGAAAAGGGACACGGTACCTCGTTTCGACATGGCTGATTGAAGATCTCGACGGAGGAAAACTAAATAAGAACTTTAGGAAGAAAGAAGGCTTCGCAGTAAATATGTAATTTACCAAGTATCTGTTTATATACGTGTTTGGTAACAGCTATTTTAGGCTGTCTAAATGTGAATTATAGTTTGCATATTGCAGTGCCTTTTTAAGGGTTTAATATATGAGGTTACTTGTTCTCAAGAAAGAAATTGGATCAATCAAATTGAGACACGTCATCCATCCGTGAAATTGTGTAATTTCTGAACGAAGAGGAGCACAATATGAAAATATTAAAAATTGAAGTTTGAATATTGGATCTATTTTTTTTTTTGGTAATTTGGCGTGGGTGACGAAAATAGCCGATTTTTTTTAAATACTCTCAAAAAATAAAAAAATAACAAATACCCTTGGTTTTCAAATATTTCAAAAAATACCCCACAGCAGGGCTGTTTGCTATGGTTTTTTTTTTTAAAAGATGTTTAGTGTGTATTGAATTAATGTTTACATATAAACACTAACAGTAATTTGGTCTCACTGTTTTTATGATTTTTTTTTTCTCTTTTTAGATACTCATATTCTTTGATTTTGTAAATAAAATATATATGTGTGAAACTAGAGCTGAACCTTAGATATTGTATATAACTCATGTACAGAGAAAATACACTCTTGACAATTTTCTTTTATTTTTAAGCCATTTTGTTCCATCTTTCATAAATCATAAAAATAGTAAAAATATTCCAAAAATAGTAAAAATTGGTATTATACAAATTCATTATATAGCCAATTTACTGAGCTACTTAGATCGAAAATTAAAAATAAAAAACTTAATCGGAAACTTCAACTTAAGTTTTGAGGCTATTCCTTTTATTTTTTGGCGATTCTAAATTTTGAAAAATAGCATAACAGTCACCGACGCATGTATCTTTTCGCAAGCTTTCCGAAAAGTGTCATTTGCTGAAATCGGACACTCGAGTGCCGTTTTATAACATTTTGAAGTTTCATCGTCGTTTTTCGCCTTCTCAGTGAAGCTATCGTCTCTTTTGCCTTATCCCTTGTCATAGTCTCGCCTGTTTACGAGAGATGTCTTAAATAAATACATGTACAACATACAAGTGCTTTAGAGATGAGAGAAATGACTTATAAAAATAGATAGAGATGCATTATAACAGAAAGACACAGATCGATGACGTAGGAAAATATTATATTTCTTTTATCACACACGGATCATATAATATGAGTATCCAAAAGAAAAAAAAACGAATAAAATCATAAATTATTGTTAGTATTTATATGTAAAACATTCATTTTATACACACTAAACATCTAAAAAAAAAAAACCCATAGCAAACCGCTCCATTGTGGAGCGGTCCAGTATGGTGGCAAACCGTCCTACAGTAGAGCAGTCAGGTATTTTTCGAAATATTTGAAAACCAAACATATATTTGTTATTTATTTTTATTTTTTGAGGGTATTTAAAAATAATCGGCGAAAATATAATCACGATTGTTCTGCCTTTTTTAAACCGGGTAACTTGTCTAAATTTTGGGCCCTGCAATTTTAAGACTATCATACCACGTTAGTGCTGTAGCGTAGTTCTGCAATTTAAGACTAATCATTGACAAATATATATCTTTTTTTCACATATTGTTTTGTAAATGGATGTATCACAATTTTCACAATAAATCCATAAATGACCGAATGACGCAAATACATTCTCAGACTCCTCAGGCTCTTCTGGTTTAAGATTCTTTTGATATTCAGAATTTCTATTATCATAAGCACTCTGAGCAATAGAAAAATTCTTTTTATATCTTTTATTAAAAAAATATGTTCGTCTTTTTTGGATTTTCAATCTTAAAACTAAAATTATTTTAATTAAATAGGATATCCTATCATCAATTCAAAATTTTCCGAATGAACAGGTAGGTTATATTCTTGATCTAGGTTATATAGACATAAATCGTTGTATGAACATAAAAGAAAAAAAAAACGAATATACCTTGCAAATGAAATCAGGGCGGTTCAATGGATATCAGACTAAATTGATTAGTCAAGAATCGTTCGATCAGCATTGAGGTTTGTGTATGCAATATTAAAATTCACGCAGATCAAATGCACACAAATTTTAACGCAGATCGAATATTTCTGACTGGACATCAAACTAATTATTTTGATGTTATACTTTTCGGACAACTTCCTTATACTTGAGGGCCAGGCCAAGTAGAGGTACAATAAAATAAGACAACATTTACAATTATTTTTTAATAGAGATTGAAAATTAAGTCATCAAAATAATTAATATTCATAAAAAATCTTTATGAATACTTTTACATATTTTTTTTGAAATTCTCACTTCCATAAATATTTTGAAATTCAAACGTACTTTACAAAATTTTATGTTTAAAAATATAGGTTTTCTACCTGCAAGATTTTTTTTTTTCATCATACTTTGTTGAATAGATAAATGCTCAATTTAGTCTAAGGAAGCGTGTATTTAGTTAAAAAGAAGTGTTTATCATGATTCAACAAATGTTTCTATGCAAGATTTTATTTTAATATAAAAAATATGTGCATCCTCATATAGATCCGAAATTATTTTATTTATTATTTTATAATATTAAAATTTTAGAGTTATCAGTATTTTGAAAACGTTGAAATTATTGTATGCACATCTTTTTGATGTGCATGCATTGTTTGTGAGCCATCTCTAATTGGTGCTGCTACAGACAATACATACGTTCTAAGTTAGAATTTTCTTTTTCTTTTTTAAAATGAGTGTACAAAGCATTATCACGTCATTAATATTTTTGCAATGATGGATCGATGCACCGCTATCAGAATTGAACAAGTTGTAAAAATTCAGCACGTAGTCAATATATTTGCAATAATACATCGATGAATATTTTCGAAAATTTAAACAATTATAATTTTTTATAAGAAACTCCTATTTCAGCGTGCAACTACTTTTCAGAAAGTTCCCAAAGAGATCTACAATCAATCTCAATTTACTTTGGACGACCAAGTTTCATTGCAAAAATGCATTATTTAGTGCCTTCAAACTTTAGTTGAGGTTTTTATCCTCGGCAATCATGTATATATTTTTTTTGTTTCAATCATAAGCAGCTTATTTAATAAAATTTAATTTGACAATAACCAACGTTCTAAAATTGAACACTAATATTTTAACTTTTAAAAAAAAAAATTATATGGTCATGCAAACATAGTCTGCGCACTAATTCGGAGTGGCACACAGAAAAAATCTACCCACCGAGAAAAAGGTGCGCAGATAGTGCTTGCATGCCTCCCTTCTCAGTGCGAAGACAATGTCTGCATTTCTGATAATATTAAAAATGTACATTGTTTGCATGCCTTTCAGAATCTGGGTGCGCATACATTTTTGAAAGTGCGAGTAACTATGAAATTTTAATATTTTAAAATGGTAAATAAAAAAAGTCGGCGTAGAGTCGAGTATCCCCTATAGCTAAAAGGAATGTACATTTATGGAAGTTCCAAATAACTGATAGGTTTTTAATTATCGAGTTTTTATTTTTGGAAGTTCCAAATAACTGATATATATTTTTGAAAGTTCAATAATAAGTCTGCTGAAGTTATATAATATAAAAAAGTCATATTTTTTAGTTTTTTCAATATTTTTAATTTATCCGCATAAATTTAATTATTATTTTTGGTACTCTGTACATATTCTTTTACCATTGTTAATTGTCTTTGTTACCGTTGGAGACTACTGTACATTGTTAACCGATCCGTGCAAGACAACTTTTATTTTGCAATTTTTTTTTTTAATTTTGGATAGGAAATATAAGCATGATGGAGATTAGTAAACTACTGTACATTGCTAATTGTCTTTGTTACCGTTGGAGACTACTATACATTGTTAACCGATCCGTTCAAGACAACTTTTATTTTGCAATTTTTTTTTTTTTTTTTTTTTAATTTTGGATAGGAAGTATAAGCATGATGGAGATTAGTAAACTACGTACAGCGGGTTTCCTTTTCACTTTTGAAACTAAAAGGTAAAAATGATAATTCAAGTTTTGAAATGACATGCCAGATGAATTTTATATTTCTAATTATTGTGAGTTTAATTGAAGAAGAGAATGAAAAACTTGAAATGGCACTTACATTGGATGAAAAAATAAACACCGCGGAATATGAAATAACAAAAGTTAATTGGTCATGTAATTAGTAATTAATTATTTATTGAAATAGGGTATTTTATTTGCATTTTAGTACAAATCAAGTCCCGTTAGAACTCGACCCTAAATTTCCATGGTGGAAGACAATGCCAATAATATCCTTAATTATAATCTGTAATAATCCCAGACAGTTTTTATTAATGTTAATGCTTTGAATTAAAGCATGTCTGGTATCAAAGGTATAGACATTATATAATAAAAGTCGTTGAGCTTTAAACATGCCAAGTCATCAAGCATTTTCAATCATTAAATTATGCATTAATTATTGTCAATTCTAATCATATGACTGAATTTTTTTATTTTTTAATAATAAATATTCAACATGCAGGGGTATAACTAATTCATTAATAAAATTAATTACTTTATTATATGATAATCTATAAAGTTTTGATGTTGCATTCAATGTACACACTTAAATTTTGGTAATAACATATGCTTTGCTCTCGTTATTAATCACATTTTTTGGGCAACTTGCATGAACGAGAGCTAAACACATGTTACCAAAATTTAAGTTTGAATCTGGCCATTAGTTTATTCTAATGCCAACAAAAAAATGAGTAAATATATTGACAGAGCTATTCTGATTTCAAGTAGCACAGTAGTTATATCTATATATTTTTGTTTCTACTGTCCATGCACTGTGTGTGAAGTCAAAATAGTTTTGTCAATATTAATTCAAAAAAATTAATAAATTTGCTCTTAACTAACTCTAAGATATTCAGCTCCACTGCAATACATGATTTGATTTTATTAAGAAAGAGCTTAACTATGAAAATGACCGCATTAAAAATGATATATAGCCCAAAATCTCGACTCTGGTGCTAGGCTAGCTCACTAGCTGTATAGCGGGAATCTTGAGAATTCGTATCCTCTGCATTAACGTAACGTGACTTAATAAATCTGGACCTTCCGATTGAGATCCGCACTAATATTGAAGGGCCCCATGCGTTATAGGTGTGGGCCGGATTATTTCCAATCCTGATCAGACGGCCAAGATGCATTAAACTCAAAAGATGCTCTTTTCAGTTTTTTTTTTATTGAAAATTCTTAGAAGATGCTGTCAGTTTTTGCATTAGTCATCATTATTTTACAACAGTCTCATGCTTTGAGATATACATGATCATACAATTTTACGACTAACTTACATGCCCGATATTTTTATAATACCCCCAGAAAAAAGAAAAATATCAAATATAACCTCGGGTTCGATTTTTTTTTAATATAACTTAAACGCCCCTTGGGGGGTTCACTCTTTTCACCAAACCGCTCCCCTGTGGGGCGGTTAGCCAGTGTATACTGGACCGCCTCACAGGGGGGTGGTCCAGTTTTTTTTTTTATTATTATTATTTTTTATTTTGAGATTTGAGAGACAATATGAATGAAATTTAACAATAAAAATTCGAATTTTGTTTTTAATATTTGTTAGATTACTTCTTCTTCTTTTTTAATTCGAATTTTGTTTTTAATATTTTTCTTTTTTAGAGACAAATAGCTAAAATGATGAAATATAACACTAAAAATCGATTTTTTTTTCCTTTGTCAAAATTACTCTTTTGATAGCATATTTATACTAAAATACGCTAAATTACTTGAAATTATGTTAATTTATGCTGATTTACACTAAATTACTTGAAATTATGTTAATTTTTTTTAAGAGACAAATAAGTAATATGTTGAAATATAACACTAAAAAATCGAATTTTTTTTAAATATTTGTTAGATTACTTTTTTGACATATAATTAGCATAGTTATACTAAAATACTCTAAATAACTTGAAATTATGTTAATTTATGCTGAATTACACTAAATTACTTGAAATAACAATAATTATGTAGAATTATGCTAAAATACAGTAAATTACGTATGAATAGGGATGATATCTTCACTGAGAAGGCGAAAAACGATGACGAAACTTCAAACGGCCATAAAACGGCGCTTGAGTGTCCGATTTCAGCAAATGACCACTTTTCGGAAAGCTTGCGAAAATATGCATCAGTGCCTATGATGCCAAATTTCCAAATTCAGAATCGCCAAAAAACAAAGGGAAGAGTTTCAAAACTTCAGTTGAAGTTTCTGATTAAGATTTTTATTTTTATTGTTCAATCTACGTAGCTCAGTAAATTAGTTATATAATGAACTTGTAGAATACCAATTTTTATTATTTTTGGAATTTTTTACTGTTTTTTATGATTTATGAAAGATGGCACAAAATAGGCCCTATGCATACGTAATTTACCGTATTTTAGCATAATTCTACATAATTATTGTAATTTTAAGTAATTTAGTGTAATTCAGCATAAATTAACATAATTTCAAGTTATTTAGCGTATTTTAGTATAACTATGCTAATTATATGTCAAAAAAGTAATCTAACAAATATTAAAAAAAAAATTCGATTTTTTAGTGTTATATTTCAGCATTTTAGCTATTTGTCTCTTAAAAAAAATTAACATAATTTCAAGTAATTTAGTGTAAATCAGCATAAATTAACATAATTTCAAGTAATTTAGCATATTTTAGTATAAATATGCTATCAAAAAAGTAATTTGACAAAGAGAAAAAAAATTCGATTTTTTAGTGTTATATTTCATCATTTTAGCTATTTGTCTCTAAAAAAGAAAAATATTAAAAACAAAATTCGAATTAAAAAAAAGTAATCTAACAAATATTAAAAAGAAGTAATCATTTTAGCTATTTGACAAAATAAGTAATCTAACAAATATTAAAAACAAAATTCGAATTTTTATTGTTAAATTTCATTCATATTGTCTCTAAAAAAAAAAAAAGGACCGCCCCCCTGTGGGACGGTTCAGTATACATTGGCTGACCCCACAAGGGGACGGTTTGGTGGGAAGAGTGAACCGCCCCCCAAGGGACGTTTAGGTTATATTTAAAAAAAAATTGAACCCGAGGTTATATTTGATATTTTTCTTTTTTCTGGGGGTAATAATAAAAATATCGGCTTACATGCATAACAGTAAATTCATCTCTGTTATCTACTTGATTCTTTTTATCTATGTTTAATCGTATTTAAGCCATAAATTAACTTCTATTAAATTATGTCTGTCAATATTCACGGGGAACATCGCTTTGCCCTTGAAAACACGCTTATTTCTTTGCTTTCAGATTAGCCACGTCACACACGTAAACCAAGAAATCCATATCACTTCTTTCAATCTTTTGCTACGTATGGACACGAGAAGAATAAATGGAAAGCTGTTTCCACGTTGCAATTTTGACACACAACACAACCCGTCTGCACTGAGATTTTTCTTTTTAGCAACATATGTTTTTGACACACAACACAACCCGTCTGCACTGAGATTTTTCTTTTTAGCAACATATGTTGTGTCAGTGTTCTTCCTTTGATCATGACATACATGAAATTTTTTGCCGTGCTTGGACACTTTGCATTCCACATCTTCTCGAAAGCCCATCTAATCATGTCGCCTGATGTCAGCGCCACATTAGCGGATTTAGAAGAATAAATGCCACTGTGCCCCCACTTCCACCTTAGGAATTTTTTTTATAAACCATAATTAAAATTTTGTTTTTTACGAAACTAATATAATTACTCTTTTTTTTACAAAAGAACCGAAATGTCATTTCAATTCTCTTTATTGGATTTTCTGTGGCGGCTCGTATGAAAACTTGTGAAACCAGTACTACAGAAAATTCAAAAAGGAGACCGGACCGAAATGACCTTTCGGTTCTTATAGTTTTTGTAAAAAAAAAGAAAAAGTAATCATGTTAGTTTAGTAAATTTTTTTTTTTAATTATGTTTTATAAAAAAAATTCCCACCTTAGCACATCCGCCTCACTCTTTTAAGTTAAGTTAATGCAGAAGATGCGGACTCGAATCTTGAAAACAAAAGTGGGCACCAAGTCCCTTAAAAATTCAAATACGCCACCATATATCCAGAAATGGAGGGACCACTTTGCGCTTATTGGATCCATCACTTCATCCATTATATTGAGGTAAATGATGAATTGCTTGGTGCTTTCATAGGTGCCAATCCCCATACAACTCTCATTTTGAGGAAACCAAATCAGCTAAGATATTCAGGTAGGTTCAGGTTAGATTCAAATAATATAATTTTAAGTTTGTATAAATTTTAAAGCGACTTTCTGTATTCTAAATAGTTTTAAAAAAGATTGCTCAATTTTGACTTAATCTGACTACGTTAAATACCGTAAGATATATTTATTCCACTTGAAGACGGTGAGTAATTCCAAACATATCGTATTAGTGAACTTTTGAAGTGGCATAAATTTTGTTCTTGTTTGCTTTCTTGCGCAAAATTTGGTTTTATATGTAGTACACGTGACAAAATCTAACTTTAAATTATCTTTTACTATGAAATCTAAATTTCCTACGTGAACTAACATTTAAATAATCTATTTTCATTTTAATAATAATTTAGTTAGAATTAAAATTAAATCATATAGAAAAAATTAAGTGGAACCGAGGGAAATTTGGGCTAATTAAGTTTGATAAAGCACATTAACAAAATTAGACATCTTTTTCTGACATGTTCACTGGCACAACAAGTATGGCTCTGGCTTGATAAAAGTCAGGATTATATGCATGAATGGTATAAGTTAGAAGATATTATACAATTTGCATTACAATTACCTTTAGTAGGAAAACAATGATTCTTGTTAGTATTCAGTGCTATATATTGGACTCTTTGATAACATAGAAATGATAAATGCTTCAATAATTGCCCAATTAAATCAACTAGATCACTTATATTTTTCTAATTAAATCTCTTCTATGTTATTGGTCAAGTAACATCAAGGAAAAAGTGCAGAAGGTAGTTGAAGACTGGATGCCAATCATTGAGGATGCTATTCTCCTAGACCAGTACATGCCTATGGACATTGTGGTGTATCAGCCCCCAGAGTTCCCAAGTAAGCAGTGAAGAGCCTTCAAGGATAATTTTTGTACTTAGCTTATATCCTCAGCCTCCTGTTGTATCTACTCTAGTTTACTTTTGGAGTTTAGACTCATCACAAGCTTGATATATAACTTGGTTGCTATGTTTACTATGTAGTTTCTTGGATGCTTTTATGCTTATTGTATAGTACTTAGTTGTTTTGTTGCTGCAGGACAAAGTTTTATATTTTGGTCTAACTGATTATGTAATTACGATTTCATGTTCAATGGAATGGGCCTTGGCCTTTTTAAAAAAAAATAACAAAATTAGAAAATTGAGATTGGTGGAGCTGAAAAACTTAATATAATGTTATTTTATTTTATAAGGGACTGAAAAATATTGATGCATACAAAAATTACAAAATTTAATAGAGAAAAAAAATACAAAATTTCAATTATAGAGAAACTTAAAACTCTTTTTCTCGACTAAAATCCGCCTCCTAATGCGATAAAGAAAAGTATATAATTAAGTGATAGTAACAAGAAACCTTGGATTGTACAACCACCAACAAATCTAGTAATAATGTAATGGCATGCATGATACAAGCCACTTATGCCTGCGAGTGTCTCACTAAAGTGCCTTCCTCCTGCCAACAAAAGCAGGAAACAAAGGAAAAGGTGAAACTTCCTTTGTACTACCACTAATCTAATATTATGCTTTGAATAGACCACTCTTTTAATTTTTCTTTTCTTTTTCCTCAAAATTTAGTCCATCTCCAACTAGGAAATGCTGGTTTTTCTATTGCGACGATTAGTCATGACCACTTTCCAGTCAGGAGCGGAATTAGACTTTCAAACTATGAGAATCTAACGTGAATGAGAGTAAATTATATAGTTTTGTTATGCTGTGAATGAGAGTCAATTCTACACTACTATAACATTTTACTCTAAGTTATATAATAAATTATGCATAAATACAAAAAATTTGAAAAAAAAAAAAATAGAGATAAATTAGCCCCCATTCAATATACAACTCCGCCTCTAACTGTAGTAAGACAACTAGCAATTAATAAGGTAACAATACTAATAGTCATATATAGAAAAGCTGCTGCCTAAATATTATCCTGTCTATATATATATTTAGGAAAAACTGATGTCTGAGCCTAAATATTTATTATAATACATCTTTAGTCAATTAATTATATCTTGTCAAACAAAGTATAGAAAAATTTGACAAGAAAATAGTATATTTTGACTTTAGAAGCCAAAATAATTCCTATTTTACCACTTGCATGTATATTATGTATTATGATCATCAATCATTCTCTAGTTGAATAAGACCTACTTACCAAACCATATCAAAGAACATTATTACCCTGATCCATAAAGAATCCTGAACAGCTAAAGTATGGAGAAAGCAAATCCTCCAACATTACACGTGGGTCACCCCACTAATTATTAGGCCAATTGTTATCCTTGCCTCCTTAGTACCTATTCCATACTCATAATTCCATCACTCTCTCTCAATTTCTAAATTCATTCTTTCCACACACCGACTTGAACCTACCTCTTTGATCACATAATTCTCTAGCATCAATGGAGAAGAGTCGTTCTATGCCAGACTGCTCGTCCTACTCTTACTCAGCCGAGCTGGAAGGAGTAGGTAATTATGATCGATCGAAATCGTACAATTTTAACGGTGGTAAAGAAGACGGGTTTGTCTGCTCGACCGATCCAGAGATGAAGCGCAAGCGTCGGATTGCCTCATACAACATGTTCACCATGGAGGCAAACCTCAAGTCGTCTGTGCGAAGCAGTATGAAGTGGATCAAGTCCAAGATCTCCGATGTTCGATACGGCCTCTGAAGCATAGATTCTTGTTTTGTCGGCAGTTTGATGTTCGCTGGTGTTTAAAATTGCATGGTAAGTCAGGAAAACTTTCATAACTAGACTTATGATCAGATGAATTGATGAGTCGCCTGTGGTTGTGTGGTACAAAATGCATCCTTGAATGCTTGCTTGTTGTTATGATGTAAATAAATGGATCAAGTGTGTGGTGTAGTGCTCAATAAGTGCAATGAATTAATGATGAATATGTAAGCTAGTAAGCAAATAATCTTAAAACTTTTTTCCTTGTGATTCTTTCCTACTTCTAATTTTTAAATATATCTTATTTTTATAGCAAAATAATCTAGCTCCGCTACTTTTGTTTTGGATGATTGGCTGGCTGGGTTTCTCTGTTCTGTGTATTTTCTATTAATTAAATGAACAGGTAAGAATAGCAAACCAAATTTAACCCAGTGCAATAAATAGACAAATAGGCGTTGTAGAAAAATAGAAAATTATATTATGATAACAATAAGCAGTCAATTAATTATGTACCAAGAAAGGCAATTAATTATAATTATTTTAACAGTCGTATGATATATTGAAGAACATATCATATATATACAGAGAGAGTTGGGCTATGGTGTATTGTAATGTATAGACCCTCTTGTACATTGAACTATAAATTGTTGGTTTTGATTTCAAAACAACCGATCCAAACCGTTCAATTTGATATCCATATTAAAATGCATTTGGAAACCAAATTTTACATTTTTTGGAATCTATTTGCTATTTTTTTTTATAATTTTTGAAAATCGCTATTTTTCTATGGTCCAAAAATTTCTGAAAATAATAATTTTCAAAAATTCTAAAAATATAGTAAACAAATTCTAAAAATATAAAATTTGGTTCCCAAGCACATTTTGATATGGAGAACATGTTGAACTCTTTAAATCAACTATTTGAACTTCAAATCTAACAGTTTGTAGTCCAATATACAAAAAGACACATACATTATAATTCACCATATCCCAACTATATATATCATGCCTAGCAAACCGTGGTCGGAATAATACCCCACATTAATTCAACTTTCGTAGGACCAGTGTCGTCTAATAAGTCTTCTTCCTTTATTCAATCAATTTACCTACTTGTATGAATTATTAATTAGGTTAATAATTAGCTAAAGTTGACCCCTCCCCCAGAAAATGAAACTTTACCAAATTCTTTTCTCAATGAGCACTGAGATTATTAGGTCGAAGCTTCACTGTATTATTATGTGGTGGATCCTCTGAGGTAATTCAAAATTTGAATTTGGATCTGAACTGCCCGATCAGAATCCGAATCAATCCGGTCCGAAGTGAAATGCACATATCCTCTTTAATTTCATGCCAAAGCAGATCAGACGGTCCGGATCTAAACTCATTTACCTTAGTTGATATGCATTCATCATGCATGCATGCCAGAGCCTTTGAAAGATTTTGAGCGTTCCCAAATGGTTCATTTGTTTCAATCCAGCATTTTAGAAAATTGCTTCTCAAAAAAAAAAAAAAAGTTGGTGGGTTGGTTCCTGGGATCCACTTCAATTAATTAATTTGGCTTAAATCAGTCAGTTCAAAGAAAATGTTGATTACTTGTCGGCCTTTAACCATACAAGAGAACTAATTTTCTCTTTTTTCTTTTTTAGGTGAAAATAGCTAGGTTTTCTTCTGCAAAGCAAGAGTAAATAAAATAAAATTAAGGAGGTAGAATAAATTAGCGTATCATAAGTTTATGTTATGAAGAAGGCTAAAAAGTATTACAATTTGTTAAATTTACAAAAATTGAAAGGAAAAAATGTAAAAGGATGGAAAATACAATTGATTGAATGTTTATAAACATTGCGCAATGTTTGACATCCTACAATAATAGAGATAATATCTTACTACAATTATCGGAGTACAAAAATAAAATAGTATATTATAATAAAATATAATATTCCGTAATACACTCTCTAAAATTGAACATAAAATATCAGGTGAAGTTTGCATGTATTTTATGTTAGTGTAATAATCTAGAAGTCAATTATAAAATAATTGTATTCTATATATTTTGTTCATGTAATTGATGATTAATTATTTTGTTTCTTGAGATTTATCGAATTTATGAATCATTTCGAGTTCATGACTTGAAATTGTAAAACTTCATAATATAGATGATAAATACTCTTAATAATCTCTAACCATGGCAGTTAGCAAGGAACACTAATAAACCATTTAAAGGTTAGTGTGTGGATTAAATGATGGTTAAGTTTTACAAACCATAGACAAAGAGTTGTCATTTTAATCATACAGATACATGTTAGATAACATGGTATTAGACAGACCCTAAATGAAACATTAAATGGATTGTGTTCATGTCATTAATGTTTTCATTCAGTGTTAAGTTCTAAAGTATGAGGTATTCGTCTTTCCTACATAGAAAGTGTGTATTCGTGAGTGTTGTTTAACGCTATCCGTAAAAAGTAGCTATAACGATGACACTTCAGTATGCATAACTTATACGGAGGGGAGATGTTCACCAAGACTACTATTATCCCTCGTATTTAATACGAGTGATAGTATCACTAGGCCTCTTGATAAAGTAGGATTATCTGTGCACAATATGATTAACTCTTTAATCATATATGATAATTTACTTAAGATCGAGAAGAGATTAAGTTTGCAAGGATGACACATACCTACCTTGGAACTGATCTGATACTATGAGACAAAAGAATTAACACGAGTAAATTATTTACTGGATCGTGATATTGTACTGTACAAGATCATCTGTGTCAATTGGGTAGTCATAATGTATTCTGCCAGATGCCGCTTATGATTTATAGAATTAAAAAGGAGTTTTAATTATATTGCCAACATAACACAGATCCTATCGGGTCACACCAATAGGAAAGTAATCAGAGAAATTTTATGATTAATTATAAATTGTTATAATTAATAATAAAATAAATGTCATGGAGATGACAAGCTTAAACCAGATTAAATTTATAACGTGTATGACACGTCGTATAAATTTATCGCAATCGCAAGAAATATAATTATTCAGAATAATTATATATGTATATTATATGGATTAAAATATTAATTATGAATTAATATTTTGGGCCTAAATTAAATTTAGAATTTAATTAAAAGTCCAAATTAAATCAATTCAATTTGGGCCAAGGGCAATTTGGTAAATTCACCCAAAAGTGAATTTGAAATGGTAATTTGCTATTTTGAACCGACCTACATAGCCTATATAAAGGGTGGAGGGGTGGAGAGAAAAGAGGAGAAATCTGATCCAAGTTCGAATCAAAATCTGATTCGATTCGTACTTTAATTTTCTCCCAAATAGTAATTTGCAGAAAATTCGGTAATCCATAAATATATATTCTTGCGAGAATAAAATAGTTATTCTTGTGAATAGTGTTTTCGCAGAAATTAGCCGGTTTACGGTGAATAGTGATTTACCGAAAACAGCGGCTTTTTTCGAATACCATTGGTATAGTATCCCTGACAAAAGAAATACCAACTCTCTGGTAGTTCCTGGTGGATATTGATAGAGTCACTAGATTTTTGGTGCTCTGAATCAGAGACAACTGATTCCAATTCGAATTTGGAAAAATGTACAATCGTTGTTTTAATTTATTTAAGTGTTAAATAAATTTTATGTTTAAAAATCAATCAAAGGAGTAGATTCTATGGCTTATGGTAGAAGTAAAATTTTAAATTTTGTGTTTTTTCCGTACCATGAGTCTAAACAGAATTTAGCGGTAAATTATAAGAAAAACAGAAATTAGCAGCAAATTCGCCCAACATTTTATGTGATCGAAGTGATCGATATTTAATAGTCATATTACTTAAAATGATTGGTTGACAAGATGGAATTATCACTTATCAGTGGGATGTTGTCGAACTAGACGACTCGATTTAATTGGTTCACATGTAGTCACAAAAAGAGTCACCACAGAAGATCGCTGACTGGTTTGATCAACTAAGATGCGACTAGCAATACAGGACCCTATTGGAATCAATCAATCAAAGATGATAAAGTGGCAAATAGCAATACAAATACGATAGACATATTTCGCAACAAGCAGAGTACCGGAGAAAGGAAATGACACACGGGGCAAAGGCGGGTTGATGGCTCAGGCTTTAGATTAGATCACGCTCCCCTTTCTTCTTCTCTAGATCTCAACAGGAAGGAATATATTAGAGTGCCACAAGAGAAACAGTTGTGATACTGATACTGTATGCGAGCAGTGTGAAAGCAGCGCAAGGACCCGAGTAAATGCAATGCTGAGTGGGTGGTGGCCTGGTGGGTCAGCGAAGTACAAAAGGGTACTACAGTGGAAGGCGCATCATTAGGGCCTGTTCGGCTGCACAGTGGGAACGGAAACGGGAACGGGAATAAGAAATTTTTGAACTAGATTTTACTGTTCACGTGGGAAAAAAAAAATTCAGTCTGAGTGAATTTTTTTTTTCCCACGTGAACAGTAATTTCGGGATTACTGCCGAACAGGGCCTTAGAGTAAAGATCATTGGGGGTATATGTAATGACAGTGCAGTTTTGACTTCACACAGCTTACAACGATGAAGTTAAATGGAAAAAAAATATATGATTCTGCGCTGCATTAAGTTAAAATAGTATTATTCAATTATTGTTGAAGTCAGCACAGAATTTTGTGACTGGTCCATAAGCTATTTGAATCCTCCTTTATTATAAAAAATGTTGCAATAAAAAAAAAAATTCTACAGATTCTAAATTAATGAGGTAATAATTTTGTGCGAATACGGTTACGGAATGCATTGGCAACATGGTGTATACTAAATTTATTAAAAAGATAAATAGAACTTGCAATAATGGTCCAAATATTATTAACTAATAGCAAAAAAAATTTATTGGTGTCATCCTAAATGATACTAACAATTTAGAGTAATGAAACTATGTTGCTTAAATGCAACATTAATTTTGTGTGCTAGATGTTATCAACTATATGCCAAAGCTGATTTAGAAAAAATGAAATGTCAACACCGATAATATATTAGTCACTAAATGTTATCAACCAAATGCCAAAACCATAGTTGTCAAATTTCAAATGAGTGCTACCGGAATTCCGGATTCTAAATAATAGCAAATATTGTGCAAACATAAACTGCAAGAATATGCAATTATTTATTCATGTATCTTTGCTGAGCAAGTATAAAAAATAATTTTAATATCCATTTAATACTTTGTTTGTTAGAAATTAATTTGATAAGAGCACATTAATAGTTAAAAGTATAATTTAATAAATTAAAATTATGTAAATCAAATAAAGTAAATTTGTATGACATTCTTGAATATAATTAAATAAAGAAATCAAGCTCGAGGCAAGTTCGAATTATTTTTGATACGTTGTTTGCTGAAGTCATAGCAGTTTTTAAGAATAAAATGGCGCACTAATATACATATAAAGTATCTTATTCATTCTAAAGATTTGACTCGGAACAAATGTCTAGAATTTGCACTGAGAGCATAGAAGACATCTATTTTGAAAGAAGTGAAGTCTCTCATACCGTATTTCTCAACGAAACGTAATGAAACTTTATTTTGATGGAAAAGAAAGACATGTACCTTATTTATTTATTTTCTCTAAATGGTGATAAAATAAAAATTCTTATCAATCAGCAATTCAGCAGAGATAGATAGCAGGGGACAGGGGAAAGGAATTGATTCTACATTGTCCCATGTGTTTCCATTAGACATTAATAAGTCTTTACCCAAAAATTTCACGTGCATTTCCCTTTAACAGGCTTTAATATTCTCATTAGTGGTAATTAATGATGGCGATCCTCTTGATGACCCACATTTGTATCGTTCCATTGTTGGAGCCTTACAATATGCAACTATTACCCGACCCGACATTAGCTATGCGGTAAACAAGATTTTCCAATTCATGCATTCTCCTTCTACCTTGCATTGGGCTGCGGTGAAGCGAATTTTACGCTATCTCAATGGGTCTCTTTCTCATGGATTGACCCTCAAAGCTTCTTCTTCTTTCACTCTTAACGCATATTGCGATGCGGATTGGGCCGGATCTCTGGATGACCGCAAATCCACTTCGGGTTATTGTGTCTTTCTTGGACCAAATCTTATTTCATGGGGCTCAAAGAAGCAACCAACTGTCTCTCGCTCTAGCACAGAAGCGGAATACCGAAGCTTAGCAATCACGAGTGCAGAATTGGCTTGGGTTCAATTTCTTCTTGCCGAGTTGAAAGTCAATTAGCTCTTCTCCGACGCTTTGGTGTGACAATCTTGGTGCTTCATTTCTCGCATCTAACCCCGTGTTCCATGCGCGTACAAAGCATGTAGAGATAGATATGCACTTTGTGCGGGAACGTGTTCTCAACAAATCATTACAGATTCCGTTTCTCTCCAGCCGAGATCAGATTGCTGATATATTGACCAAGCCCCTTGCGGCCCCACGTTTCCTTCATCTCAAATCCAAGCAGACTGTCACCGAGTTGCCATTAGCTTGTGGGGGGCTAATACAGATACTGAAAATCCAACATTAGCTAGTTATAGTTAGTTAGGCAGTTAGCAACCGATTGTAATTAAGAAGTCTGTTATAAGGCTGTTAGAGTTGTTAGACAAGCAGTTGGTCAAAAACCAGAGGACTAAACATCTTTTATAATTAAACAGCACTTGTGTAAACATTCAAAGAATCAATGAAATAATAATTCTACATAAATTCCTTCTCTTATCTTGTACCAGCACCTTTATTACAATCTGTTTCATATATACACGCCAATCTCTGAGAAATTAGATCGGGTGAGGTATCTAAATTGTCAAGTTAGATCCGGACATTTTAACTAAGATTGCACGAATCTTAAAGCAAATCTCTCAATATTTCAAATAGGTTTGAGAGTCACCGCTAAAAGTACGACATATCTTTCTTCTTCCGATTGACAAACAAACAACGTGATGAGAATTGAGAAGATAAATGCATGAATAAAGAGGTTAAGAGGTGTCAAAGCTTTGATAAGTAGCAAAGCACCAAACATGGCATTATAGAGTCACGGGCCGGGTCAACGGGTTTGCATTAATCAACAGTTTAAATTTGGGCCTGATCCAGTTGGGTTGAAATTATCCAACTGCAGTCCAAGACACAGAAGCACCGATTTCTACCATTAAAATAGGGAGTGCGTGTCCTCTAAGATATCTTGCGTGACCGACGTGTTACACGTGCACCCCGCCCGCACCACCCCCCCCCCCCCCCCCCCCCCCCCCCCGCCCGCCGAGAGCAAGTTGGAAGGATTAAGTTGCCATCAGCCAACAAATCATACGAATTTAATGAATCAACGCTGAGTTGAACTGTCAACTGTCAAGCGTCGTACCGCTTAGTACAGGTGTGTTTATCATTAGGCACACAATCAGGTCCCATATATGTACGAAACAATGAGAAGTTCATGATCTCCGACATTCAATTTCGTCAAAGAAAAAATATCCCTGATATTCCGACTTTTTTAAAAATACCCTAAGTCAATTACAAATTATTAAATATGCCAACGAGTTCTCGGAATTATTAAAAATACCCAAATCGGTCAATTATTGGCCGGTTTCGATTAAAATTCCTGACCGGCCAATAATTGGCCGGTCCCGTGATTTTTTTTTTTTTTAGAAAAAAATAGCTAAAATACTGAAATCTAACACTAAAAAATCGAATTGTTTTTTTAAATATTTGTTAAATTACTTTTTTTAATAGCATATTTATACTAAAATACGCTAAATTACTTGAAATTATGTTAATTTATGCTGATTGACACTAGATTACTTGAAATTATGTTAACTTTTTTTTAAGAGACAAATAGTTAAAATGCTGAAATCTAACACTAAAAAATCGAATTTAGTTTTAAATATTTGCTAGATTACATTTTTTTATATAATTAGCATATTTATACTAAAACACGCTAAATTACTTGATTTATGCTGAATTACACTAAATTACTTGAAATTACAATAATTATGTAGAATTATGCTAGAATACACTAAATTACGGTAAATTACGTATGAATAGGGATGATATCTTCACTGAGAAAGCGAAAAATGACGACGAAACTTCAAACGACCATAAAACGGCGCTCGAGTGTCCGATTTCAGCAACACTTTTCGGAAAGCTTGTGAAAATGCGCATGCGTCCGAACTCGCTTCGTCAGACTTCCATATTCAGAATCGCCAAAAAACAAAGGGAAGAGCCTCAAAACTTCAGTTGAAGTTTCCGATTAAGATTTTCATTTATATTGTTCAATCTACGTAGCTCAGTAAATTAGTTATGTAATGAACTTGTAGAATACCAATTTTTATTATTTTTGGAATTTTTTTTACTATTTTTTATGATTTATGAAAGATGCCACAAAATAGGCTCCATTCATACGTAATTTAGCGTAATTTACCGTATTTTAGCATAATTCTACATAATTATTGTAATTTCAGCATTTTAGTAAATTTACCGTATTTTAGCACAAAATCGGCCCTATTCGTAGTAAAAAACAATTCGATTTTTTAGTGTTAGATTTCAGCATTTTAGCTATTTGTCTCTTAAAAAAAAGTTAACATAATTTAAAGTAATCTAGTGTCAATCAGCATAAATTAACATAATTTCAAGTAATCTAGCGTATTTTAGTATACATATGCTATCAAAAAAAGTAATCTAACAAATATTTAAAAAAAAATTCGATTTTTTAGTGTTAGATTTCAGTATTTTAACTATTTTTCTCTAAAAAAAAAAAAAAAAAATCACGGGACCGGCCAATTATTGGCCGGTCGGAAATTTTAATTGGGACCGGCCAATAATTGGCCAGTTTGGACATTTTTAATAATTCCGAGAACTCATTGGCAGATTTAATAATTTGTAATTGACGTAGAGTATTTTTTAAAAAGTCGGCTGATATTCAATGAGGCCTCTGTAGCATACACATTTTAAGGTGGGAATTATTTTTATTTGACAATGTCAGATAAATTTTTCTTGAAGCTTGCGATTAGACTTATTAAATAGTTTTGTTCTCTCAGGAGTGGATTTATTAAATAGATTTTTACCTCTAGCATCCATGAAGAATCATTGAAGATGTAACCGAAGCCTTATTGTTTGTATACTAGGGGTAAAGATATCGACAAAACTAATTTGACTTTCTGCAGTACATCACAATTAAAAACAAAATACATAAGTATTTTATTAATGTTCTGCATGAAGTAAAACAGCTCTGTAAATACCTTTACACTAAAGTGCTGCACTGCTTTCTACATAGTGACGACTTCTGATGGCCACAGAGAGTAAGGCAGACCATGAGCAGTTCTCTCGTTCAGCCCTTCTTAAAAAAAAGTTACAGCAGACTCTAGCTTTTTTCTCTTTGTGAGTTGTGACCGTGGGAATAAATAAACATTAAAGACATCCATCTGCCTCAGCAGCTCTTGTTCCAATGGAATACAGCCTGCAGTCTGTAGAGCCTCACTCTGGAAAGCAAGGTTATAAAAATACGGTTTTCATGCGGATGCGGCGGCCTTACGGTACACGACCACATATGCGGATTTTTGTGCAGACTTATATATGCGGATTATACGGCCGCTTATCTGATTTATAAGTGTTCTTTTAGTTCCACAACTTTAAAATAAAAGAAGGAAGCTCCTTGGAAACCTATAAAAAAAACCATAGATTAAGGAGGAAACCACTCAACTGGATGGATGAGTCCGGATGGGTCTGGATCCAAATTAATTTGGAACTGTTTTTGTTAATTAATAATTAATAAAATAATAATAATAAATAATAAATATTTGGTGCATGTAATATTATGCGGATTGCTGGACTGCACATGTGGATATGCGGCTGCATATGCAAAACCGCATAGGAGGGACTACATAGCATTTTCTATGCAGTTTCTAACTGCATACGCATATGCGGCCGCATGAACCGCATTTTATTACACTGCTGGGAAGCAAATCTGCTGCGATTCTAAGGGATCGCAGGGTCCTGCAATTATAATACCAACCATTCAAACGGTGAAACCCAGAATTCTTTTGAGAAGTCAGTTTTTGTGCACGAATCTCAAAACATGTGAATGGTTGGGATTAGAATCGCAAGGACCCTACAATCCCAAAGGATCATAGCAGATTTATTTCCCTCACTCTGCTCCAGAACAGGAATCCGAATCTGCTGTTATTCAAATAGAATAATAAGATCCTGTTATTTCAAATTTAATTATTGGATTTTTCATGCACAAATCTCAATAAAGATCAACAGTTATATATGAAATAACAGGTTTCTCTTATTCTATTTGGATAACAACAAATTTGAACTGCCAGAACAGACAAGCACTCGGTGCTCTCCAGTCCCCAAATCCAGGAGCTTAATCCCTAAGTACGTGTTCGGCAATGCGGATTAAGGCTCCTTAGCCTTCCTTAAGGTCTTAAGCGGGCCGAACACCTATGCCTTAGACGGGCTTAAGGCCTCCTCCTTAAGCCAAATTTTAAGCTGGGTATTTCGCTTCCTAAGCGCACTGACCTCCTTAAGCTGTTTCTTTTTTACTTTTTCACTCATTCTACGTGCTTAATCCACTTGAGTTGTTGCCAAACACCAATTCCTTAGTGAAGATTAAATTGTCAAGCCTCAATCTCTTAAGCCATGGTGCCGAACATAGTCTAAAGAAACTCAAATTTTAAGTTTGGTTTGGAATCGTCTGATCCAGAACGACTCTTTCAATATTTGCACCCGAGTAGATTGAACAGTCCGGATTCAAATTCAAAATTTGAGTTTTTTCAGGGGATCCTGACCCCTGCATCTTGATCTTAAAGCATATTCTCTATGATTCAAAGACACCAAATAATTTTGGTTCGGCTTGGAGTTATTGTATCTCCTCTATTCTCTACGTTAAAAGGAATGCACATTTATCACCATGTTAACTCTTAAATGAGCACCATCAAAGTTAAAGGAGAAACACCCTATGTGATATGGGATGGAAAGTATTCTATACGATTCTTCTTGATTGGATGATGAGACTTATGAAGTGTCAGTTGACTATATGACTCAAATCCAATAATCTGATGAATACATAAAATGTAAGACATCTAAAGGAAACAATTGAGCCCCGTAGATTTTGAGAATATGTTGTATTGCTCAAAATAGATTATATTTTTTAGGGATTTAATTCTCTTAAGAAATAGTGAGAGTGGTCTAAGGATCACTAAAATATATCTCTTTGAGAGATTAACTCTTGTTTGGAATAGATGTTGAGGTTTGGGAGTTAAGTTGAACTTGACACAAACGAGTTGTGTACAAGGTTCTGAAACTTACAATGAAAGAGTTGGCTCATAGTTGATGAGTAACAAGTCAAGCAAAGGTTGCTTAACTACCTCTTTCACCACATACACTACATGAAGGGTAGGCTATACATAAGAGAGATGTATAAAAGATATTTTTGTGTGGGACACAAATGAACCCTTGTATTATGCGAAAGCGATAGAAAGACCCAAATCCAATAAATTGGCTATATGCCATAATTTCTGAAATGTATACGATATACAACAATCAGGTCAAGTCCTTAAATATCCAAAAGCTTAGGGCTTGTTGGATCAAATGGTTTCTCATTTGATGAAAATCAAATATACATAAATTTGACTGTATACAAGGTGCAAATGATTAAGAAGGTGCTTTCTCATTTGTGATAACGTTTAAAGTCAATTGTATTAACCTTAACAATTGCAACTTTTCATTGTGAATGAAAGATTGGCAAAAGGATAAGAAACAACCTTTGCAAAAGGAAGTTTAGTAGATCATACCCACAGGTTTGTGAAACCTAAAGGATGTTAAGAAGGTTTGCAAGCTTGAGAATGTGTTCTAAGGCTTGAAACAAACATTTAGAAATAAATTGGAAATTCAATTTTGAAGAAAATTCAAAGAATTGAATTATTGTCAGAATTGATGAAGAACCTTATAACTACAAATATTTAGTGCGAGGATTGGAATTTTCTAGTACTATATGTAGTTGACATATTGTTTAGAAGATATGCCCTATTATATGATATCAAATCTCATCTTAAGAAATGTGATTTATGTTGGAGATTTAAGACAAGATTGCTTATGTGATAAGCAAAAGATCTAAATGTTAGATCTTGATAAACTCATAAAGGTTTTGAGTTTATGTATAGATTTAGAGTAAACATTCAAAATGGATAAATCCAAGAGAGGATTTATACCCACAGTGATGGGATACTTCTGAGCAAGATTCTTTGTCAATGACAGTTGATGAGCTAAGAAAGATGTCTGTAGTGCCTGATTAAGGTACAATAAATGTTTATCTAAAGATACACTTGTTGCGGCTGATCGTATGCTTGAGCATGACGAGTCGATACCAACTTTGAACTTAAGATTTTGGAAGCAAGTAATACAGTTATAAGATCTCATTCACTCAGGGAAGTGATGAAATAAGTTAACTGTATAGTATGGATGGTCAACTGTTATTGCTGAAGAACAACACAAGTTTGGAACCAACTATACATTAAATCACATTGGAGATAATATATATATATATATATATATATATAGAGTAGGGCTATTGTACTTCGCGAAGTAAAACGGAGTTTTACTTCACGCTCATACTCCCATTTCCAAAATCTAAATCGTCGATCCGAACCGTTCAAGTTGTTCTCCATATTGAAATGTGCTTGGAGACCAAATTTTACATTTTTTGGAATTTTTTTACTATTTATTAAGCCACTTTGAAAATCGTTGATCCATTGTGAATAGTAAAAAACAGTAAAAAATTCTGGACCAATGGATCAGCGATTTTCAAAGTGGCTTAATAAATAGTAAAAAAATTCCAAAAAATGTAAAATTTGGTCTCCAAGCACATTTCAATATGGAGAACAACTTGAACGGTCGGATCGACGATTTGGATTTTGGAAATGGGTGTATGAGTGTGAAGTAAAATATTGGTTTTACTTCATGAAGCACAATAGCAAAATTCTATATATATATATATATATATATATATATATATATTCTCAGATAATGGAGTTGTAGATTGAAAAAGTTCCATAAATCACAATAGATAAATCTATTGAGTAAAATTTAAATAATGGTCTTGAAAGACCATTAAGGCTATCCGCTAGATCAATGATAATTCATTTTGGTGAAGTGAATTTAGGTTCTAAGCATCACCAGTTGGATAGATATCTATTGAAGACAACACTAGTGACTTAGCTCAAGCCTACAAACCTTGTATAAATTGATCTAGATATAATCTAAAATATTTTTATCTCTTGATCTAGGAGAATCATTTGGTAAAGGCAATAAAAGGAATAGTGGGACACATAAAACACATCCAATATGTTAACCAAACTTCTTGAAAAACCAAACCTGAGAATCACGTTATTTTTCAAGGTATTTGATACATGACAAAGCAGGTTTTGAAGAAGGTGTATTAAAGTAATACAATTTGAGCTTTGATGCATGTGATGCATATCGCTTAAGTTTTCAGTACATTCAGTTTTTGTGATTAGTGTCAACATTTTTTACTTTAGTTCAAGTGGGAGATTGATGGAGTTAGTGTCCTAGAGCAAATGTTGCTCCATAATATTGTTCATATAATGGTTGATTTAATCAACTTGTTCCTAAAGTTTTACATTACTTTATAGTATCTGAAATAAGATTCCGAGATTGTGAAAACATTATTTCGTAATAATTAATAAACTCTAGATATCCCTAATCTTTGTATACAACAAGGAACACTGTTTACAAACAAGATTAGTACGAGGATTAAATGTTGATTGTGTTTCACAGATCAATCTATGGTGGATCGATTTAATCTCAGAGATGCATATTAGCATAATATGGCATTGGAATGACCTTATGTGAACATTGATAGAATTTTGTGTTTGGTGTCAATATATGTTCACATGGTGTAGTGATTTGCAAACGGGTAAGGGCGGGCGGGCACGGGTAAAACCCGGGACGGGTCACGGGCAACGCGGGTCACGGGTAACGCGGGTCACGGGCGACACGGGACGGGTTAGCACGGGTATTTTTTTGAAAAACCCTACCCGGCCCCTCTTAAACCCCCCGGGCAACACGGGTCACGGGCAACACGGGTCACGGGTAAGCGGGTTTAGGTCCGGGTAGAACGGGTCTGGTCCGGGCGGGTATTTTTTTTTTTCTTTCTGTTTTTTAGGCTGCTGCCTTACAGCCTTAGTGCCTCACTGCCTCTGCCTCCGCTGCTTTTTTTTTTTGTTTTTTTTTTGTTTTCTTTTTAAACCAATAAAATACAAATCAAAATTCATTTAACATGATTGAATATTTGAACTCAATAATTATTGTGATACTAAAATCAAAATCAAAGTTACGAATTATTTTAAAACAATATTGCTTAAATCAATTACTTTAAATTTTGAACAATAAAATATAAATTAAAAATTTCTTAAATCAATTACTTTAAAATAATTTTAAATCAATTACTTTAAAACAATAAAATATAAATCAAAAATTTCTTAAATCAGTTACTTTAAAAATAATAATGAATTATTTGAAAACAATAGATTAAAAAATAAAAGTTACCCTCCTCCTTTATTCCGGGCTTGGGACCGGCTATGTAAAATAACATAGGCGGAGTTCTAACTTTTTTTTTGTTAGTAGTTCTTCTTTAAAATGAATAATTTAAAAACTAATTGAAATGTTTAGAAATTAATGATTTAAAGAATAACCATAAAGATTAAAAGAGGTTAGAAATTTATACCGACACTACCTATCTAGAAGGTAGCATTCATATACCATTGGTCGCTCTCTTTCGCACCGTCTGAATCCGAATTAGCCTCGGCCCGCGGCTCGGTACCACTTTCTTCGGTGTCGACTCCGGATGATGATTGATAATCGCGATATTGCTTGCAATTTTCAGCATCAATCCAATCTTTCAAGCACACAAGTCTCTCAAAAATATGTGGACCCAACTTACTGCGTTTGTCGGAGAGGATCCTGTTCGCCGAACTAAAACAACTTTCGGAAGGGACGGTTGACACGGGCACGGCAAATACGTCACGGGCCATCATCGCGAGGACTGGATAGTGAGTTGCATTCCTCCTCCACCACGCCATGATGTCAACCTGTTCACTTTCGTTGCGCATCGAAGTATAACTCAATAACTCGTTTGTGGCTGTGTACGGGTCGCTCTCCAACTGGAAATCTGCTAACAATCCACCACTGCTGGTGCTCCTGGTGCTCCTGGAAGTGGAACTATTAAAAAATAAAAAAAAATTAGTGGACAAATAATGTAGATATTATAAATAATAAAGATTAATAAATATTCATACCTAGCGGCAGCATGGGAGGAAGACGCTTGGTTTTGGTTGTCACCCATTCTTGAGTTGTATAAGTTAAACATCTCATCGAACTTGGAATTCACATATGTATCCACCCCGATTTTGTCTAAATGTAGATTATCTTTGTACGCTTGAAGTATTTTGATCGTGAATATCTTCTTGTATGCCGGGTTGAGACAGCTTGCGATAATGGCCAGGAGGGGTACATCTTCCCAATATTTTAGGAATTTTAGTTTCATGGCATCTACGATCGGCGTGAGAGAGGGGTCATTGCTTTCAGCTACTTCCAAGTCACGATACACCTTAGAAATTTGGTAGAGATTTTTGAGCAACTCAAATGCCGTCGGTGAGTACGAGCAGGATAGTTTGACGATTGCTGTAAAAAAGGTTCCTAGAAAATTCTTAAGTCTTTCTAGTTGCAGCCATTCTTCACGGGTGGGTTCCAATTCCATTCCCTCGGGGGTGGAGCTTCTCAAAAACTCCCCTATGGCAACTGAGTAAGGAAGGCATCGGTTCAACATCCTGTAAGTGGAGTTCCAACGGGTATCTATATCCCAAGGTACTCTCAACCTGCTCAATCCAAACTGGCTACACAAAACCGCAAACCGTTGTTTTCTTTCTTGGTTTGAAACAATGTGGGCAAGAGCTCCCTTAAATTTAATTATCAATTGTTTTACGGCTTCTGTTTTAAGGCCGTCCTTCACGACGAGGTTAAGTATGTGGCAAGCACACTTTTGGTGGAACATTTCACCATTCATGATTGGATTCAGTGACCGTTTAAAAATCTCAATGGAAGCTACGTTGTTGCTAGCATTATCGAATGAAATAGAAAAAATCTTGTTCTCTGTGTCTCTTTTAAGGTTATATTCTTCTAAAACCTCAATAATGGATCGGTAAATTACACTAGAAGTGTGGGGGGAATCCAAAACTCGAAAACTTAATACCCTTTTTTGTAACACCCAAAGATCATCGATCCAATGCCCGGTAATACAAGAGTACCCAAGTCCATGTTTACCGGCAGTCCAGATATCAGAGGTAATTGAGACCTTATTGGGTTGATATGCAAATATAGCTCGTAGATCGTTTTTTGTATTGGTAAATTGGTTTTTTATTTTATTAACCATCTTTCTATGATGTAACCTCTTGTACATTGGTTGACCACATCCCCGAATGACCAACCGGGCAAAACTCATGCAACCACCCATACTTATTGGTTGTTCTTTGTGGGTAATGTACCGGGCCAATTCACTAAGCATTACCGATTCATTATATTTCTGGTGTGTTCTGATACCATCCAGGTTAATAAGGGTTTGGATTTGTCTCGGGTCAGCATGTTTTTGTGGAAACTCACCCTTTCTTTGGTGACCCTCGGCATGTCTCTTAAAATTAGTCATACCACCGGATTTTTTATACTCGAAAACCTTACTCTTACAACCTTTTACCTTACAAGTTAGATATTGCATAGTGCCATCCTCCGTCTTGGTCACGTCATAATAGGGCAACCAATCTGCATTATATTCAGGAGCTCTTTTACTCTTCTTTTCTGCCGGTTCTTGTGGGGGGGTACTTGTCGAACGAGGGACATCTTCGGCTTGAATTTTAGGGACACTTGTCGAAGGAGTACCTTCCATTGGGGAAGTGAATTGACTCGATGCTATGGAAGAAGTGCCTCCGTATGCATACGGTGCTGTCGGTTGATGTGTTTCTTGTGGAATGAATATGTTTGGATCGTTAGGATAATACGGTGCACTCGTTTCGGGGGCTTGTCGATAATTTTCTGGATAATTAGGTGGAAGCATTTGGGGTTGTTGTTGATAATTTGGTTGTAGCATTTGGTCTCTTCTTTGATAATTTTCTGGATAATTAGGTGGTGCCATTTGGGCGGAGCTACCAGGATAAAAAGCTGACATATCGACGTCAAATAGTTCGTGGGACAATCTCGCGGCGTGGTCGTTGGACATTCTCGCGGCTAAAATATAACCTATTCAAAAATAAATGGAAATTACTTAGCATATTCAAAAAATAAATCTAACATGCTTATTTAAACTATTAAAAATAAATCCGAATTTGAAAAATAAAATCTAACCTATTAAAAAATAAATCTAATTACTTGGCATATTCAAAAAATAAATATAACATACTTATTTAACCTATTAAAAATAAATCCGAATTTGAAAAATAAAATCTAACCTATTCAAAAATAAATCTAATAACTTGGCATATTCAAAAAATAAATATAACATACTTATTTAACCTATTAAAAATAAATCCGAATTTGAAAAATAAAATCTAACCTATTCAAAAATAAATCTAATTACTTGGCATATTCAAAAAATAAATCTAACATACTTATTTAACCTATTAAAAATAAATCCGAATTTCAAAAATAAAATCTAACCTATTAAAAAATAAATCTAATAACTTGGCATATTCAAAAAATAAATATAACATACTTATTTAACCTATTAAAAATAAATCCGAATTTGAAAAATAAAATCTAACCTATTCAAAAATAAATCTAATTACTTGGCATATTCAAAAAATAAATATAACATACTTATTTAACCTATTAAAAATAAATCCGAATTTGAAAAATTAAATCTAACCTATTCAAAAATAAATCTAATTACTTGGCAAGTTGGCATATTCAAAAACTAAATCTAACATACTTATTTAACCTATTAAAAATAAATCCGAATTTCAAAAATAAAATCTAACCTATTAAAAAATAAATCTAATAACTTGGCATATTCAAAAAATAAATATAACATACTTATTTAACCTATTCAAAATAAATCCGAATTTGAAAAATAAAATCTAACCTATTCAAAAATAAATCTAATTACTTGGCATACTCAAAAAATAAATCTAACATACTTATTTAACCTATTAAAAATAAATCCGAATTTGAAAATTAAAATCTAACCTATTAAAAAATAAATCTAATTACTTGGCATACTCAAAAAATAAATCTAACATACTTATTTAACCTATTAAAAATAAATCCGAATTTGAAAAATAAAATCTAACCTATTCAAAAATAAATCTAATTACTTGGCATATTCAAAAACTAAATCTAACATACTTATTTAACCTATTAAAAATAAATCCGAATTTCAAAAATAAAATCTAACCTATTAAAAAATAAATCTAATAACTTGGCATATTCAAAAAATAAATATAACATACTTATTTAACCTATTAAAAATAAATCCGAATTTGAAAAATTAAATCTAACCTATTCAAAAATAAATCTAATTACTTGGCATATTCAAAAAATAAATATAACATACTTATTTAACCTATTAAAAATAAATCCGAATTTGAAAAATTAAATCTAACCTATTCAAAAATAAATCTAATTACTTGGCATATTCAAAAACTAAATCTAACATACTTATTTAACCTATTAAAAATAAATCCGAATTTCAAAAATAAAATCTAACCTATTAAAAAATAAATCTAATAACTTGGCATATTCAAAAAATAAATATAACATACTTATTTAACCTATTCAAAATAAATCCGAATTTGAAAAATAAAATCTAACCTATTCAAAAATAAATCTAATAACTTGGCATACTCAAAAAATAAATCTAACATACTTATTTAACCTATTAAAAATAAATCCGAATTTGAAAATTAAAATCTAACCTATTAAAAAATAAATCTAATTACTTGGCATACTCAAAAAATAAATCTAACATACTTATTTAACCTATTAAAAATAAATCCGAATTTCAAAAATTAAATCTAACCTATTCAAAAATAAATGCAAATAACTTAACATATTCAAAAACTAAATATAACATACTTATTTAACCTATTAAAAATAAATCCGAATTTCAAAAATTAAATCTAACCTATTCAAAAATAAATCTAATTAATTGGCATATTCAAAAAATAAATCTAACATACTTATTTAACCTATTAAAAATAAATCCGAATTTCAAAAATTAAATCTAACCTATTCAAAAATAAATCTAATAGCTTAAATTTTAAATTACTCTAGGAAAAACAAATATAATTACTCTACAAAAAAAAAAAATCTAACATTCAATTTTAATACTAATATTCTATACAAAATCTAACAAAAACTAATTTAAGTTAAACTAATTCAAACAAACTATAAATTTAACATTCTATATTTCAATTTAACAAAATTTAATGTAACATGAAAATCTAACCTTTAAATCTCGCGGGAAAATTTTGCGGGAGGTGACGAACTTCGTAATTCCAATACCTTCGTAATTCCGTTGCGTATTCGTAGAATGAATTAAATTTACAAATATATATTTTTTTAACAACAAAATTAAAATTGAGAATAATGAAAATATTGAGATTGAGATTGAGAGAATGAGAGATGAAAATATTGAGATTGGGATGTGAAAATTTGTGAGGGATGGGGGTGTATTTAAAGAGTTTTGTTTGAGGGGGGGTATAATTTGAAATTTTAAAACAAAACTAAAAAAAAAAAAAAAATCAAAAAAGAGGAAGGGGGGGCTGGGGGTAGGGGCCCGGGGCAGGGGGGGCTGGGGTATTGGGGGGGAAAAATTTAAATTTCAAAAAAAAAAAAAAAAAGAGTACAGGTCTGCCTCTGGTTCGGGTTCGGGTACGGTTAGGCGGGCACGGGTCTACGGGTAGGCGGGCACGGGTAATCGGGTACGGGTACGGGTACGGGTAATACGGGTCCACGGGTCGGTACGGGCGGGTACGGGTTTGAAACGGGACGGGTATCACGGGTAAATTTTAAAAAAATCCGTACCCGGCCCTTCTCAACCCGTACCCGTTGAACCCGTGTACCCGTGCACGGGCACGGGTCGGGCGGGCATGGGTCCCGGGCGGGCGGGCACGGGTCTGACCCGTGGGGGTATTTGCCAATCACTAACATGGTGTATATCTTATGTCCGAGTTATTCGATTTTCTTATATAAGGAATCTGTCTTGTAGTATTGTCTAATGTTTTCTGCAAATAACAGTTATAAGGGCAATTACTCAAGGTTATATTCCTCATATAGAGAAGTTCGGGAATATCAAGATGGCAATTATTCCTTATGCAATAATAGTAAATATTGTGTAAGCGATGATATCTAAGGGCTCCTTGATGAAGCAAGACTGTAATGCATGCAATATGATCAAAGTGTTGATTGTACATTATATAGTCAAACTTCATATTCAAGAAACATAATAGATATAGTTCATGAGGATGACTCAATCCTAATACCTAAACATATCAATTAGAGATATCATGAGATAATGGATAATTACACGGGCAATATATGATACTGTCTATATTGGATAAATGATAATGTTGGAGAACAAGTCATCTGTATTAATTGGGTGATCATAATGATTTATGCTAGAAGTTATTTATGATCAATAGAATGTGATTCTATTGCCAACATAAATACATATCCAAAGCGGTCACACCCTATAAGGTACTTGTTGAGATATCCTACTGAGATATGATACTTAATGGTGTTATGTGATAACACTAAGTCAAATCCTAGAATGTATCATGTGATGTGAGATATTACATATGGTATTCAATCAACACATATATGTGTGGATCAATGATCCAATTAATTAGGTACATGTGATGTACAAATTAATTGAGAAGTTGTTTAATATGATTAAATAAAAAAGAGGTTGATTGAACTTATTCATTAGGTCAATTTAATTGTTTCAATGGATAGAGCCTGATTCAACGATTGCGTAGATATGTGGAACACGCAAAACGGACTAACAATTTGGGTTTTATGGCCACAACAAGTTTGACTTGACCTCAATCAACAAAAGTCAACTGCGGGAATGAGGCGTCTGATGTGGAGTGATTGTTGACTAGTCAACATATGTAGTGGAGAGGAGTAGACTTGAGGAAGGGGTTTGGTCCACTTGGTCCATAGATATTTTGTGAAGGATTTGAATAGAGCATTGGTCCATTAGACCAATATATTGTATTATTGCCATTACATCCACATGGAGATGAATCTCATTCATTCATTGGTTGGATAGGATGATAATTTCACAATTTAATGAGAGCCTCCATTTAAATAGCCCCACCCTCCCCATCTCTCTCTTTATGCCATTCATTTCTTCTCTCTTCTTCCTCTCCCTTCTCTCTTTCCTCTCTCTAGCCAAACCCACCAAGGGCCGCCTCTCCTAGGCCGCTGCCTTTCACCACCAATCGCCACCACCTGCTGGGTGGCGCCGCCGCCTCCCTTCATCGCTGGCTGCCGCTTTGCGCCGCCGCCACCACCACCTTGCTTTGGGTCTCTTTCGTCTTCTCTTTTTGAGTTAGTTTTAGATCTACTTTTAGATCTTTATTTGCTTCTCGTTTTGATCCTCCTTTGCTCATTTGATTGGTTTCATTTGAGTTGCTAATGTGTTAATCCTTTGCTTGTTCTTTTGATTTGTTCATTGTGTTGGATTGCGAGTCTACGAGTGAAGTTATAAAGAATTTGATTTTGGAGAGATTGTAGTACATCTAGTATTGGAATCATCTTAATCAAACCTTGGGTTGATCAAGCTTTGAGGTTGTCATTGTGGTAACTTGGAGAAGAAGGCACAAAGGGAGACTAAGGTGCTAGCTTTAGCGCTCTCCCTCCATTCACTTGGAGAGGTATGTTTTAAACCCTATGCTTGTTCAAATGTGTGATGTGAACAATAAACTACGTGGATGATTGCTTTTTTTGTCGTAAGATCGTATATGTTAGGCTAGAAAATTTAAAAGTGCACCATCTAGGTGCATGTAAACCCCATCATCACTTGAGAAAAAGAGGATTACCACTGACAAACATATGTCATCTCTGCATGAAAGCTGAAATGTTAGTCCAACACTTCTTTAGTCAGCGCTCATACACGAAACACATCATGGATCAAATCACAAGAGCAGGATTGCCTCATTGCTAGCAGTTCACAAACAGAAGATTCAAAGAGGCAATAACACAATCTCAACACAAAACAGTAAGAAGAATGCAGACTGCGGTGTGTTTCATAGTGTGGAGGGAAAGATGCAGGAGAATCTTTAGAGATGAGACTACTTATGGAAATCAAACAAGATTTTAGAGACTAGTACACATTGCCTGACACTGGGAAAACCGAGACAACAAAGGCTCAATGCTAGGACAACTGATTTTCTGAATTTCATTTAAGTTTTTCCTTGTATTACTTTGACTAAATTTACTTTTATCAACTTTACTGTTTTCTTTTATGATTACCATGTAATAAGTTTTTTTGAACATGTAACACAAAAATGACACTTCTGGTGTCAACTATTAATGGAACTTGAGGGTTTGACCTTTACTTTTCTCTCTAAAAAAAAGATCACATAGATCTAGATAATTAATTACTTCACAATTTTTTTTTTGATAATTTGAAGAATCAATTTAAATTCACAACGTGATTATAAATTTTGTATTGGTTTTTTTTTTTTTAGTAAAGATTGGAGGTCAAGTCACCAAACTATTTAATTTTCATAAATAATTCTCTCATTTGAGTTTCAAATCAGTAACCTCTCATGCGAAAAATATTGTCTTTGTCATTAGTCCAAAAGCTGATTCTTGTTATTGGTTTGTTTCAAAATCAGCGTTTCAGATTTACATTCTAGTTTGTTTTAATAATTATTTTACTTGTGTGTAGCTAACTTCATATAACATCACATCAATATTACAAAAAACTGTATTACTTCTACGAAATTTTGATTTTATCGGATTGAATACGAAATCAAACTCTAGCTATTTCGTCAATTCGAATCAAATTATAAATTTACCTTCAAAAGTTCGCTCTCAATCCAACACACTAGGGTTGTTAATGAACCGAGTTTGAGTGAGTTGTAGTATACTCGTGCTCGGTTCATAAAGTTAATGAGCGAGTCAATTCGAGTTGAGAAGATCATACCGAGTTGACAACTCAACTCATGCTTAACTCGTTACTAGCTCGAGTTGACTGGTAACTCGTTAAGACTTAAGACCAATTGATGTTTGAATTTTAAGCAATTTGAATTTCTTAAATATGGAAGTCCTAAATGATACGTAATAGAAAACAAATTTAAACAAAAAAACACTAAATATTTGAATTTGACATAATTTAACAACTAAACAGTCCATGTCAAACAGCCAAACAACATAAACTATAGATGGAAAAGGAAAGGGATAATAGATGAGCTAGGGTCTGCTAGGTCCTTTGCAATTTTGACCTGAGTTTGGATCTAATTAGGATTGGATGTGTCATGATTTCATGTAATTTAAGTTGGAGTCTGCTTATGCTCAGCTTATTAAGTTAATGAATGAGTTGATAATGAACAGATCATTAGCGAGCAAGTTATGAACGAGTCACGAGTTATGAACTATTTTATCATTTATGCAACACACGTATATTCAATTTACTAAAAACACACACGCATATAATTCAATGTTACGTTATATATTTCTTAAAATATTTGTATCCGTCATCAATCGATAGAATGTATAAACTACTCGTACAACATGAGGTAAAAAGCCAAAAAGAGTGATAGAATGAATTATATTTACAATGTGGGATATAATATTTAATGAGTGAGGCTATGGTACTTCGGCTAGTGTACTATGGCTAGTGTACTACGGCTCAATATGGTACTTTTTAAAATCCTAACGGTCGATCCGACCGTTCAATGTGACATCCATATGAATATGTACTTGCAAACTAAATTTTATATTTTTTCGAATTTTTTTACTATTTTTTTAGATAGATAGAATTTTGATGGTCCAGAATTTGTATAAAACACTGAAAATTCTACCTATCTAAAAAAATAGTAAAAAAATTCGAAAAAATATAAAATTTAGTTTGCAAGTACATATTCATATGGATATCACATTGAACGGTCGGATCGACCGTTAGGATTTTAAAAAGTACCATATTGAGCCGTAGTACACTAGCCGAAGTACCATAGCCTCACTCATATTTAATTATTTTAAACAACATGCACATTCTTACAGTTTTTAAGAAAAAATCGTAACAATAAAAAGATATTTTTCGAAATTCTCTAATAAAACTACCGCCTTTCCAAAATTTAAAATTTCGTTTATTATTTTTTCCAAAAGATCAATTTAATTTTTTTATATTTCTAATATAAATATTTTCGGCTAGCAATGCGAATTTTTTTAGAAACCATAAACAAAAAAATGAATTTACCAAACCAACTGAATAGGTTTCGTTTTTACAAAAATCATAAAAACCGAAATAACATTTTGGTCCGAAGGGTTTCTTTTACGTACTGAATCGCAATTTCAGTCTGAAGTAGTTTCACAGATTTTGGAGAAAAATCATATGGCTGTGGGTTAAAAACTTGTGAAACTATAATGAGTCGAAATGGTAAATTGGTAAGAGAAAAACAAAAGTTCAGATCGAAATGTTATATTTCAATTCTTATAGTTTGTGTAAAAACAAAACCGATTAAGTTAGTGTGATAAATTTTATTCTTTTTTATTAATGCATACGCCTTCATTTTCCCTACCACAAATTCCACGCGTAATAAATATGGGGAATTGGGTATCTCGGAAACGGAGATGAGCGTCATTAATTTGTCTTGTACTTGAACCCTTTTGCAGAAAAATATGAATGGACCAACCTATTAAAAGTCGTGCCCCGGATAAGCTATGACGAATGTGTATATCACCTCTTTAATATTTAACTGCTGTCATTCTTAAAAAGAAAATCAACAGCTGTGAAAAGCTTTGAGCTTTAACTTTAAAATCTTTAAAATTAACTTTAAATAAAAGTTCAAAGTGTTAAGACTGATCTATTTTATGAGACATATCTATTTTTGTACTGCTTAATTTTATACTAAATTAATTCATAAATTCATAAATTTTACATGTAAACGCATTTGTGAAGCATTCTGGTTTCAACAATTTATGTTTGCCTTCCGAAGCCAATTCAATAGATTTTGGTGTTAAATTCACCAACAGCCAAGTAATTTTTATAAATTTTAGTCTTCCATTGTTTTAATATTAAGAGAGTTCAAATGCTTTAATATATGAGCGTCTTTATTGTGTATTTATTTGTAAAACTTTAATAGTTTAAATAATTATTTGTATATGTATGTATAGAAAATAATACAAATCATAATTAATTTGTTTATTTTGACACATGAGTTTTATATATTTTATATTATGATTCAAAAAATTAGGATATGTTAAATACAAAAACTAAAAACATTTGAGCCCTCTTCTAAATTCTTGCAGTGCTATAGCAGTTAAAAGTGATGCAAGAACACAACAATAATTTTTAGCGTAATATAATTGGAAAAGATTAATATTTGAAGATACGGATCCGTATCCTCTGCATTAACGTACCTTTTGAGTTAATTTTTGAACCCACGATCAGAATTGAATCAATCTGGGCACGCTGATAAGTTGTATAAGGAGTTAAGGACGCCCTTTAATATCGGACGGTCCAGATCATAACTCAAAATTTGAGTTAACGCAGAGGATACCAATTGGTAAAACCAACTCCACACAAAAAATGTATATAATAAGGCATCTCAACAATAAATGCGACCCGTTGCAGAGAGTTAAAACCCGTGCTGTGCTCTGCTAGTCTGCTGTCCTAGTGTGCGTGGCTGCGTGCTGTATACCTCCATCTCTCTCTCTCCACCTTTCTCTCCATCTCAGGTAAAGCTAGCCCAAAAGTTGAACCAAATTTGAAATGATAGGTATGGGCTTTAAAGTTGTCTGAAGTCACTCGAACGACTTCTCTTCCGATTAAAATTTTCTTTTTGAGGAAACTCCAATTGAATATTTGAGCAAAAGGAAAAAAAAAAGAGATATCTTTTCCTCTCATTCTCTCTGCTCTTTCCATGGATCACCAAAACAACCTCACCAATTTCAAAATGCTTCTATCATCCTTCAATCCGAGCTCTGGTGGCGAGTCCATGGACTCGGATGAAAGGATTCAGCAAGATTTTGACCTCAGCGAGGTATCTTTGTGAGAGCTTGCTTGTTGATTTGAAAAATATATTTCTTGTTTTTTGTGTTGTTAATTAAAATGGTAGTTGTTATTTGTTTATGTTTGTAGGATGGGGTTGGTGTTTCAAAAGAAACCGTGAAGACATCTAAGCCGAGAAGCTCTGGAAGCAAGAGAAGCCGAGCGGCAGAGGTTCACAATTTGTCAGAGAAGGTGATTTCATCTTTTATTTTTGCATCAGTGTTCAAATAAAATACTGTTTTAATAGAATAGCAGGTTGATATTTTGTTTTTTGGAGAAATGCTATCGACACCTGAATTTAGTGCTCTTTGTATGTGAAGCCCTCATCTATGGACCAATTGGGAAAATTTATTGTGAGAAATACATTTAATAAGGATTTCTGCTCCAGTGATAGCATCTCAAGGGCAAAGAAGAAAAATGTAACTTTTTACACTAGATTTACAAAAGCAGATGGCGAGAATGTCTGTCATAAATTGGACAATACGATCACTAGATGTTTGTTCAGTTTCTTCTAGCCTGAATAGTAAATTAGTAATTGGTAGCATTGCAAGTTATTTTGTAGACATGCTTTGGATGTTAAGAGTTCTATGACCATATGACTTTGTTGGAAAACTGAACCAAATTATTATAGAATATTTTATAACAAATCATTATACCATTGTAAATTGTGTAGAATCTCATCGACTCACCTCTTACAACTTTATGGATGATCTATGAACACAATTCCAGAATCCTTGTTGTTCACTGCACTATTCCCATAATGAACATTGGTGAAATTCATGATGATTAACAATAGATTCTGTATTTTATGGATTGAATTGCAATATTGAGTGAGACACATTACGGATCGACCCGTGCTATGGATCCATATCTCTATTTCTCAAGTTCAAACAGTCAACCCGAACCGTTAAACATGATCTCCATATGAAATGTACTTGGACACCAAATTTTACATTTTTTAGAATATTTTATTATTTTTATAGGTAAGTAGAAAATCACTTGATCTAATAATTCTGCACCATCCGAAAGCCAAAAGCAGTGATTTTCTACCTATTTAAAAAAAAGTAAAAAAACTTCTAAAAAATGTAAAATTTTGTCTTCATGTACATTTTCATGCACACATTATGTCTAACGGTTTGGATCAATTGTTTGAACTTTGAAAATAGAGATATGGATCCATAGTACGGGTCGATCGTAATATGCATATTACCATAGCCTCACTCTTGCAATATTATATAATTTTAGAGAAAAGTTTCATGTCATCAAGTAATTATAAAATCACATAATGTCCATATATAAAAAGAGGCAGACCATGTTGCTATTATATATGTTTATTTTTCAGATTGAAATGTTATTTATCATCACCAACATTTTTACAATGTTGAAATAAACATAAATTCAAGTAGTTTGACTGGTAAGTATTTGGTCCCACACTACTCATAGAACTTTACAATCCCAAACCAATCTCATTATGTGTCCCAATTATAAATTATATATTCATAGATACCAAATCTGACAGCTATTCAGACTACAATACATTTTATTAGGGGCGGATCAAAAGTCAATCCAGGGGGTGCTTAGCCAGCCCCATGATTTTTAAATTTTTTAATCATGTATATTGAAATTTAATTGATCAGTAGTCAATCGGGGGGGGGGGGGGGGGGGGGGGGGGAGGGTGGCTGAAACAAAAAATGCATACTATGAATATATGAATTTGTGGCCATTGAGATTTGAACCCGAGTCTCCACAACCACAGAATGGAATCCTAACCACTAGGCTACAAGCACACATTTAATCTTTTTTGTACAGTTCAGCTCCCCTCATGAAATGCTAAATGTGTGCTTGTAGCCTAGTGGTTAGGATTCCATTCTGTGGTTGTGGAGACTCGGGTTCAAATCCCAATGGCCACAAATTCATATATTCATAGTATGCATTTTTTGTTTCAGCCCACCCCCCGCTTAAATCTAAATTTTTTAGTTCTGCCCCTGCTATTTATGTGTTATGTTCATTGGATACAGAGAAGGAGAAGTCGAATAAATGAGAAAATGCGGGCGTTACAAAGTCTGATACCAAACTCCAACAAGGTAGTGATTTCTGCAGAACTTTTTTTCCTCCTTTAATTTTGCTCTCATTATTTATTTATTTATGTACATTTCTATAATAATTACATTTGAATGCAGACGGACAAGGCATCAATGCTTGATGAGGCGATTGAGTATCTCAAGCAGCTTCAACTCCAAGTTCAGGTAATGTATTATAATCAATTTTTTACTCCTTCAGAAATTGTATGATCTCGATGTTCATGTCCGTTTTTTGAGATACCCGAATAATATGTTGAGTTCATACATAACTGGAAACACGTGTACTATACAGAGAAATTTATCTTCTGTATGTTATTAAATGGTACAAGTAGCCTGATCTTTGGATAACCTTTTGGAGGTTAGTGCTAAAATGCTATTTCAAAACAATAATATCATTTACGTATATTATCTTTTACAGATGCTATCAATGAGAAATGGTTTGTACTTGGACCCAAATTATCTTTCGGGTGCTCTTCAGCATCTCCAAGCCTCACAGATGCTTGCAGGTGTCTCAGTGCCTCAAGGCGCTGACGCAAGTGCGGGTTTGGATGTCCCACCCGTTAACCCAGATGCGGCCACTCCACGGCTGTTTGACCCGATAAATCATGCCATGCACCCTCGTCAACCTCCGGTGGGACCCAGTGTTCCAAATTATGGCAACAGCCATGAGCCGTTATTTCCTGCTGAGACCTTGCAACACTTTCCGATGCCAGTCTGTGCTGAGGTAAAATTACTGAAATGGTACCGGTATCATTTAATATCAATGTCTACTGTTAATCAGTTAAGATAAATTATGGGACAATAAAAACGATTTTCTAATTCACAGTTTAAAATCCACTTTCCCAATTTTATTTGGCCAATTACATGCAAAATAAGTTCAGAAAGGGGACACTAAAAGCTGAAATTTTGACTGTTCATCACAGTCAGTTCATACCAGTACAACACTCTATGAGCACCTAGTAATACTTGGCTGACATCATACACAAAGTACTATATTGTTTGGATCCCGTACATTATTGGTTGTACTTGTAAAGACAACTTGGTATTTTTCGTTTTACACTTTGAGTACTTCTTCTCAATTATGGTCAAATTACCTCCAAGTACATGACATTATTCTTGCAGACTTTTAAGTATTTATCATTTTTAGAGTTCTGTATTGTGTTGTTCAAGCATTCTCAAGTTGAAATAATCTAATTAAAAAAGATTACTGGACTAATTTCTTCTGAATACCAATTGATCAGATTTTCCCTGAAATATATTTCTTTAGATGATATTTCGAAACGAGATGTTGTCAACTCAGCAACTTTCTACTGGACAGACATCAGAACGTGCACCTGGTATAAAAATATCTATCATTTACATTTTTTATTTCTTATAAGACCAAACATAATTTTAAATAACTGGTAGTCTTGTAATATTTTTACATTTATCAAATCAGTTAAGAATCTTTGGACTAAATTGGATTTTCAAATTCAACATGTAAATTTGTTTCTTCTAGTCTCACAATTTGTATTTAATTTTGAAGCAAACGAGATTAATTCGTCAGATGTGGGCCCATCCCAAAAATTTTTACCTCCAGCATCTCATATGGTGAACAATGATCACTTCACGGTGGCAAGAAATCAACCACATGATCTGCCTACAAGAAATAATCCTGGAAGCCAGATTTATATTCAACATTTGCACGGGTAAGTTTCAAAATTTATGATGTTATTTTAGTAAGTGCCCATGTTTATAAACTTTACTGACTTCTTTGTTGCATCTTTTTTTGCTTAAGGTTTCAAAGAGGAAGTTCTGATGCTGAATTGGAACCTGAATCGAAGGATGCTTGAAGCCTGATAATATAGCTTTTTTTTCAACTTTAGAAAAGGCATTGAATTAATGCCAATAATTCTACTAATCCGTGTCAGAAGGCTTAGTAAATCTAGTTGTATGTGTTAGAATTTGCTTTGTTTGATTTGGATTTGCTAGTTTATTACCAAATCCTTAAAAGGTGTATTCCGTGGTTGAAGCTCCAAGTAACAGGTAAAATGTAATAGGTATATATCAGACTACCATGGTACTATTGGCGTAAATTCCCTTGTGTTATTTAGCCTGACCTAAATATTAACCAATATCTTGAAATAGTTCCTTATTATCTTCTGAGGCAACAAAATATTTCCTTTTAGATTTAGACCGTTCGATCAGAATAAACCAATCCGGTCCGGTCCAAGATGAATGCACGGAATGCCTTTATATTTGTGCGGATTGTGATCGGACGGTCCGGATTTAAACAGGAATAGTATGTTAGCTTAGGTGATATGAATTCGAAAATGTTGTGCGTTCAGCGATGTTCTAACTTCTAACAAGTAACAATTGATTGGAGTTTTGTACTGATCTATGTTGCATGGATGCGGGTATTGTATCGGATACGATATGATAATTTTAAAAAAATCATGAATATGATACGTCTATTATATATTATTTTTTATTATTTTAATAATATTATTAATTCAAAACTTATATTATATAAATTATATATCAAAAAATTTGGATGGGAGATGATACAATAACATAAGTATAGATTAAATAACATAGTTACTATATTTTAACAACAAAAATGAGTTGGCGTGGTGGTAAGAGGTTATTGCTGAACCAATTGACCTAGGTTCGATTCCTGCACAACGCAAGAAAATACATTTTAGCGCTGGATCCAAGCGCGGTTCACGGATCTACTAGTCTGGCGCAGTGCGTTCACCGGTTTGCGGGTCTGGTTCATGATTCTGGTGTATCCGGTTCGTATCCAGATAGAGACAGCCGTATCCCTGAGTGTCAACGTGTATCGAAGACCGTATTAGATGACAACGCCAGGTGACGTATCTGATACATATTGAAGGTGTATAGGACGCGTGTCGGTATCCGATACGTACCAGATACGGGTACGGATTCCATATGATCAAGTGGTAGAGGACAAATTGTTGCTTGGAGTTATTGTACTGATCAAGTAGTGGACGATAAATTTACGTTCAACGAGGTAGGTAAGAAAGGACATGGTCGGCCCATTATAAGCCGAGACAACGCAAGTTGAGCCCGTGTAGACTCTTTCAAGTCCGTTTTTCTTCTCTCTCTTCCAAAATTACATATATACCCATAAAAGTTCTGAATTATATATTTTCTCACCCAAACATTAACAAATACTTAAATTGCTCTTACTGAAAATCATTTTTTTAAAATTAGAATTAAACAAAAATGTTCAAACTAAAAAAGTATCGAGCGGAAGAAATTTACAAAACACAGCTCCACCGAATCAATAGAGGAAAAAATGCACTTTGTTTACTGCCTATTTTTTGACCTGTCCCAATCACTCGCAACAGAGGATTCACATCCACGACTTCCACCGAACCATTGGTTTTGGGGACATATATTTCAAAATTTTCAGGATCCTGTCCCTCTCTCCTTCTCCACTCGCCTCCTTCCCTTCTCCCTTCTCTTCCAAAACCATAAATGGCTCTTCTTTAAATAATGAAAAAATTTAGCTAAAAATGAAGGTTGGGAAGAAAAATTGTGGCCTTGGAACATAAGAAGAAATGTTTATTTAAACAACCCTAAAATTGCTGGAAATGGTGTTTCATTTCCACCGCACCATTGTTGTGGTGGAAGAGAATTTAATGTGGCCAAGTGTGTTGGACTTGTGTCAAGGTCAATAAATCATTAACTTAGGAACAAGTGCATTCAACAAGGTACTTAGTCACGGAGGCAGATTTAGAAAATCTTGACAGAGGGGCTAAAATTTAAAATACACAATTTGTGATTTGTGAGAATTGAACTTAAGTTTTCCACAAACACAAAATATGTTCTAACCATTAAATTACAAGTAGACATGTTATATTTATGAGGGAGGCTAGCTATATACAAAATATTATAAAAAATTAAAATTTAATTAAATTTTAGTATACATAATTAAAATTTTAAAATCATAAAGATGCCTTAGCAACTCTTTAAATGACTTTAGATCCACCACTGCTTAGTTATACTTCATTAGTCCAGTTTGTATTTTCAGCTTGTATATCTTATGCTGTTGTTTCTTTATGACCTAATTAATGAATACGTCCCGTCAACGAACTCTCTCTTTCTCACCGCCCATCAAATCCTACACACGTCAATCCAAGAATCTACTGAACAGATCAAGGATTACTCAACCTGGAGGAGAACTATAGTAGTGGAGAGGAAGTTACTGATTCGCCTACTATGCGCCCAAGAATCCAATATAATGTTTTTGGAAATAAATTTGTTGCGACCCGTGAAGTGTGAACAGTAACTATGAAATTCTTGCTTTTTCAAATTTAGCCGTTAATTTTTTCTGTCCAAGTATTTCAAAACAATTAATTTTTTTGTACACGCATCTCGAAACAATTCGACAGCTGGATTGAGAAAAACAGAAATTACAGAAGTTTATAGTGAAGAATCGCAGTAGATTCGGATCCAATGTTTTTAGCTATTTCTTTCATAGCCCGCTTTACAATTAGGACTTTCAATGTACTAGTGATTCAGAGGTGGCTTTCTCTTGTCTATTGACCAATTTCTGCATCTAAATTTCTGTCTTCCTAAGCAGTTTTAGGTTAGTCTAATATGGGATGTTAAGGAGGTATTTTTGTCTCTGATAATCAGTCTGATTCCTCTATTTGAGTTCAAGCTCCATCCTTTTAAGCATTAAAAAGTTAAAACACAACCAGTTAAATTTTGGGTAATACAGGGTATGTGTTAATAAAGACATAGCACTAGTTGACATCAACTCAAATCGGATCAAAATGTACCTCCTAAGCATCAAATTGAAATATATTAATTGGAAATTGAAATGATGCTTATTTTCATACAATAGATTTAAAGTTTTGTTGTGGTTTAGGTCTTTTAGCCTTTCAGTAGTTGCGTCGTTTTCTAAAGAGTTGTGTTTATTTGATTAGGCTTGAAGTTGAAGCTGACAGAAGTAATTGGTTGGTTACAGGCCAACAAAACAATTAATTTCACCTACATTTCCATTTTGTAACAGTATTTTAAATAAACTCTTGATTCTATGAATATTCGTATTTTCATATTTATACAAACTAGGATATTGTTTATTTATTTTGATCAACTAATATAGAACATTTAATTTGGCCCCTCCATTGATATGGTATTTCTGTAGAATTCTAGAGGAACATGTAGAGGGCATGCATGCAATTCAATGAAGGCATTTTAACGGTCGATCCGAACCATTCAACATGATTTCCACATGAATATGTACTTGCAGACCAAATTTTATATTTTTTCAAATTTTTTTTTTTACTATTTTTTTAGATAGGTAGAAAATCATTTTTTTTGGATAGTCCAGAATTTTCAAATCAAGTGATTTTCTATCTATCTAAAAAAATAGTAAAAAAATTCTAAAAAATGTAAAATTTGGTTTGCAAGTACATATTTATATGGAGATCATGTTGAACGGTTCAGATCGACCGTTGAATTTTGAAAACTCAAATATTGAGCCGTAGCACGGACGAAACAGTGCTATGCATCATAGTAACAAATGAATAATTCGGGTTCGGTTCGGCAGGGTCAAAAATTTGTAATTCGGGAATAATTCAGAATTATAATACGAGACCTCAGTGCATATTTAATTAATTACTGGTAATTTACTATACGATATACTGCTTGTATTTGCCATAGAAGATCAACATAGTAAAAAATAATATAAAATAAAAAAATGTACTCAAACCTCACAGAGTGCGTATCCTCTGAGATATCTCAAATTTTGCGTGACCGACGTGTCCGGTGCCTATTTGGGGATAGCGCATGGGGCTGTATTATTTGTGCTTTGAGATTTGTGCATAACTATTTGAATGGTTGTGATTTTCCATAAAAACACTCAAAAGTTGAGATATCTGATGTGAATTCAACCTCACACGGGTGCATGGGAAAACGCGTTCTCAAGTGTCACGTGGTGCTCACTGCTCAAGCCTCACCTTTAATTTGAAAAATTTGCTGTGCTCAGGAAAACGCGAGAATTCAAAAAAAATTGCCGAATAAAATTTGAGAAAAACGCGTATTATTCGTAAAATTCGTAAAATTCGCGTTTTATTCGCGTTTTATTCGGTCAAAGATTCGGTCAACGAATAATACGCTATTCGGTTCGGAAACACCCCAAAAACGTTTTATTCGTGAATTAAACGCGAATAAAACGCGTATCTTGTCACTATGCTATGCATAGTACCGTAGCCTCACTCTACATAATTTGTGCAGAATAGCGCAGATGAGTCCAGTAGAGCAAGCTTGGTTCTTACTAGAATAAGCTGTTGAGTCTTATTAGTTGGTGTTTTTTTACTTAAACATGTGTGTCAGTCTAAAAAAAAAAATTCTTGATCTATACCAATTTGTTACTCTCACAATTGGAAATCAAACAAATTTCGGTTCCTTATATATAAGGGAAAGAGAAAGAGGGAGTTAAAGAGAAATGGGAGAGAGCCACGTGGAGAGAAGATTGGGTTGAAAAAAATAAAGATTGAGGCTGGAATTTTTTTGCCCACCAGCTTGCATTGAATTGGGAATGAATGGGTTGTACCCATAGAAATATTATGGGGAAACAATGAGTTGTGGAACGCCCACGGGGGCGGACCCAAGTGTATTCAGGGCCTCTTGAATTTTGAGTTTTAGTGGAAATTTAGCGGTTCCGACCAACTTTGTTTTCTCTTGGACAAAAATAGACATGTTGAACATTCAAATGGAATTATAATTCCATCTTATTCAAACCCATCAAATTTCCAATGGGACTATGGCTGCCGATCAAGTCCTATACTCTATCCTTACCCATTAAGATTATCTTATAACTAAACAGTAGCGGACGAATAACAAATAATGTTAATATAATAAATAGTTTTATTTTTTTTGCAATAGACTATCAAAACTCATTAATTTCACACATATACAATCAATAATATAAATATAAAAACAAATATGCAATCAATTTCAACTAATATATTTTCATAAAGCAAGAAAATTCAAAACACCCTTACCCTTATCCATTTATTTCATAATTATCTATATAAGTAACGGATACAAAATAGTTTTTACCCATACCTTTACTCATTTGGCTAACAAAAAATATCCTTATCAATGCCAATAAGTTAACGAAATAAAAACTTACTCATATTCACTTTATCGAATATGATACGCATCGGATAAACGATTAAAAAAGTGACATTAACACCCTACATCCAGCATTTAAGGAGTACAGATTCTCTGCGTTGCCTCACTTGAGTTTGAATCCAGAACATCTGATCAAAATTAAGATAAATTCGGTCCAAAACAGTAATGCAAGAGGAATTCACATCCTCCCGGTCCCAGATACCTGACGAGGGAATCTTTTATAATTAGTGGATCTGGACCATTCTTTTTAACTTTGCACGAATCTCAAAACCCAATAATACTGCTCCCTGCGTTAGCCTGAATCTCAAAGTGTCTGAGAGTTAATCTCAAATCGTAAAGTGAAGGACATCTTCTACGGCACCTTAGAGATACGGATCCATGCAAGAACCCATATATAATAAGATCTTTTTCAATATATAATGAATGAATCGGATTGAAACTCAAACGATGATGAGTGCCTTAAGGTGATGTGAATTCCATTGAAGTACCCCTCCACACGAGGATTTTTACCGTTGTATTTGAACCTGGAATTGTGTAAAATTTAGGAAGATTAGGACCGACCATCCGATTTCAATCCTATATATTCAGATTCGATTGAATTTCTATGTGCGGTGTAGGTATAAGTTTAAACCCGCTGAGATATCTCAACTTCTGCGTGACCGATCGACGTGTACTACTCGGGGATAGTGCAGGGGCCAGTAATATTTGTGCTTTGAGATTAGTGCATAACGTATTTGAACGGTTGAGATTTTCCCAAAAAAACACTCAAAGTTTGAGATATCTCAGAGGATGCGAATTCATATGGTCGTGGACTCGTGGGTTCTGCTGGGATCTAGTCTCTTTATGTTAGATTGAAGCATATCGAATATTATTTTTTTGAATTAATAATGAGAGTTAAGTCTTTTAACTCTAAACATTTATATATTAGCTAATCTGGGGCGATGGACGGGTGGGATATAAAATTTTGTGTTACGGGAACAAAATTACAAAGACAACCCTGCACATTATCAGAAACAACCTTGAGCTTTCTTTAATTTTTATTCACTAACAGTCTCATTGCTTTTCGGTCATTCACAGTCACAGAATTTACCAGTACGTACCACTCTCCTTGCTTTTCGGCACTGCTGCAGTACTGCCCCCACCTTTCTCCTGGTTTACAAATGAATATACAATAATACAAGCCCTAATTCTGGGCACCACAGCCAGATTAGCCCTAAAATTTAAAATGAGTTTTAATGAAAAATCAATAAAACGGATAATTTTTTGAAATTTTAATGTAAATGGATAAATATGATATTATGAAATTTAGAAAGGAAAAATCATAAATATCAGGTAACTATAATATTTTTTAGGGATATATATGAAATTACACCTTAATTTTAATGCAAAAAATCCGAAATCTTATTCTACACATTTTTGCATGTGGACAGGCCGACTTCGACTCAAAAGAACATGTCAACAATTTTGAAAATATAATAACGCCTCAACAGAATGCATACCTTCGTAGTATTTCTATCTACCGATCTCAATTTCCGTCCTGTATTAATGATGCCCATTTTTTTTCCCAATAAAAGCGATCACATGAATACAATTACAGACTTAAGAAAAAAGAGACAGATGTGTCAAATTTTAAGTGTCAATAATAAATAGATAGTACTGCAACAAAAAAGGATATACCAACTAGTTAGCCTAACAATTGCAAAGTAACACCGATCAGACTGCTTTATTGTTGATATATAATTAAATGGAATATTTTGCTCATTTGGAGGATTAGTAACATCGGGCGTGTTTGGTGAGTGGGCCACCGAAGTCGTGGTGGTGGGTCCTCTTCACCATGAGAGACTCCAACGTCACTCACCAACCGCGGAAACGTAGGCTTAAAGATCTTCTATGTCTTAGATTTTACAGTTTTGTGTACGTAATTAATGACCATCATCATAGATTCATAGTTGACGGCACAGTGACAAGATTCGCGAATTATATCCGAATAATTCGTTTTTTTTTGTGATGCCGAACCGAACGCCGAATTATTCGGTTGACCGAACTTTGACCGAATTATTCGCGAATTTTTCCCGAATTTTTTCCAGAAATTTTTTTTAGTTTTTTTTTTTTTTTGCTTCCTTGTAGGACTGAGATCTCTGATCCGGATTATTCCGAATCATTTCCGAATTATATCTGAATTATTTCCGAATCACAAATTTTTGACCTCGCCAAACCTTTCCCGAACAATTAAGTTGTCACTATGATTGACGGCTTGACGCGTTTTTCAGATGTTTCACACACAAAAGCTCTTAACAAATTAGGCCACAGAAGATATGTATCAAGCCCAGCCCAAGCGCCTCACCCACTCCGAAAATGGGCCTTTGGTGGCAGTCACGCCTACTCTCTCTTTTACTTTCCACGGTCCACCTTCCTCTCAACTGCTCTGTCTTTTTATTCTCCAAAACCTCTGAAACGGGTACTATTGTTAAATCTGTAGCGGGTCGATGACTTCTGGTTTTTTTATTATAATATAATTAATTATAAATTTATAATTGGTGTTGTACAAGACATTGACTCACCACATGATATCGTAGGTAAGAGAAGTATTATATAATCTATCCATCCCTGGTCGCTTGTGTTTTATATTTAACTGGCCCGGCCGCTTCACCTATTCCCAAGCAACAATAGCACTTGTAAAGAAGAAATAATAACAAGCTCCAACAATGTCGACCACCACCACCACCGAGACCAAAGCTGAAAGTCAAACTCAGACTAAGGTCCAAAATGGAGCCGAGCAGCAAACCAGGCATTCAGAGGTCGGCCACAAGAGCCTCCTCCAAAGCGACGATCTCTATCAAGTAAGTCAAGCTTAGATCTCGATGATAATTAAATATTTTCGTGTTGTATTTGATCCGTCTCTGATTTAATCCGGGATTTCTGATCTTTCAATTTCAGTATATTTTGGAGACTAGCGTGTACCCGCGAGAGCCGGAGTGCATGAAGGAACTCAGAGAGGTTACCGCCAAGCATCCATGGTAATTGACTTTTAAAAACTTGATCCCTGGTTACTATAATTTTGATTTGTCTACATGAATTTCCATTCATTATTTAATGGTAATGGAAATGGTGATATTAATAGGAATCTCATGACCACGTCGGCTGACGAAGGACAATTTCTGAATCTATTGCTCAAACTGATCGGTGCGAAGAAAACGATGGAGATTGGGGTATACACTGGTTATTCCCTCCTTGCTACCGCACTTGCGATTCCAGAAGATGGCACGGTAATTTTCTGATTCTTATTTGACTTTTATTTTCCATTTTTTGTTCCCATTAGATCTGAGTTCATTGTCTCACAATTAACTACTTCCCGATTTTTTTATTTTTTATTTTTAAAACAACGGGTCTATCAGGCTTTTTGATAGTTCAAGGTTTGATTTCATTGCTGGTAGTGCGTCATTTCACAACTGTAGTGGGTCTACCACAAATGGAATTATTTTAAGGAGTTTGATTGTTCAACTGTAAATTACTACAAAAAAAGTACTTTAGATTTTTGTTCAGACTTTTTCAGATGTCTCCCTCAGTTTTCTTTGTTTTACGTAACACTGACTATTTCTCACCTCTGAAATTTTCTTTAATTGCTCTAAAGTGCTTCTTTCTCAATGAAAAGTCAAAAAACAAAAAAAGGAAAAATTACCTAGTCAATCACCAAGTGGAAGTCCAACAAGAAAATAAATCCACGATTAGATTATTTTTCCAAAACTATACCAGATGCAAATCGAATTGCTATTTGAAATAGACATCAGTAGTGGTATCTCTAACTTAATTAATTATATTGCACAGATCTTGGCCATGGATATTAACCGGGAGAATTACGAGCTTGGTCTACCTGTAATCGAAAAGGCTGGTGTGGCCCACAAAATTGACTTCCGTGAGGGACCCGCCCTGCCAGTCCTTGACCAATTGCTTGAAGATGTAACATCTCTCATTACTCATTTTAGTTTGTGTTTTCAGTTTTGCACATAGCTAGCTCGCTACTAAATTTGCTTGTTAAGCTAAATTCAAAAGCACTCGACTACTCTGTTTCTCAGGCAGCTCAATCTTAACTTGTTTAGATCGCCCCTAACAAAATGAAAAACAAATAAATTAAAAATAGACAATGCCACTTATAGCACAATGTTCAATTACTTACAAAAGCTTCTTTCTAAAATCACAGCCAGCAAACCATGGATCCTTTGACTTTATCTTCGTAGACGCTGACAAGGACAACTACCTGAACTACCACAAGAGGCTGATTGAGCTAGTGAAGGTCGGTGGCGTGATCGGCTATGATAACACCTTGTGGAATGGGTCCGTTGTGCTACCAGCAGATGCACCCATGAGGAAGTACATCCGTTACTACCGTGACTTTGTGCTTGAGCTCAACAAGGCTCTAGCAGCTGATCCTCGTATCGAGCTATCCCAGCTGCCGGTCGGTGATGGCATCACTATCTGCCGTCGCGTCAAATGATTGCATCATTTATTTGTATTACAGATGCCTTTTTTTTTGTTTAATAGTGATACTTGTTGTTCTTGTGCTTTTTTACTATATGAACATTTTATACTGATGTTTGGTAATAACTGAATTTGTATGGAGGGTGGTTGGGGCAAATGGAAGGTTCCTTTTATTGTAACAATAGTGTTCATTCATGAGGGGAGTGTACTTAAATATATATATATTTATATACATGCTCTGCAATTATTATTTTCTACTTCTGTTGTACTAAATGCGGTACAAGATTCTTGGTTGGCAACAAAAGAAGATTAATCATGATCCGTAATTGTGGGGGATTGCAGTTGTGGATATTTCCCTTTTCTGGGGGCAGCCTTATCTCATAAATGCAACAGTACTGATGTCGGTGCCGATATTTTTATTAATAACCTCAAACAAAAGAAAAATATCAAATGTAATTTCAATCCCAAAAAAATTTCAAATCTAACCCAACCGCCCCATCATTGGGCGGTTCACTCCACCCACCAAACCGCCCAATCACTGGGCGGTCCACACGGCCAAGCAAACCGTCCCTTCATGGGGGGCGGTTCACTATGCAGCCTATAAATTGCCCATTCTGGCTCTCATTCTCACACTCTCTCGCCCCGAATTCATCGCTCTTCTCCGCAGATAATTTTTTTTTTATTTTTTTATTAGTATTTATTATTATTATTTTATTATTTATTTTACTATGCATTACTGTTTATTACTGTAGATTACTGTAGATACTGTAGAGACTGTAGGTTACTGTTTATTACTGTTTATTACTGTAGATTACTGTTCATTATTTTTATTTTATTTTTGTAATTAATTTTATTAAATATTTTTTTTTATTGTTGTTATTTACTAATAATTTAACTGTGTACTATTATTTTGTAACTGATAAAAGTTTGTTTATTAATGTAGATAAAATGTTGGTTGCACTATATGTGGGCGGGAAGTTCGAGGTGGGTGTGGAGGGAGTACATTACTCGAAAGATCCGACCCACGGATTTGAGGTAAATGAAAACACCTCGTTTCTGGAACTTAAGCAAATGGTATTCGAAAGGATTGGTGTAACCCCCAACCGGTATGACATAGATTTGGTTACTCGGGTTGACTCAGGGCGGGATAGACCTTACTATGTAAAGTATCCAATAACAAATGAGGATGGTTGGAGATGTGTTTACAATACTTTTCAATCTACGAGTACCCCGATAATGGAGTTGTATTCCAGAAAGTTTCTGCGTCGGACCAGGGTTGGACCTTCTACAGACCATACAGGTTATGATAGCCCGGTGCAGCAGCACTCGGGTTTTGACCACTCGGGTAACCAAAACTTGGGTCATGTATCACCGTCTGAACCGCACGCACCACCCGTTCATACTGATTACACTGCTGATTACACCACTGATTATAGCACCGACCTACCACCACCACCACCTCCACCTCCTATTCAACCCGTAGTAGAAGCCAGATTTCCTTCTGTACCACCGTCCGTACCTATACTTGTACCTGTTATTGTTCCCCGGAGAGATGCTATGCTGGAGGCTGAAGGGGTTGATGCCATACCGAAACGTGAAATTAACTCGGGTGATAGTTGGGACGGGGATTGGGATTCTGATCACTTGTCAGACGGTGATGGAGATTATTTACCCAGGCAGGGCAGATTTCTGATTAGAGGTCGGACAGACAGGCACCCGGTAGCCACATTCAACGATACCACTGCTTTTGAAGAAGCAGACATAAGCTATTTTGGGAAGCATGTCGTTTACACCTCAGAGCTTGCTCCGGATCAGGTTTATACCACCCTAGATGAACTTGTGAAGAAAATATATGAAGTTCATATCCGCAGCAACTGGGAGTGCATAATACAAAAAAGAGAGTCAAGAAGGTTAGTTGTTGTTTGCAAAGACTCACCGCAATGTGAGTTCCGACTGTATGCAACCCCTGTGGGTAGGGGGCGTCATGGATAATTAAGAAATGTGAACCCCCACATACATGCAAGTCTGCGTCGTCAAGGACAGACCATTCACAACTTACGGCATCACTTATTGCCGATGTAATTGAGCGAGATGTTAAGGAGGACCCGTCGATCAGCCTTAAGGAGGTCGGTAGAGCGATGAGACGCGCTTATGACCATGTGACCCCAAAATACAACAGGTTGTGGAGAGGGCGTGAACTTGCGATATGCCGACTGTTCGGTAGTTGGAAGGATTCATACAACTTGCTTGCATCACTGCTCCAAGCCATAGCAAGTACAAATCCCGGCACAGAGTATTAATGTTGGAATGTTACCGATCCCGATGAGCCTGACGAGATACTGTTCAAGGCCATAGCATGGGCGTTTGGTCCGTGCATTCAAGCTGTGCCATATATTAGACCAGTTATCAGTATAGATGCATGCTTCCTTTCTGGCCGTTACGATGGGAGGTTGTTGATAGCATGTGCATATGATGCCGAAAACCAGTTGTTGCCTTTGGCATTTGCAATTGTCGAGAAGGAGGATGGTGAAAATTGAGGCTTTTTATGAGTTTTTTGCGAAGAAAGGTGGTTGGGAACAGGTTCTTTTGTGTCATATCAGACCAGCACAAAGGAATCAAATATGTCTTTGATCGAACAGATTTCGGGTGGTCGACAGCGCAGGGCGACTGTGTGCACAGGCTGTGTATGCAACACGTTGCAGACAACCTCTACAAGTATGTCGGATTTGACCAATGGGTTGCAGATACATTTAAAATTGGATGCAGAAGGAAGAAGCCGAGAAGGCTGGAAGAGATGTTCAAAGAGTTTGCCAAGGTATGTATATTTTAGATGAAATTTTAATAAACTATTTACTTATATTTTTCTAATCTGAAAATTTATTTCTGTGTAGTATTGTCCGAAGGCAAATTTGTACTTACTCAAGGTGGGGAAAAATAATCCGAGAGATCTGCAAGAAGCACCCGCATATGAGAAAATATTTCAAGCAAAAGATGGAGGTTGGAGATGGGGAATAATGACAACAAATGGGTCTGAGTCCTTGAATGCTGTTTTCAAGCAGAGCCGAATGTTGCCCGTGGCAGCCATTGTGGAGGACACTTTCTACAAGCTTAATGCATGGTTCGTTGACCGCCGTGTTAAAGCAACAGAATTACTCGCCAGGAACCAGACGTTTTCAACAAGGGTGGAGGGCAAATTACGCAAACATAGGGAGAAAGGTTCAGTTATGATCGTTGTCCCGTATGGGGATCGCACCTTGGAATTCGAAGTTCACTCTCCGAATGAGTACGCTCTAACCAGCCGTAGAGCAGTTGGGACTATGGAGTTTATTAAAAGGCCTTACAAGTATGTTGTCATTATCGGAGATGACAATACTGTAACATGCACATGCCAAGGAATCCAACTAGCTCACCTACTTTGTTCTCATGTTATGGCGGTGTGCCGAGTGAGAAACTTCCGTGAGGATGATTTTGTCGCCGACATGTACCGTACCACTTACCTTGCGAGTACTTGGGGTGCATCCTTCCATTCTTATCCCAACCAGCATGCGTGGCCGGCCTATGTTGGAGATAAAATCGTCCCCCCCAGAAAGTGGATCAGGTTAGGGAGAATACTTTGTGTATGCACTGAACTTCTTTTTAATATAGTTATTTAACTTCTTTTTATATCAGAAAAGGGAGAAGGCCCCACAAGCGTGCTATAATGACAATGGATCAGATGCAGGGTAGGCGAATGGGACATCAGGCTCGCCGTTCAACTTGTGACAGGCAGCGAGCAGGTACATTTCATTTTATATTTTATAATTCATTTTACATTTTACGATTTCAATAACATACCATTTTTGGTGAACTGGAATGCAGATGCCATCAACGAAGCCAACGAAAGAGAAAATGCTAGAGTTGTTGCGGAGGCAACCGGTAGCGGTAGTAGTCATGCAGAGGCATCCGATAGCGGTAGTAGTGTCGCACAACAGACTGGAAGCAGATCGAGAACTCGTCGACTTCTAAATTTGTTCGGTCGTCATCGCTAAATTTGTGAACTGATTTAATTAGTAGTTTTGTAACTATTTTTGTATGCTTCATTTTTGTTATTTTCATAGTGCAATTAAATATACACAAATTGACAACATAAAAATATTTACCACGTTAGCCAAATCGACAATCAATACAACAGCCGTATAATCGACAATTATTATAAAAGAATCGACGGTTCTAACGTCAGACGACGCATCCAAACTCAACCAAATTTTATTTAAAATTACAATAAAAAACAATAAATCATTTTCACATAAAAATTACAATATAAAAAATATATCTTACAAAAATAATACAAACTTATCATAAATATATATCTTAATATATCTTAATATATGTTGTAAATATATCTTAATAAAAAGATATCTACACAAAAAATTGTATTTAATATATCTATAAAAAATATATATATCTTATAAATATATCTTAATGAAAAGATATTTACAAAAACAAATATATTTTAATATATCTTAACAATATATATATATCTTACTAAAAAAAAATCCTAACATATCTGTAAAAAAAAAAATGCCTAACCGCCCGATTGGGGGGCGGTTTTCTTGGCAGTGTGGACCGCCCAACCACTGGGCGGTTTGATGGGTAGAGTGAACCGCCCAATGATGGAGCGGTTGGGTTAGATTTGAAATTTTTTTGGGGTTGGGATTACATTTGATATTTTTCTTTTGTTTGGGATTATTAATAAAAATATCGGATGTCGGTGCGTTGATTTTTGTCTGTATGGAAATTGTCTTAATTTGGCCCTTCTAATAATGTATGAAAATTATCTCTATTTTTAGGCCAGTACCTGACTCAAGCAAATTGAAACGGATGGCTCAGGATCGTTCTTTTAACTTCACACAAATCTGATAGCACAAATAATACTGGTTCTCTGCGCCATCGCCGAATAGATACTATTTTTTAGTTAATGTGGACCGTTCTCAATTTGCTTGAGTTAGGTACCTGGGAGGATTCGGATTCCAATTTAATAGGTCTCCCAAAAAATGCCGTGATTTTTATTAATATCCTTCAAAAAAAAAATCAAATTTACCCTCGATTTTTTTTTTTAAAATACCCTGACCGCTCCTTCATTGGGCGGTCCATTCTCACCACCAAACTGCTTCTTCACTGGACAGTCAGCTATCCATATCAGACCGCCCCACATTTGGGCGGTCAGCTACCTATACCAAACCGCCCCATACTGGGGGGGTTTGCTATTACCTATATATTGGAGGGTACCCCTCCCGTTTTTAACCCCATTCATTCTAAGTTTTCAATCTCTCTATCTCCTCTCTTTCTCTTCCTCCAGCAGACAAACGTTAAGGTATTTATTTTATTTATTTATTTTTATTTATGTTATTTATTTTATTTGTATTATTTGTATTATTTATATTTTTATTTTAAATTTAATAAATTTGTAAATTTTTAATTCATTTTTTTAAATTAATATATAACTGATAAATGTTTATTAGCTAATGTAGTTCCCAAAAGAAAAAATATTGATTGCACTATATGTGAGCGGGAAGCTTGTCCGGGGTGGGGAGGGAGCACAGTACACGAAAGATGCAGCTTATAGCTTCGAGGTTAATGAAAATACCACATTTCTAGAACTTAAGCAAATGGTATACGAAAAAACTGGTGTAAACCCCCAACCAGTATGACATAGACTTAGTTACTCGGATTGACACATTCAGGGGGGGTAATAGAACTTACTCTGTCAGGTATCCAATAACAGATGAGGGGTTATGGAGGGGTGTTTACAATATCTCGGTAATGGACTTATATTCCAGGAGAATTCTGCGTCAATCTGGGGTTTGACCTTCTAAGGAAAATACAGGTTATGACCACCCGGGGTACCACCACTTGAGTTATGACAACTCGGGTCATGTACCGCCGTATAAATCATACGTACCACCCGTTTATGACAATTATGTACCTGAGAGTTCCACTGATTGTAACATGAATGATTATGCCACCGAGCTACCACTACCACCACCTCTTCATAAACCCGTAATCCAAGCCAGATTTCCATCTATACCACCATCAATACCTACCCGCTGGTACCCGGAATGATACTGACATTGATGGTGAAGGGATCGATGCCATACCAGAATATTCGGTTGATGATTGGGAAGGGGGTTGGGATTCTGATCACTTATCCAATGGTGTTGCAGATGTCCTTCCTAGGGAAAACATATTTCCAATTAGAGGTCGGACAGATAGGCATCCAGTCGCCACATTCAACGATACCAGTTCTTTTGAAGAAGCAGACATTGGTTACTTTGGGAAGCGCATCGTATACAATTCGGAGCTTGCCCCACAACAGTTTATACCAACATAGATGAACTTGTGAAGAAAATCAATGGGGTTCATGTTCACGGCAACTGGGAGTGCAGAGTACAGAAAAGGCTTCGAACAAGGTTAGTTGTGGTTTGTAAAGACGCACCACGTTGCGAGTTCTGTCTTTTTGCAACCCCTGTGGGTAAGGGGGAGGCATGGATGATTAAGAAGTGTGAACCACCTCATACATGCAAGTCTGCATCATCACAGACAGACCATGCACAATTTACGGCATCACTTATTACCGATGTAATTGAGACAGGCATTAAGGATGACCTATCGATGAGCATTAAGGAGGTCGCTAGGAGTGTGAGACTCATTTACAATCATGCAACCCCAAAATACAATAAGTTGTGAAGAGGGTGTGAACTTGCGATTTGTAGAATATTCGGTTGTTGGCAGGGTTCATACAACTTGCTTGCACCATTGCTCTAGGTCCTAACAAGTACAAATCCCGGCGCCAAGTATGAATATTGGAATGTCAGCAACTCAGCATACCCGATGTCAATGACGCGTTGCAATTCAAGGCCATAGCATGAGCTTTTGGTTTCATGTATTCAAACTGTGCCATAAATTATACCGATTATCAGTATAGATGCATGCTTCATGTCTGGTCATTATGATAGGAGGTTGTTGATAGCATATGCATATGATGCTGAAAACCAGTTGTTGCCTTTGGCCTTTGCAATTGTTGAGAAAGAGGATGGTGATAATTAGGGATTTTTCATGAGTTTTTTATGAAGAGAAGTGGTTGGGAACATGTTCTTTTGTGTCATATCAGACCAACACAAAGGAATCAAATATGTTTTTGATCGTACCGATTTCGGATGGTCGACAACGCACGGTGAGTGTGTGCATAGGTTGTGTATGCAACACGTTGCAGACAACCTAAACAAGAATACCGGATACGACAAATGGGTTGCAGACACATTCAAAATTGGTTATAGGAGAAAGAAGCCGAGAAAGGTAGAAGAGATGTTCAGAGATTTTGCCAAGGTATGTATATTTTATATTTGAAATTTAACATATTTTAGATGAAATTTTATTGAATTATTTACTTATATTTGTTTGTCTCTTTCCTTGACATAAATGCTTATCTTTATTGTTGTGTAGTACTATCCAAAGGCAAATGCCTACTTACTTAAGGTGGGCAAAAATAATTCAAGAAATCTGCAAGAGCCACCCGCATATGAGAAAATATTTCAAGCTCGTGATGGAGGTTATCATTAAGAAATTATGACCACAAATGGGTCCAAGTCGTTGAATAATGTTTTCAAGCAGAGCCAGATGTTGCATGTGGCAGCAATTGTAGAGGACACCTTGTATAAGTTAAATGCATGGTTTGTTGAAAGGCGCTAAAGCCACATAATTATTGGAAAGAAATCAAACGTTTTCAACAAGGGTGGAAGGGAAACTAAGAAAACATAGGGAGAAAGGTGCAGCTATGAGGGTTGTCCCGTACGGTGATAAATGCATGAATTAGAAGTGCAATACCCAGGTGAGTATGTTCCAACCAGCCGTAGACCAGATAGGACTATGGAGTTTATGAAAAGGGATTTCAAGTATATTGTTATTTTCGGACCTGATAACTCTATAACATGTACATGCCAAGGAATTGATCAGAGTCAAAATGATGATAAATTACGTAGGGTTTTGGCTTAGGTTTCGCATATTATCTCGCACTTCTGTTTAATTAATTAGAGGAAAAGGCTATTGTCACCATTATTTATGTTTATTGCAGAAAACAGGTTTTGGGACTTTCACATCAAATGGAGCAAGAATCAGGTCAATCGGATAAGCGACGCTCATCGACTAAGGCTCTGTTACGGCCCATATTGGTTGATACGGACCTAGCCGGATACAGACCAGGAGATAGCGTGATATGCATTAAACCCCTCAGCTACATGGTGTAGATACGGACCGTATCAGCCAATACGGTCCGTAACCAGAGGCACCCTTTGGGGAATAACCACTACAGCTGTATCCAGATCATGTTTCTTGGCCTCTACTCATCTCCAGACGTCCCCTCACTCCTATATAAAGCCCCATGGACAGAAGAAGAAGTTATCTTTGTAATTTTGGTAATTAGGGTTAGATTTGATTAAGCGAGAAAGAGAGGAGTGTTGTAATGATGCCATTCCGCGGCTAAGTTCTTTTCTTAGGGGCTAGGCAGTAAACCTTGTTACTCATGATGCTTTGATATATTTATTTTCTGCTGATTATGATTTCTTATTATTGATTGAAATGTTTTTGCAATTTATTCTCCCTTCACCTAATTTCGATGATCTAGTTTAATCCGTTAGGGTAGTGACAGTGCTTTAATGGTAAGAAAAACTATGATGGACGAGTTAGCCTCGTTGGGAGCCATTAGATTTATGTGAAGAAAACATTCACGGGGAAACCATAAATCAGAACCACAAAACGCAAACCAAGTTCTGTCATTTGCGTAAGATAAATCGCAGTGTCCTATGTAGTAACTTGTGTATTAGAGATCTGTCATTTGCATAAGATAACTCGCAGTGTCCTATGAAGTATCTCGATTAAAGTCCCGTCATTTGCGTAAGTGACTCACAGTGTCCTATGTAGTGTCTTTCATAAATAACAACAGGAAATCAGACCCGACAGAAGTAGAATATCAAAGAGGATTGAGTAGCAATGGTGTGCAGAAACCCTAGGAATTCTCATCTCTATCTTTATTTTAATTACTTTTAATTGTTGCCAATTTTACATTGATCACAATTCCAACTCGAAATTTTCAGATTTTGTCTAGCCTTTCGAAAGATTGTGATTTGATAGCTCAAAACTGTAGACCAATATTTCCTGTGGATCGACCTCGATTATACTACTCGATAAGGATTGTGCGCTTGAGATCCGAACCGATAGCATTTCTGAGTTTATAAATTTTAAAAGATAACATCGCTCTCTTTTGAGTGATCAGGAATCTAATTAGCTCACCTACCTTGTTCTCATGTAATGGCGGTGTGCCGAGTGAGAAACTTCTGCGAGGATGATTTTGTCGTCGACATGTACCGTACCAACTACTTTGCGAGTACTTGGGGTGCATCTTTCTATTTTTATTCCAACCAGCATGCGTGACCTAGCCTTTGTTGGGGACAAAATCCTTCCTACAAAGGGGTGGATCATGTTAGAGAAAAGGAAACACAAGCGTTTAGTAATGACCGTGGACCATATGTAAGGTAGGCGAATGGGACATTAGGCTCGTCATTTCACTTCTGACAGGTAGCGAGCAGGTATATTTCACATTTTATAACTGATTTTATATTTTACTATGTCATTATTGTACCGTGATTGGTGAATTAGAATGCAATGTAGATGCCATAAACGAAGCCAATGAAAGAGAAAATGCTAGAGTTGTTGTTGAGGCAATCGGTAGAAGACAACCCTCTCATGAGATCCAAGCATCTAGTAGCCAGGCAGAGACATCCGGTACTGTCGCACAACCATCTGGAAGCAGACCCAGAACTCGCCGACTTAGTTTGTTTGGACGTCGTCGCTGATTACCAAGTTTCTTGAGAAGCATGTTGTGAACTTTTTTATTTAGATGCATGTTGTGAACTATTTTATTTGGAAGTTGGTGAACTATTTTATTTGGATGCATGTTCTGAACTATTTTATTTGGTAGTTTGTGGACTATTTTATTTGGAGTTTGTGAACTTAATTTATATGCTTAAGTTTCCTTTTTTTTCATAACTTAATTAAATATACACAAATTGACATCATAAAATATAAATAAACATTAAATTGATGAAATAAAGTCTACAAAATAAACACTTCATAAGTACATGGAACAAACTCATCATCCGATGTTGGCGGATCTGGATCAGTCACAGCAGACGAAGTGTTACCCTTACCAGTATAAGTACAAGGAACAAACTCATCATCCATGGCTAGTGGCTCCGGATCAACCTTTTTTTTAATCATAACCATAGGGGTTTTCCACAAAATCATTGTTTGAAATTTCAAACTAAATAGGTCGCCTAAGAAATTGCTCCATAACACATATTTGACAGTTCTTTTTATCCCTGAAGCATACTTGACAGTTCTTTTTTTTTCCTAATTCTTTCCTCGACCACTCATTGACCCTCCTCTGAGAACCTGTCGATTAGAAGATCTACCTCAATTGTTACTGTCTATCAATCTCTTCTAAAAAAATAAATTACAAAAAAGAATTAAAAGAAAAGAATTATAAAAAAGAATTTATAAATTTAATTAAAAAAAAATTTCTAACAATTTCTAAAAAAATAAAAAAATAAAAATTTACTGGAAACCGCCAAAAATTCGCCTCTCTTCTTCCTCTTTCTCTTTCAGCTAAGTTACAATGAATTGTGACTGGTACAGGCAGCTGACCGCCCCACTATGGGGCGATTTGGTTCAATTTTTATAGGGGAAATTGGTTATTTGCCACTCCAAAACCTTCTAATTCTAAAAATGCCATCCTGAAATTTGAAATTGTAAAAATGCCACTCTAAACTTCATTAATTCCTAATTTTGCCATTTATACCGTATTCTTATGCTATTTTTATTAAAAAAAATAACTAAAAAATACTGTTTTGGTATACGTATTTCTGTATTTCCAATTATACCCTTCATATAATTTCAAGGTTATTTGCCAAAACAGTATTTTTCAGTTAATTTTTAATAAATAGCATAAAAATACAGTATAAATGGCAAAATTAGGAATTAATGAAGTTTAGAGTGGCATTTTTACAATTTCAAATTTCGGGATGGTATTTTTAGAATTAGAAGGTTTTGGAGTGGCAAATAACCAATTTTCCCATTTTTATAATGATTTATGTTTATAATTTTATAATAATTTATAGTTATAATAATTTTTGTAATGTTTTATGGTAGTTTTATTTGTTATAATTTTGTTTAATGTTATAAATTGATTTTTTTCTACTAGATAAATAACAAAACTAAATAATCTAAATGGTAAGTCTACAACATAAAATCTAAATGTCCAAACATGAAATATAACAATCCAAACATAAAATCATACAAATCCATCTAACTAAAAAAATATAAAAAACATAACGACGGCAGCGGTGGCGATCGGAAAGATCCAACCTAGGAGGTGAATGGCAGTCCCTGGGCGGCAGCTGACGCCTCAAGTGAACCTCCTCCTCCTTCTCATTGTCATCTTGGAGATTGTCCACCCAGGGATCCTCCTCCTGTAATGATAACTGTGTACGGAGGACCCATAGGAGATCCTCCTGGATCACTGCCTGTGTACGCATCTCCCATGGATCAGCCTCCCAAGTAGAAGGATATGTGGCCGGAGGCGGTATGCCAAATATAGTAGAGGCAAAGGCATCTGCAGCCTGTGCCCCACTCCCACTGGCCTCGTTGTCGTGCTCTCTAGTCTCTGCGTATCGTGGTCTGTGGAGGCTCTGTACCTCATACCCGGTATCATCTCCAGTAAGGTCAGTTATACTGAACTCGGGGTCGGCCTGCCAGGTAGGAGCTTTATCCTGCATGTAAACAATGTTAGTTTTGCTACATATAAATAACTAGTAAGTTAATTAATAAAAAAAAATCACTGACCTCAGCAATCTGCACCGGAATTATATACTTGTTGTAGTAAGCGTTCCATGCGTTGTTATTTAACACCCATTAGTGGAACGCCCAACCAGAGTCATCCTCTTCAAAATTAAAGATAAATAAGAATAGATCTTTTAAAGAGAAATGATTGTGTATGGTACATTCATATTAACTTGTAATCACCTGCAGGAGGTGGAGACATCTCATCCTCGTAGATAGCGACTCGGGGTTGATCCGGAACTCGTGGTGTGGACTTTATCTCACGCTAATTGATATTCTCCCCACTGTCGTGCAACATGCCAATGAGGCGCCCATCCCAGCCAGAGTCCTCCACGACTGGTGCAGTGTGTTGTAGCATTTGACATCCTATCGATCTCCAACCAATCTTCTCCATGCACACCATGAGTCTCCGTCTAAGGGTCTCACCATAGTGTCCTCGTAGATCTACCGACGGCATGTCCCACCTCTGGTACCAAACGACATATCTCAATGCCCAAGCCGACATCATCATCCATAGGCGGAGACCATAAGTGATCCTCCGGGTATCGTGCCTTCTGGTAATCATCCGCATGACGCTGACTCCAGTCGACTTTGGGCTTATGATGGTTAGTCCTGCAATATAAATTAATTATAATATATTATTAGTAACGTGTAAGACTGAACAACTAATAAAATAATAATAAAATTAAGTAGAGGGTACTTACTTGTGCAGTTTAGTGGTATGTTGCTCGTCCATCAATGGCCAGTCCGGGACAAACGCATCCAAGCCAAACTGACGAGGCACTCGATCAGGATAGTGATACTCCACTATCCAGTAACATACGCACGACCCCCGATAATAGCAGAGACCTCTCTGCTCCAATGTCAGCCGGCAAAAAAGGTTTTTCTCGTAGAAGCATCTGGAGCTAACCCCGAACATAAGAGATCTCCACGATTTTCCCTTGCTCGTATTCTCGTATGTGTGGTGACTATCCCACATGGCACCGTATGCAGGGCATCTATCGACGTCGCATCTAGCCCAGAAATGAGGCTGATCTGGTATAACAGGGCGATAGACCGGTAGATGTGACCACGACTACATTGGAGGAGAAGAAATGGCCCGGCAATCTGCTTATTCTTCACCTGAATTTGGACAGTAAGTGCAAATTACAACTAGAGGAGACTTACCAGACAAACATGACACAAGCTCCGGTATAAGTGGGCGATCACATCTCCACCTCAGTCACCTCGATAGCCTTTCAATGTCCCTTAGCAGAGAGAGACATAATCGGAACTGCATCACCACTAGAATCCACGAACATGACGCTGCCGCATAAGTCCAGCACAAACGCCCTAATATACCTGCATTGTAAAATAATCAACATAAATCATTGTTATTATTGTTGAGTTCAGAACATATTTTAATTTCCAAATGTTTATGGTTACCTCCTCACGGCCTCCTCGTAAGTGGTATCGGGGGAAATCGGACGCTGAGAGAAGTAAATGTGGAGCGACGCTATACTAACACAGTACCCAGAATACCAGAACTCATCCTCCTCCCTTCTCTTCTTTTTCTTCTACAGCGCTTTTGGATCGACCCCCAACAACTCCGGTATCATCTTAGTCATGTCTGGATGGTCCGAGACACCGCCTATGGGGTCGCCATCGATCTGTAAACCCCATAAGGCGCTCATGTCACCTAGAGTGACTGTCATCTCCCCAACCAGAAGGTGAAATGTATGCGTCTCCGGTCGCCATCTCTCCACTAGACTGATCAATCCTACTCTGAGGCATGGTGGCCAGCTGATACAAGCTGAGGTTCATACTGTACCGCTCCATCAATGAATGAGGGACGTACGGTATCTCCGGGGTGCAATATCTCACTGTCAACATCGTCTCATCCTGCATTTAACAATGATTTCAATTAAGCAGCTGACTATATGTCATATTAAATAATGCTATTTAAATTACTTATAAAAAAAACGTACCTCCAAAGATGCGTATGCGACACAGTGCTTAATATGCGGGATTCACAAAAGATGACTAAATATGTCAGCATCATGAGCGGGATACTCTGCACCGGGAGCCTCTGCTGATAGACCTAAATTATATACATATTCGATCTGATTTTTATCACAAAATAATACCAAATATCTTGTATTTTGAACATAAAGAGAATAGAACACACCTAGAATCTAGTTACTGCGTTTGCTCGGGTTTAATTTGCAGAAAATGAAGAAAAATGAAGAAAAACGAAGAAAAATGTCCAGTGCGGACGCACGGATTGCGATACGGCCGCACTGAGTACTTAGAAGGATTTCTGAACACGCGCCAATTTGAAAAAGGTATAATGAGGTTTTCATCAAAATCCGTGCGGACGCACGGATATCGATGCGGACGCGCTCTGGTCGCACAGGAAAAGTCCGAGCCTAGTGCGGACGCAGTGAGAACCAGTGCGGATGCACTCTGGCCGCACTCAAAACGCATTGAAATTTCAGCTTCCGACACACAGTTCGTATTTTGGTCATAACTTAGTCATACGAACTCCGATTTGGGTGAATCAAAGTTTGACGGAATCAGGACAACAAGATCTACAACTTTCATGAAGGAACAATATCCAAATTCGGAATGTAGAATCTCGTGTGGACGCACTAAGGTCGCATTCAGCCTAAAAATCGAGTTTTCTATTTCCGGCGCTTCTAAAAACGACACAGGAGTGAAATATGGAAAGTGGGGACGTGAGAAAACTTGTGGAGCAAGTATCTAATGACTCTCCATGTCCATTTGCTCCAGAATTAACAAGTACTTCTCCTCTAAAAAGGGCACCCACTAACTCCACATTTTAGCCTCTAAATTGGACATGATCTCTTGCTATAAAAGGGCTAGAACTTTCCCTTCCAAATCATCCATCATCCATCCAACAACACATCTCATACCCTCTACACACAATTCTGAGCAATATTTTCTGAAGATGGTGAAGCTTTCAAGCAAGGAGAAGAAGGGTTTCTTGAGCAAGATTCGGCAAGATTGAGGTTCTAAATTCAAAGGGTGTAATTATTCTTTATTTCATTTCCTCTTGTTATTTGCCAAACTTTGCAATGTTTCCCTCCAAGAGGGAGTAGTTCTCTCTCTAGGGGTTTAGGTCAATGCATGAACTTGTTTAATTCTATTTTATTCGATTATTTACTTTTATTGTGATTGTTTTATCGGATTTGATTGTTAATTTCTGTGATTTTAATAATTTGTGTTAAATACATAATTAGTACTTGAATTGTAGCATCTCGTTTTGGTTTCAAAAGAATCAAAATTGACTAGGATCAATAGGATAGTACCAAATTATGAATGCAAATACCTTAGGTTTTAGATTAAGATTCTAACCAATTTAATCTAAGCCGGAACTACAGAAATTAAGGTTAGGGATTTGGTGAAGAACCTAAACGAGAAGTCAAACCCTAATTAGGACATCTCAAATCGAGTCGGATATTGGTATCATGAATTTAATTGAGAAGTACCAATATTTGATGAGAGGAGAGACTAACAAGAGCTTATAGTCTAGGTAGCTAGAATGAAGAACCTAAAAAGTGAAGTCCGAATTACTTAGACACGTTATTAATTCACGAAAGTGACCCTTAATGACATATTAGGTTAGAAACCTCATCAAATCATATATGAATTTAAGCAAATACCGAATGAATAGAGTTAACAAGGGATTGTAGACCAAAGACCCCTAGATTCTCTAAACCTTGAAAACAAACCGACTTTTCTCTCTTTTACTTTTACTTTTAATTGTTTAAAACTCCTTTCTTCGGGTATTGAACCCAACCTTAGGACTTTTACTACAAAACCCCCCAGTTTACTTTATTGCACTTTTCTTTCTTTTCTGAAATTTATTATCTAAAGTTGAAAATTTAGTATTTATCTTACTCCTTGTGGTTCGATACCCGATAATATACTACACGGTAGGATTGTATACTTGCGATCTAAACCGAAAGTGTATTTGAGGATAAAGCTTTTTACATATACCCTTTGCTCGTATCATCTGCACAGGAGGCCTCCGCACCGGGAGCCTCTCTGGCGGGAGCATGTGAACTCTCCCCGGTCTCCATAGTCTCTGGTGATCATCCCCGTCTAGATTTGGCTATACTACATTTGCCGGTTACTAAATTTCTAACATATTTTTAAAAATTTACATTAATTAGTAACAATTTCTTACATTTGGATAATTTCTACATATGCTTAACAATTACCGTACATTAAATGATTTACAATTTTGATAAAATTAGTGATATTTTAAAGAAACCCTAAACCCTAAACTATAATTTCTAAACTTTAGTTTTGTCAACTCTAATTTATAAAAATAATTTCAGTATATGCTAAGCAATTCAACCGCGTCGGAAAAATCAACAACCCGCACACGATATTTAACAATTTAATTTCTACGACTTGGTACGACGTAACCAAACCAATAACCCTAAACCCTAATTTTGGACCCTAAACCATAAACCCTAATTTCTAAATCCTAATTTCTAAATACTAATTTTAAAAAGGGTGTAACAGTACCATAAATCGCGTCGGGAAAATCAACAACCCGCACACGATATTCAACAACCTGCAAGTCAATTCCTGAACAATTTCTAACAATTTCAATCGCAACACTTACGAAATATAAAAAATCCGAGCAATTCAATCGCGTAGGGAAAATCAACAACCCGCACACGATATTTAACAATTCAATTTCTACCAATTGCAAGGCACAAAACATAAATAAAAAAAGTTATGTCGGGTTACCCGAAAATATTGGGATTGTGCTTTGTGATTCGTGCTCTAGTCTCAACTAACCGAGAAAAAATCGGCCTTGTGATAGAAAGAGAGTAGCCAAGAGAGAGGGAGAGAGGGGTGGCCGAGAGAGAGGGGGAGAGAGAGGGTGGGGGCGGCTTCCTAACGAGAGAGAGGGAGAGAGAGGAAGGGGGAGGGGGTGGCTTTTGGTTGGGTTTTGACGGAGCAACACGGACAGAGAGAGAGCAACAAGGAGGGGGCGGCTAGGGTCGTGTTATTTAAAAAAAAAATATCAAACCGCTCCACAATGGGGCGGTCTGGTATGCATAGGTGACCGCCCAAAGGTGGGGTGGTTTGGTAGAGAAACTGGACTGCTTCATGATTGGGCGGTCAGGGTATTTAAAAAAAAAAAATTGAGAACATATTTGCTAATTTTTTATTTTTGGAGATTATTAATAAAAATAACGGCAAAAAATACATTGAACATAGTCGGTCAGGGTATCTTTTTAAAAAAAAAATTGAGGACAGATTTGCTAATTTTTTATTTTTAGAGATTATTAATAAAATCACGGCAAAAAATACATTGAACATAGTCGAAAGAAATTTAACTACACTGACTCCCCATGTGGCCATGTGCACTGAAAAGATGCAAGCAGACGTACAAGTCAAAACTGAAGGTGTTATGCCCAAGGGCTTTCATAAAATAAAAGAAACTGTTATGTTAAAATAAGACCTCTGACTGACAGGTAAAAGATACTTTACGACAAACTAATATGCAATTTGACGAGAGAGAATTATAAGTGGCTAGTTAGTATTACTCTCCATTGGATTCTTAGTCCTATCAATTATACACCACATGCTAATAAATTAAATTAACCCATAAATACATAATCAATTTCCCTTTGCTAGATCTGGCGCTCTCTTAGAAATTACGCGTTGCTTTCTTCCATGGGTCTCCTCCGCCTCGGTGTGACGGTGTACCAACTCGATTAGTACGAAATTTGTAAATTGCGTGACGACTTTGCTAACATAGTTGGCGTATGGTGGGTGGGTGGATCGTAAATGATGCTGACCAGACGTCCTTTTTATATTGACATGCTCTATCGATTTATCTATGCGCCTACGCCGAAACAAGTTGCGAGTGCTCTTATACGCTTTACAAAAGTAGTTCGCCACACAGAATCAATCCCATTTAACGAACCTTAAAAATATATCTTCTTCGTCGGATCTAGGAGTGATTAATGAGTGAGTACGAGAGAGTTGGGATATGCTCGTGCTTAGTTCATTAGCTTAATGAGCGAGTCGATTTGAGTTGAGAAGACAATACTGAGTTGACAGTTGTGCTCGTGCTCAGTTCGTTAAATGCTAAAGTTGACTCGTTAATAAATCAAACTTGTAGGCAATTTGAATTTTGTAAACTAGGAATTCGGATTTTTTGTGAGCACCGGTGGAGAGATCGATTGTGATTTACTCATACTCGGATTCCTTGGGTTAGGATTAGGGTGTGGTGGTGTAACTGGTGTTGTATTGGTGTTGGTGTTGGGTGGCAATGTCGGCGAATATGGTGGTGGCGTTGGATCCGCTGGGTTAGGGACTTAGGGTTAGCAAGAGTGAGTGAAGTCGGAATTGTGAGTTTGTGAGTATGAGAAAGTAATAGAATATAGACGGAGAATGAACTTTGAATCTGTTGGGTTAGGGTCGCTGAGTGTCTGGGTCTGAGTGTAACTAACTTGGATTTGGGTTTGATCCGGTTGGTATTGAATGTGACATAATTTCATATTTCATGTAACTCAATTTTTAATGAACGAGTTATGAACGAGTTAAAGTATGCTCATGCTCGGTTCATTAAGTTAACAAACAAATTGATAATGAGCGAGTTGATAGTGAACGAATTGTTAGTGAGCTTTTAGCAAACGAGTTACGAGTTATGAGCGATTTACTCATCTCTAGTCGGGCCTATGTGATGTTGGGTTGATTTTGTTCTGCTCTGGGCCAGTTTCCTGAGTCGGACGCTCAAATAGACTTTTAGAAATGTCATATTTTAAGTGCATGGATATATAGCATATATAAAATAACCTCATGGGTATAGCAAAATGGAGTACGAAACACTCTGACTGGAGAATGCACAGCACGGCATGTGTACAGTAATGTAGTGTGATTATTTGCGTGATATAATTATTTAAAAAAAATTGATACAGCATGGCACAGCGAATGAACTGGTCTAGTTACGGCACGGTATGGCGCATAGGTTACATGTGATCAGAATTGTTAGATTGTGATAAAAAAATAAAATTTGAATAAACTAACTTAAAATAAAAAATATATAGTTAAACGTGATTAACCACATTTGAACACAGTCACGACATAACTAGCGTGTCGTGATCATTCACATACCATGTCTGTCTCTCCAAACTTGATCATGACACAACACATAAAAATCTTAGACATACCACGTGACTCAAATCACAACACAGCACGTCAGATATTTACATCCAAAATGGAGGGACTTGGTTTTGAAATTATTGTAATGCAAATCAATAAAATTATAATAAAATTATACAGTGATTAGAATAAAAATAACTAAAATTAATTTAAAGTCAATTTTAAAGGCATTGCACTCATACAATTAATTTTGTTGATTACTTTTAGAGTTCAAAAAATCGAAAAATAAATTCTCATATATTCCACAAATTAATTTCTGAGATAAATGAAATAGAAATTAATAATATTTTCGTCAACATGACGTTTTAAAAACAATTTCATTAAAATAAATTTTCTATTTATTAAATTATCATATATTTTTTAGATTGCAAATAAAATTGCCACTTAAAAGTTGAGATTAGAATAAAATTATCAAATGTAGATGCTATAACTGTTAATTTCTTTAAAAAGAATCTGAATTTTATTTCGAAAATCATGACAAAAAATTTTAAGATATGGCGCTTGAAATATTTCAAAATCCCGGAGTAGTTTATATCTCTGACCTTTCTAAATCTCTATAACCGATAATTTTCACTTCAGAGATACTAACCTTAAGAAGAAATAAACCTACCAAAACAGTATCTTTAGAGCTCTAAAGTTACTGTTTTGGTAGGTTTATTTCTTCTTATCTTCTGATACAGTTATACTAACTAAAATATAAAATATCTCACCAGCCAAATTATTTCCCATTTCCAAATATACTTGGTAGAAGTAAAAGTAAAAGAAAAAACAGAGAGAACAAAACAAGATAGGGGAATTCGGCATCTGCTATTATTTGTCAAGAAAGCACAACTTACTATTCCAATCAGGTCCGCGCGCCCGATCGAAAACAAATCAAATCCATACCACTAATGCCTTTAACAAGTTAATACCTGAATAATAACATAAGAATTAAAAATTCCCTATTTTTTTTTTAGGAAAGCGCTATTTTGAGAACCAAAATTGTAATATTAAGGGCAGTAAGATTTTTTTTTCTTTTATTGTCCAATTTACCCTTGACTCCGTGCATTTACTAATAAAAAATTTAAGAAAGAAAGATACAGCATGAAATTTAAATACACTATAACCATTAATGGAAACATATCTTAAGAATAAGAATATGAACTATTCAATTTAAATGCTAAGTTTCTTTTATTTAAATGCAACCCTAATTTATAGAAGTAAAAGTATAAAAAAAATCATATAAATTAAAATTAAATTATATAAGATTTAATTTTATTCGAAACGATTTGGAACCAAAACCTCTGACATTAGATCTCTCCTCATTATTACATGAGAAGAATTTAAATTTTCTCAATTATATTTTTGGTTTGAATCTAATAGGTATTAATTTTACCGATCGTATTTTTATAATGAGTGAGGCTATGGTACTTCGGCTAGTGTACTATGGCTAGTGTACTACGGCTCAATATGGTACTTTTTAAAATCCTAACGGTCGATCCGAACCGTTCAATGTGATATCCATATGAATATGTACTTGCAAACTAAATTTTATATTTTTTCAAATTTTTTTACTATTTTTTTAGATAGGTAGAATTTTGATGGTCCATAATTTGTATAAAACACTAAAAATTCTACCTATCTAAAAAAATAGTAAAAAAATTTGAAAAAATATAAAATTTACTTTGCAAGTACATATTCATATGGATATCACATTGAACGGTTCGGATCGACCGTTAGGATTTTAAAAAGTACCATATTGAGCCGTAGTACACTAGCCATAGTACACTAGCCGAAGTACTATAGCCTCACTCTTTTATAATTGTATTGCCAATGAAGGACGTAAACTTTCTTGTCATTTTACTCTTTCTAGACAAAAATTACATATGATTTTCAAATCATTAGAAAAAGGTGTTACTTAATTTGTCATTTGCATTAGAAAATTAAAAAAAAAAGACAAGTCATTTATGGATTTATTTTCTAAAAGAATTTAATTACTTCCATTCACATACATGATATTCAAATTTAGACCATAATTGATGAGCTTTAAATAAAGGTAAATCAGGTATTAAGAGAAAATATTTTTCTCATCGCTCAATATTATAATTCATACTCTCACAATAGCACCCTCCTTATTTTTAATATCAAAGGTGAGAAAAACACCTAAACCAACTCACAAATATATATAGCTACTACCATGCTTTTCAAAAAAAAAAAAAAACTCACAAATATAGAATCATCCACATGTCATAAATTACATCATTGAAGAAGAGTATTCACCTTACAAATATGAAATATTCACAAGGTAGTATAGTTAATTTATTTGCAAAGAAGTATCTACAATTCTTAATTGATCACAATAACTTAATCATACAGTGGGATATATATATAAACAACAATGTGAATTTGCGATTTTATCTTTTATTTACAACAAATCAATGGAAGTATGTACCTTACACCACTTGTGTGCTAATATTCAAGTGCTGAGAAACAGATCTTATTTGCAGTGCGGGGCTAATAGTGCGCAACCCAGTAAAGCAGTCCAGAGGCACTCTCATTCCTCCAACATTGATAGATTCAAGCTTGCGACATTTATTTACAAGTGCAATCAAGCCACTCTCTGTAACATGGCGACAGCTCCATAGAATTATAGTCTGCATAATAATTATTTAGCTGAATGAAATATTTGCCTGACATCTCACAAGTAGGCGTTGAAATGAATTGGTTCACGTTGCTATTAACAATCATACATTTAGGCCCCCATTTGCTATTAGCAATCATACATTTTTATTGTCATGAGTCTCATGACTCATAAACCAGATTACATCTTAGATGAGTCGGAGACATATTAGTCATTTCTCAATGCAATGCAACAAGAGTTATTTTAGTAAAGACATAAAGAGGTAATTTGAAGAAGCAACTCTAACACTGAATTCAACTAAATGGTAAAAATCAATTATCATCAAAGGACAAGATTGGGAATGCCGACTAAACTTCAAAACAGGGGAGTAATATTTTCCTCTCATGCCATCAAATTTTTTAAATCATCCCACAAATGGTAAATTGTTCATTCTTCCTTCATGAGAAAATACAAGACCAAGTAGCAAGGTAATCTAGGCTCTCAAAATTCTTATCAACAGAATCCTAATCAATGCATTCATAAATTTTATGGATCGACCATCAAAGTTAGTGCAATACAATGTACATTAAAAAGAGCGTAAATGGAACTTGCCTTCAGATTTGGGCAGTGGTTTGCGATTGCATATAATGATTCATCAGTAATAAAGGTTCCACCAATGTTAAGATGTTGCAAAGAATAGGCTTTTGCAACCTGGAGATAGAGACATACCTATTGTTATAGATTCCAGCATGGGCCCCTCTTAGATTCTGGTGCTATATTGGGTTCAGTGCCAGTACAGTTCTGGATCGTACCATAACCATGACCATTTACAACAGTTTTGATCTCTACATTCTTAGATTTATTGCTCTGTTTGCCTAATTGAGCATGGAGGCTTAAAGATTTTCCGACATGTACATACAAAATATGGCCTTTTTCTTAAATTTCTGTGCTTTCTACTGACTGTACCTAATCCTTCTTCATCTGTAACATTAGTATACCATTCAGCCCTAGTTTTTTCACTAACACCATGGTAATCATCGGTACAATATGATGCTTTTGTAATTTCTGAAATTCACTTTTAGGAGTTATCTTGCTTCACTACTATTAGGAAGGATAACTGATAGTACCAAGAACTTCTATGACAGTGAATGAGGTTCTTACCAGATTAATAACACCTGAATCAGTTATTCCAGCCATTCCCCACAGGGAAATAGATGTCAATTTCCCTACACATTTTGCTGATGAAATTTTGAATAGTCCTTCATCAGTGATCTGGCAACCCCAGCAGCTTCGCGAACTAGAAAGAGTGTAAATTTTAAAAGAGTCAACAAACATGAAATAGCATATGTGAGCAAATTCAATATCAAAAATAAATTATCCTCGGCATTCTTGCAATCAAATTCTCAATGAACATACTAAAATTAGTACTCGCTATTTAAAGGAATTTACATGTTGATTTTGGAGTGTATATCAATTTTCTGTAACTAATCAAGGTAGGTCATCAATATTTACTTTCTTCTCAAAACACTAAATCCAATCCTAAATTTGATACTGATGGAAAAGTTATTTTACACAAACTTAATCTTACAATGAAAAATAGAGGCTGATTGAATTGGCTTATTTGGGATGCCAAATACTGTAGTCTATGGATGTACTCCAAAATTCAAAAGTAAAATTATCTGAAAGATCAATTACTAATTTCAGTATGCATTTTCCACATATTCCAACGGGTAAAGGTCAGTGAAGATGGACCTGTAACGGAACCAGTACCACTATAATTAATTATCCAAATAAGAAGGTTCTCTCTATGATATATATAAAAATAATAAGGTGTGAAACGTAAAACGAGACGAAATAGGAAACAACATGCTGCTTACATGTTAAGCTCTTTAAGGTTGTCAGCAGCACAGACGAGTCGAGCTGTCGACTCATCATCCATCCGCTGATCGGCGAAGCTCAGCCGCTCTCTCCCCGCCAGTGACACCAGCGCTGCCCATCTCCATTTCTTACATACCCCACCAGCCCTTCAACCAACAACCAAGGCAAAACATCACATAATAAATAAATAAAGATAAAGCATACAACAGGAAACTGTAATTAGTACAGCAGCAGAGAGTGGCGAATCCTTACTGGGCTAAGTCGCGGAAGGAGGGAAGGAGGAAGAAGGTGTAAGCCAGTAGGTCGATCGGAAGCCTCTCGATCTCCGCCTCTGTCTCCGTCGCCATTAATTGGAGCGGGAGTTCTATGACTTCCTAGGCGGAGGAATTAATAGACGCTACCGACGAAGAGAATCTTCTACCATAGTTCTCCAGCGTTCGATTGCCTCGGTTCCCAGTGCGAGGTCCTGCTTTCTCACACGAATCTCAAGGGAATTGGGGGGAAGATGAGCTGTTGAATGGCACTGGAGAGGAACTGGACGATGAAGGAAGAGCATTGCGGGAGAAAAATGGGTTGCTTCAAACTAAAAAAGGTTGACAGTTACTTACGGAGAGGTCACGGAAGCGGACATCTGTGTCAGGTTCCTCTGAAGTAACTTAAATCTTGTGTTTAGATCAGTCTGAGATGGAATACACGTGTCGTTTTAGTATTCGTGAGAATACATATCTGACGGTCCAGATCTAAACCCAAATTTTGAGATACTTTAAGGTGCTATGAATATGTGAAGAGGGACCACAGCTAGAGAGAATCATGAAGAGTGAGGCTATGGTGCTATGCATAGCACGGATGGCTAGTGTACTACGGCTCAATATGGTACTTTTTAAAATCCTAACGGTCGATCCGACCGTTCAATGTGATAATTATATGAATATGTACTTGCAAACTAAATTTTATATTTTTTCGAATTTTTTTACTATTTTTTCAGATAGGTAGAATTTTGATGGTCCAGAATTTTCAAAAAACACTGATTTTTCTACCTATCTGAAAAAATAGTAAAAAAATTCGAAAAAATATAAAATTTAGTTTGCAAGTACATATTCATATGGATATTACATTGAACGGTCGGATCGACCGTTAGGATTTTAAAAAGTACCATATTGAGCCGTAGTACACTAGCCATTGGTGCTATGCATAGCACCATAGCCTCACTCAATCATGAATTCCCAACCTCTGAGACATCTCAAACTTTGACTGTTTTTCCGGAAAATCTAACCTGTTCTAATTAGAGGTGCTACTTTTATTCGATTACCCGGATCCGATCCGGAACTGACCCAGATCCGGTTAATTTGGGTAGGGTATGGTTTAAAAAATATAACCGGTTAAATTATGGGTACGGTTACAAAATTAATAATCTAATATCCGATCCGGATCCGAACCGGAACCGATATTGTAATGGATAGGATATGGGTTTGATTTAGTTATCCGACCCATAATCAAATCCGACCCGATACCCATATAAATACCCGATAAAACATATATGAATAACTATGAAAATACAATTTTACATATAATCAAATCAACAAATGTCACGCCAGTAATCACATTTTGCATATTAATTTTTTGAATAAAATTTATTGCTTTGAATTTATCCTTCAGTATCTGCCTTATATATCATCCTCATTATCATGAAAATTTATTGCTCTCATTGATATGCCATTCGCAATAAATCTCATTGAAATCAAATATTTGCCATAAATTTAATTCTCTATTCAAAAAATTAGTATTAATAATCCATTCATGGATTTTTTGAATCATAGAAAAGGAAATCACCATCTCTAATATTTTACTTTCTAAAAATTATATCTATTCTTCAATATTTTGTTTCAAAAGTTATTTATCTCAAGCCTCCAGAATTCAAAAGCTATTAACAAAAAACAAAAAACTTTCGAATACTTTTTGTTACACCATGAGTACTCCAAACAATCAACAATCAAATCCCGAAAATACTACCCAAGTTTCACAAAATATATTGAAGGCTCTTAATGAGAAAAAAAGAAAAACATCTGTAGTATGGGAGTTGTGACATATACCCACTCCGGATCCGGAACCGTCCCATATCCGAACCGGATCCGATAATTCACAAATAAGTTATGGGTATCTATCTACCCGGAACCGAAAGACTGGACCCGAAATATCTACGGGTAGATAGGTATCCGGATCCGGACCCGACCCGATTTGAAACAAATAAGTGTAAGGATCGAAATTTGGACCCGCACACTTTTAAGGTACGGGTCCAAATATAATAGTATCCGGACCCGACCCGATAGCACCTCTAGTTCTAATACGTTCTGCACGAATCTCAAAGCATAAACAATACTGGCCTCTGCGCTATCCCCGAGTAGACACCGTGCACGTCGGTCACGCAAAAATTGAGATATCTCAGAGGATACGCACTCGAGAATCATAAGGTCGTTACAGTGACAAACAAGAAATTTAGCCCACGTGAGATCTTATGCAGCGCACAACATGTACGGAACTATGGATGCACTTACCTAGCAGCTTGCCGGTCATATGATTTCATCATGATTCGTTTTGGATTATTTCACAAGAGATCGGACGGCTGATAGCTACGCAGTGAAGGGATGCGGATTTAATTCAGGTATGCCATGTGCTCCGAGCTTTCACCGACTGACGTTAACTATTTCGCTGCTGTCTTAAACAGTATAGAAAAAGTAACTTTTTAGGGTCCGTATTTTTTTATAAATAGGAAAAAGAAAAAAGAAAAATCGATAATAATTAACATTTTCAGGGAAATTTGAAATCTAAGAAAATCGTATGGTTTGTAACGTCCAGCGGACGTTATTAACTATAACATTCAGATAATCTGCCCCATAAACTCTTTACTTAACAAAACAGCGCAAAAAAAAAAAAAATTTACAAGACGTTATGGACAAAAGCGTCCACAGATTTTCTTTTTGCATCTAGTGTTATTTTTTTCAGAAATAGTAACCTCCTTTTTTCTTAGATAGCAAAAACTGTTTTTTTTATTCTTAGATAATAATTTTTTTTTTGTTGATAGTAACTTCTACTGTTATTTTTTCTTAGATAACAATAGCTGATTATTTTTGCTGCTGTCTGGACTTTACAAAGAGTAACATCCTTTTTTTTTGCGTTGTTTAGTTAATTAGAAGTTAATTGTCTTCGATAATCTGAGCGCTATGGTTTATAACGTTCCGAGGACGTTATACACCTTCACGGATTTCTTAGATTTCGAATTCCACCAGAAACGTTAACTATTATCGAATTTTATTTTTGGTTTTTTTCTATTAATAAAAAATTCAGCCGTAAGTTTGTCAAGGAATTTTGCAAGATACAATTTGACGAAAATAAAAATTCACTTTAAAAAAAGTAAAAGCCTATGAGTACGGATTCGTATGAAATTGATTATAGAAATGTGCTGAAGTGAATATTCGAACATATTGTAAAATTAGTTGTAAAAAATCTTATTTTTCTTTCTAAAATGTTTGATATTATACAATTGTTTTTATTAATAAAATTGTTAATATTGCAATTAAATAAAAATAGATTAAACAATAACATACATTACTTATTAATTGTTATTTTATAAAATACAAATTTTCCTGTACACAAAATTAAATTCTTTCGACAATAAAATAATACCCCCCTCGTATTATATTACGATGATAGAAGCAGCTTCGAAAAATGATAGAAGTGTTGTCAGATACAACAATATTTTTACACTTTAATATCGTTTGATAAAACATTAGTTAAACAAATAATATTGCGTGGACGAATAATATTATTGGATATGAAATCTTACACGATAAACATATATATAGATTGACCCTATATTATCTAATAAACCAAAAAAATAAAATCTGCTGGACGCAAGAGACGATTAAGAAAGAGGGTATGTCTAAATATACCCAATTTTTTATTTATATCCAAAAAATAAATCAAATCACAAAACATAACCAAGTTGGAGGCCAAATTCGAAATTTACCCAAACCGGAAATTTTTTTTCCGGAAATTGAACTCCAATTCCGGAAATTTTTTTTTCCGGATTTAGCTTTTTTTTTTTTTTTTTTTTTTAAGAGTTTCCGGATAAAATTTATCCGGATTTAACAATATATATATATATATATATTTTTTAGAGATTTCAGATAAATTTTTTCTAAACTTAACAAATTTTTTTTTTAAGAGAAAAATAGCTAAAATACTGAAATCTAACGCTAAAAAATCAAATTGTTTTTTTAAATATTTGTTAAATTAATTTAAAAAATTTCAAAATGGTGTAGAATAATTTAGAAATTATCAAAATAGCTAAAATATTGAAATCTAACACTAAAAAATCGAATTGTTTTTTTACTACGAATAGGGCCGATTAGAGAGGGAAAAACGTGCCGTGCCGTGACTAACACGCCGTGACTTTGGTCACGTGCCGTGCCATGCCATGACCAAGTAAATTTTTCACGTGCCGTGCCGTGCCGTGACAAAAATTACGAGGGGTGGTCACGGCACGCGAGTCACGCCGTGACTAAGTCGTGCCGTGACTAATTCGTGCCGTGACCAAACGCGCGTTAGATTTTTTTTAGTGTTAGATTTTTTTAATTAATTTACCAAATATTTAAAAAAACAATTCAATTTTTTTTAGTGTTAGATTTCAGTATTTTAGCTATTTCAAAATGGTGTAAATAATTTAGAAATTATCAAAATAGCTAAAATAATAATATCAAAATAGCTAAAAAACAATTCGATTTTTTTTAGTGTTAGATTTCAAAATGGTGTAAATAATTTAGAAATTATCAAAATAGCTAAAATACTGAAATCTAACACTAAAAAAAATCAAATTGTTTTTTTAAATATTTGGTAATTAATTAAAAAAAATCTAACACTAAAAAAAATCTAACGCGCGTTTGGTCACGGCACGAATTAGTCACGGCACGACTTAGTCACGGCACGCGAGTCACGGCGTGACTCGCGTGCCGTGACCACCACTCGTAATTTTTGTCACGGCACGGCACGTGAAAAATTTACTTGGTCACGGCATGGCACGGCACGTGACCAAAGTCACAGCGTGTTAGTCACGTCACGGCACGGTACTTTTTTCCCTCTCTAATTGGCCCTATTCGTAGTAAAAAAACAATTCGATTTTTGAGTATTAGATTTCAATATTTTAGCTATTTTGATAATTTCTAAATTATTCTACACCATTTTGAAATTTTTTAAATTAATTTAACAAATATTAAAAAAAACAATTCGATTTTTTAGCATTAGATTTCAGTATTTTAGCTATTTTTCTCTTAAAAAAAAAATTGTTAAGTTTAGAAAAAATTTATCCGAAATCTCTAAAAAAAAAAAAAAAGCTAAGTCCGGAAATTTTTTTTCCGGAATTGGAGTTCAATTTCCGGAAAAAAAATTTCCGGAGTTAGACGTTGAATCCGGAAAAAAAATTTCCGGTTTGGATAAATTTCGAATTTCGCCCCCAACTTGGTTATGTTTTGTAATTTGATTTATTTTTTGGATATAAATAAAAAATTCGGCTAAATATACGAGTTACTCTTTTGTGATTTCTAGAAGTCACTAGTCAGTATTCCTAAGTTTTAAGTACTAACCTATCATATTTTATTCACGAATCAAGTTAAAGTACAAATAATGTAAAAGATCATAGTACAGATCGCGAAAGGTTAAATTAAAAACTTAAAATAATTTTAAATTGATTAGGTTATTTTGAGCTCTATTTTCACGGCAGTGGAACGCACTAGTGGAAAAACACATATTAGGATCGGTTATTTACGCACATTAGGATCGGACCTAGGGGCCATGCTGACCCGGACGATGCAAATGTCGAATGTAATCTGGGTCGGTTAAAGAACCGATGCTAAAAGTCCCAATCAAGATCGGTTATTTGTAAACAACCGATCCTAATTGTTGGAATCAAGATCGGTTATTTGTAAACAACCGATTCTAATTGTTGGAATCAGGATCGGTTGTTTACAAATAACTGATGCTAAAAGTTTTTTTTTTTTTTTTGTGCTGGTCAATAAACATTCAGCATTATTTTGCAATAAGACATGAACAAACCAAAATAAAAAGGAAACTAATAAACCTAGTACATACCTGTCACACCCCAAACCAGAATCTTCGGATTAAGGTGTGATCAGTCCCCGCCTCGTGTTTAATTATATCTAAATACGCAAGGCTAATCAAATACAATAATCGACAAACACAGCGGAAGCGAAATAATATAAATAAGCATCAGTCATATATCAATAAATAAACATAAACATACATGCGTCCATACAACCCACATCACAAAATACACATAAGCTAATGAAGAGGGATACAAGATCTATCAAGACCGATGTATAGAACAAAAACATCGGACTCATAATCCTAATCAAAAGGGTCCTATAATCTATCTTGAAGCGGCATGACCATCAGGGACAGCTCTTGGCATCTCCTGCTGCGGAACTCCAGTATCTGTACCTAAAAATCCCACATCACAAGGTGGGTGAGCGACCAATCGCCCAGTATGTGACCCAGAATTACCACTTCAGGGATCCTCTTTGGTCAAAGCACATTTAATGGTGATCTACGTAAAATTCGGTAATTTGTACTTTTAAAATGCAAATGCTTAAATATAAACAACCTATTATATTTATCTACTAAATAAAAATACATATAATAGATGACATGATGTGATTTTCCTATCATGACAGCATGCAAAATTTCCCAAAACAAAATACAAGGTAGATAATATAGTATTCAATTCGAAGTCCAATACCGAGGTATTGTGTGTACAAATAAAATATAATAGTACGGATACAATATATGTACACCCCGTGCTGTGCGAATCGGACCCAAGGTCCCACAAGATATTAGCCCAAGGACGGTGGGCAGGGAGCCAATGATACACGATACCCAGAGACATTGTGTGAGCAAACAGTACACGATATCAAGGACATCGAGCATTAACTCGCAAGAGTGTATGCCCACTCGCCGATGAATATATCTCAATCCGTGTATTTTTCCTTACTCTAAAACGATCATTCAACTTACATATACAAATAGGAGAAATCTACAAGCAAGTCGTAAGTCTAGTTAATCTGTCTCCTCATGAGCAGACGACGGAACTCCACCGCCTGGCCAGACCAATGGGACAATCCAAGAGACACGCAGCCTCGTATAAAAACCTGGGACACGCAGCCCCATATCACACACCAGAGACACGCAGTCTCATAACACACTGAGACACGCAGCCTCATATCACACACTGAGACACGCAGTCTCAAAATCCATATATGGCGAGTAACTCCTAATGTAAGGGAGACCAAGCTCGAATCGTTTTGTACCCGGCGACCGCAGCCTCCGATGTACGTAAATGTAAAATGAACGAGTATATATATAATTCCAACTTAATACATATAATATTTCCTAATGCAAGACCATCCGAAAGATCAAGTGATCAAACGGCTCAATGGCTAACGGGCCGTCTCGTATCCCATACTACGAGACGGAACGCAGTCACTCAGTCTCTACTCAGCCCTCACCAATGCATATGATCGTTTAAATGATTATACTATTGTCCTCTACGAGAAGAGGACAAATAATAGCCTAATATCTATAAGTCTAAAACCTATAATTAAATTACTCTACTCCTATTTAAAAGCAGTAAATTTTCATTTAGAAGGGCTTATGCAATTTCTAATTACAGTTCTGAAAGGATAAACATGCTCTAATGCAACTACAAATTTAAAGTGCGTATGACAGGTCAAGTGGTCGACTGGTTAGAGTACGCCACGAAAAAGTAATTCAGATATCCCACACCTGTAGGGCAAGCTGAAGGCGTGTGCTAATCGCCTCTGAAATCTGCGTGCTCCGCGTATGCTCCGGTACCGCCGTCAGCGGGATCAGTCCACGGGTCAGGATCAGGATAGGTCGGATGTCCTGAAATTCGTAACGTAATCTAATTAGGATCGAAACTAATTATCGTAACCCTTGCTACCCTTATTATATTATTTACAAACTTTAATTTGAAGATAATTGTTTTAATTAGATTCTTTAAGTATTTAAAAGAGATCCTAATTACTTACGAAATTTAAAACGCGTAATTATTTTACGAAGTTAAATATTGTGGTAATTAATTGTGTCTAAATGTTCGTAACGAAAAATAAGTATTTTATTTAATTCTCTAATAGTTATTTTAATTTATTCTTAAGTACGTATTTATTTCAATAAAATACGTCACTAACCAATTGTTAAAATAAGCGATATGATACGAAAATCATTAATATAACATATTTTATATCCTTGTAAATTCTTAAAATGCTTATAATATTATGGCAATTTTTTTATCACTAAGTAAGATAGATAATTAAATTACTTAACTAAATTAAATCTAATTTAAATGTGTTTATCCTAATTAACTTAGGCCCTCTAAATTTTCCAAATATCATCCAAGGCCTAAATAATTACTCACAGCCCCCTTAATTTTATTTATTTACATTCGGGTCCCTGTCAATTCAAGGCTGGTAACAACACAAATCAAACCAGCAATGCCAGCAGCCTCACTGGGCCTTATCTACTGTTATAAACATCACAAACAACATAGCCGCAAGATAGTAAATCCAACACCACGCAACAGCACAACAACACCAGAATTTGTCACTGAAAACATGCCTCAGCACAGTCAACACCAAAGGCAACAGAGAAATCCAGTACCAGTATTGGTACTGGTAAGGCCAGATTCCGAAGTCAACAAGGCAGCAAGCAAGAACAAGAGGAATTAGCACCGCACAAGGATCAGTAGAGGCTGGTACTGACAGTGTACCAGTCACTCAAAATAGGGCAGAAAGCGAAGTACCAGGCAGTAGCAACCCAGCACAGATACCAGCAAAACAGAAACGGCCACGCACAAATAACACAAGCACCGAGAAAAAGGAGATCAAAACAGCAAGAGTGCTTAGCACCACGTCAAAGATCGCAACCCGAAAATCCCTAATTCAGCCCGTGATTAAGTCGGAAAAATCAACAACCCGCACTAAATCAGTCAAAATCCCCGTTTCCTCACCAAAATTCATCATCGCTGAGAAATTCAACAACTCGCGCGAGACATTCAATCAATCAAAATATACGACATTTTCTTCTCTAAGCACAAATCAACAACAAAGAGGGTTCCAACAATTACCCGAATGGAGAGGAAAGACAACAAAGGCAGCGAACCAGGTCAGCACCCAAATCGAGCGGGTCAAGCACAAATCAGCAACACCACAGCAAATCGAGCGGGTCGAGCACCAGAACAGCACCCAGAGCGCAACAGAAACAACCCGCCAGAAAACGAAACCCCCAACTTTCTAGGGTTCCAAAATCGCAAGAAGAATGGAAACAGAATGAGCGAGAGAGAAAGAGATTTGTCTCATCACATGAGCAAGGAGAGTGAGAGCAGAAAAGAGGCAAAAACCAACGGCCATGGGGGGTTATATAACCCGGGACAGTAAAAATCGCGCAAGAGTCAAGGCTCTCTGACAGCCGTGTGACCATAGTCGTCGTTCGCACTAGATGAAGTGACGGGAGCAGGTAAGCGAAGAAAATCGCGACCCAGAGGCCAAAGAACCAGTATCTTCTGTGTTACTCGAGAAAATAAAATGAGCTCTCAGCCGGTGGATATTCGGGTGATTGGAGGGGGCAGTATTATTTATGCTTTGAGATTCGTGTAAATTTAAATCCACCGGCTGAGACTCACTTTATTTTCTCGAGTAACACAGAGGATCTGAATTCGAGGCCAAACGGGCGGGAGAACCCTAGGGTTCTCGCAGCTACAGCGCAACAGAGAGAGAGTGAGAGAGATTTTCAAAGAGGGGAGGGGGCCAGGGGCCAGAGGAGAAATAGAGAGGGTCAGTGGGGAGGGTTAATAGAGGGACTGCTTTGAGGTTCGTGCAGCAGTAAAATGAACGGTTGAGATCTATTCAAAAATTAACACATCATTTTTAGTGATCCCTCCCCTAGAATAAAAATATATCTAATTTGATCAATCAATAGGTTTAACAATTTGTACAAATATTATTTATAAATCCTAAATTTATTTATGAACTTCATCTAATATTTAACGACGTTATTATTTTTACAAATTTTCTTACTTCTAAACGTGTCGCGAAATTTGTATTTTAATTTACTAAATTGAAAATTTTATGTTGGTTTAATAAATGTCTTCATATAATTTATTTCATTGTTTAATTAACTAAAAGTTTTAATTAGGCGAAAATTACAAATTGTTAGTTAATTAATCATTTAAAACTTAATTAGTTACAAATGTTAAATTATTAGATTAATTAACTACATTTGAAAATACGGAATATAACAATACCTGTTGTCAGTGTTCTAAATAGCGCGCTATAGCGCCGCTATAGCGTTTTTGGACCCCAAACGCTACGCTACGACATCAAAATGCGCTATTTGCGCTACGGCCGCTATAGCGGCCGCTACAACGCTATAGCGGTCCGCTACAGCGCTATTTGCGCTATACAATATGGGTTTTTTTTTTTTTTTTTTTTTAAGCAATTTATATGGGTTTTAAATAAAGATAAAAAAAATCTCAAACCGAAATTGAATTTGTTGCTACTTGCTACAATTAAATCAATTTGAAATTGGGAATAGAAATTGAAATTTGAATAGAAAAAAAGTCCAAACCGGAATTAAAATTTGAATAGAAAAAAAAATAGATCATGTCATGAATTCATGATACTTAAGATATTTTTAATAGGAAAAATCGATAGTTTATGATATTGCTATAGGTATTTTGAACCGCAATTTGAACTTTGTACGGGTTCAATATGAATATTATAATTTCTTAATTACTTTGGTGTTATTTATTGTTCTATGAGACCTTAGATAATGTTGATATTTAGTACAAATATTGAATATACGAAATGTAAAAAAAAAAACGCTATTTGGAATAGCTTCCGCTATAGCGACGCTATTCGCTATAGCTTTTTTTTTAGCCTTCCCGCTACGACGCTATAAACGCTATTTAGAACCTTGCCTGTTGTAGATACTCCTTGAGAGTAGTTGCTTCAGAAGGAAAAACATCTACAAATGTTGTCTACAAACATTAACATAAAAAGACATTATGTGTCTAAATTTAAAACTTTTAAGTCAAATTCTGAAACAAAAGCACATAATTAGTTACCTTAAGCTCAAAGGACTTGAGATCTCTTGCAAGCTGCTCTGCATTTATCCCTTCCCGTGCAAGCAATCTGACCAAATTCAATATCATTTCCTAAGCAGTACAAATGCACAATAGCAAATCTCGAAAGAAATTGGTTTATCTGTCGCAAATTGCAAATAATTTCACAAATTCACAATTAAAAAAAATTAGGATTTGATTTTGGTATCGTACCAATGGCACCAGTGAGCTCCTCAAGCCGCCGCTCATACCTTCTCCTCTACGATCTCCTCAGGTAGTCTTTGGTGAAGCCTCGCCTCGCCTCACGGCCTTCCAAGGTGGCGCCTCGCGGGAACCCTAGTGAGAGTCGGAGAGTGAGATTCGTAGAGTGGGAACCCTCGTTTGCAACTCGCCTCACCTCATCCTAGAGAGACGCACCCGAGAGAGAGAGTTGGAGCTAAGATGTGAAGAAGAGAGACGCACTGAGTTTTGAAAATGAGCCCCGGAGAGAAGACAGAAGTGAGTTTTGAAAATTTAAGGAAGTTTATTTTTCGCTAAGTTCACCATAGGCGCGAAATGAAAATGACCACAATCAGGATCGGTTGTTTACATTTAACCGATCCTAATAGTTGGTATCAGGATCGGTTGTTTACAAATAACCGATGCTAATAGTAAGAATCAGGATCGGCTGTTACAAATAACCGATGCTAAAAGTTTTTTTTTTTGCTGGTCAATAATTAATATGCCACAATCACAAACAAAAGAATCAGGATCGGTTCTTTTCAAAAAATCGATCCTGATTTGGCCAGCACTTTTAAGATCTTGAGCAGATTATCAAATATAATTACTCTTGTAATTATACCGCTAGCAGATAATATTACTCTACCAAGGGGCCCAGCGATACTATAACTCGTATAGAGATACGAGGGACAATAGTACTTTTGGTAAACCATCACTACCTCAGCTAAGCTATACATATCGAAGAGCTACCGTTAAAACTGTGTTTTACCGATAGCGTTAGGTAACAATCACATATATACATTTCTTAGTAGGAAAGATGAATATACTTTAGAACTTTAACACTGAATGAAAACATTAATGACACGAACACAATTCCATTTAATATTTCATTCAGGATCTGTAAAATACTATGTTCCTGGAACATGTATCTATGTGATTAAAATGACATCTCTTGTCAAATGATTTGTAAAACGTAACCATATTTTAATCCACATACTAACCTTGTAACGGTAAATTAGTGTTCCTGCTAATTACCTTGGTTAGAGACTTTTAAGAATATATATCATCTATATTATGAAGTTTCACAATTTATGAAGTTTCACAATTCCAGTTAATGACTCTAGTTAGAAAAAATAATGAATCATAAATACAATAATACTCAAGGCAACAAAATGATATATAAATAAATATTCATTTCATGAACAAAGCTTTATGATAAATTATCGTATTATTGACTTCTAGATTATTACAAACTAACAAAAACAACTCCTTTCTCTCTCCCAGTTCGATCCTCTCTTGAAAGAAAAAAAAACCCTCTCCGCCTTCTCCGCTCGTCTCATCTCGATCTCAGACTGAAACTTCATCGGTCTTTGGCTCGACCTCCGTACCGGCGTTGAAGGCTGAGGAGTCAGTAACCTTCTACAAGGCGGCTTTTGGCGCAAAGGAGGTTAGTTGTGCATGCTGCTCCAAGCGCAAGTCCGACCAGAGAAGTGTTTTCTTTATAATAACCTCTCAGTCTCTCTCTCTCCTGCTCTCTGCTTGGAAAGTAGACATTTCTCTGCTTGGAAAGTATTAATATTTTTTTAGAAATACTAGATATTTTAGGTATGAATACTTGATATATTATATATTAATACTTGCACGCATAGGCATCAATACTTGCACTCAGTTTTTTTAGAAATATGTTAGGTATCTTGTGTATGAATACTCGCATTACGAGGTATAAATACTTGCTCGACGTGATATGTATACTATAAATACTTGCTCGAAGAGGTATTAATACTCGCACTACGAGGTATGAATACTTGAACGACGGAGAACTTGAAAGCAGTGTTGTAAATAATGGTATGCGCTCATCGGACGGACAGGGTACCGCCAAGCAATTAATCAGGAATAATTGGGAATAATCGGGAATAATCGGCCATAATCGGAAAAAATCGGCCAATTAATCGGGAATTTGTTTTGATAGTTTGGTTACCGCCAATGACTAATCGGCCGATTAATCGGCCTAAACAGACGTTTTTTACAACACTGCTTGAAAATACTTCATCATGGATCTCATTTGAAAGAGAAAATTACGTAGAAGACGTTTGTGGTTTTAGATTCGCAAATTCCTCACAGATCATCAAAAATATTGATGAGATTAAACGGAGAAAAAAAAAACCACATCCAAAAACGTATAAAAACCACATCTCTGGGTTTCTCATAAATACTTTACTACATAAATATTCACACTTTATTATAGTAATTATGAATACTTGACATTTTAGAGATGAATACTTGACAAGGTATGAATACTTGCTCGACGAGGTATGAATATTTACACGCCGAGGTATAAATAGTTGAACGACAAAGAACCCGAAAATACTTCATCATGGATCTCATTTGAAAGAGAAAATTACGTAGAAGACGTTCGTGATTTTAGATTCGCAAAATTTCTCACAGATCGTTAGAAATATTGACGAGATTAAACGGAGAAAAAAACCCACTTCTAAAAATGTGTAAAAGATGGGTATGTGATTAAAGAGAAAAAAAAGTTGATGTCCAGTTTTTTTTTTTTTTAAATACTTGATGTCTTATGTATGAATACTTAATATATTAAATAGTAATACTTGCGCGCATAAGTATTCATACATGCGCGCGTCAGTTATAATTTTTTTTCAAATATAAGCGGTCCCAGGTAGTTAGTGGTCCCCGTCGTACTTTACATATCAGCTAGCCAGTGGACGTTTAGGGGACAGATCGGAGGGGATTGTTAGTCACTCCCTTTTTAAAAAATGTTATTATGTGTAGATGTTATTTAAAAAATATTATTCGTCATTTAGTCTTAATTTTTTTATAAAAAAAATGTTAGTTTGTAACTTTGTATGAATTATTTTATTTTCTTATAATATGTTTCCGTTGCATATACTAGTATACAATTTAGCATCTAATCAATGACAGAAGTTTTAGTCCGGATTTAGCATCTAATCAATGACAAAAGGTTTAGCCCCGGACTAGTATTTCTTTTGGGCTAAATTCGAACGTATAACCCAACTATTACTATGTTCGCTGCGGCCGTAATTGATTTTTACAATTCTTGCATCAATTACTGTACAGTAAAACAAAACAAAACAGATCAACTATTACTATGTTTGCCAGGGACGATACCACGACCACCGATATTTTTATTAATAACCTAAAACAAAAAAAATATCAAATATAATTCCAGTTTGAAATTTTTTTCAAAACTAACCTAACCGCCCAAATTTCGGGCGGTCCACCCCCCCTAACCGCCCGTTAGTTTGGCGGTCCACACCCCACACCTAACCGCCCCCCCATCGGGCGGTTAGGTGTAAATTTTTTTTTTTAATAAAACCCGCCCCCCCAGTCCTCTGCTCTAACCGCCCCTACCCCAGCCCCGTCCCCGCCCCCTGCCGCCTCGCAGCCGCCCGCCTAGCCCCGCCCCTCCCCTCCCCACCCCTCCCCTCCACCCAGCCGACCACCACCTCCCTCCCTCTATCCGGCCGGCCACCACCACCCCCTCTCTCTCTCTCCCTCTCTCTCTCTCTCTCTCTTGGCCGCCCTCTCTCTCTCCTGCTCTCTCTCTCTCTCGGCCACCTTCTCTCTCTCTCGATCGATCGTCTTCGGGTAAGTTATCGTAACTTATTATTTTATTTTTTGTAGGAATTGAGGTGTTAACCGTGTGCGGGTTGTTGATTTTCCCGACGCGATTAAATTGTTCGGTTTAGGTTAGAAATTAAATTACGGTTTAATTAGGGTTTAGGCTTCAGTTTAAAAATTTAATTGTTAAATTGTGCGGGTTGTTGATTTTTCCGACGAGATAAAATTGAACAAAACTAGGACTTAGGATTTATAAATTAGGATGTACAGCTTAGTTTCCAATTTTTTTTAGAAATTGAGGTGTTAACTACCGTGTGCGGGTTGTTGATTTTCCCGACGCGATTGAATTATTGAAAATTAGGGCGTTGTAAATTACGGCCTAATTCGGAGGGTTTAGTTTAGAAATTAAATTACGGTTTAGCGATATAAATTATGATTTAGGATACAAAATTAAATTAGGGTTTAGGCTTTAGCGAAATAAATTAGGATTTAGGGTACAAAATTAGCGTTTCGATTCAAAATCCCTACAGTATAACTTTTTATATCTAAAATTGTGAAATTTAAGTTATTTGAAAATTGTGCACTGTAGATACTATGGAGAGGGGAGGTAGTTCGTCTAGCAAGGATGCTCCCAGTGCATCTGGTGCAGAGGCTCTCGGTGCAGACCGCGCTACACATGCAGCTGATACATTCAGCCCTCTTCTGTGGATTCCACACGTTCAGCACAGGGTCGCACTCGCATCTACGGAGGTACGTTGGTTTTTAAGCAATTCAGTTCAAATTACAGATTTTTAATACGGCATATAGTAAGTCGCTTAGACTGAAATCATTGTTAAATACAGGATGAGACGATGTTGACCGTGAGACATCGCACCTCCGGGATACCGTACGTCGGTCATCCTCTGATGGAGCAGTGCATTATGAATCTCGGATTGTATCAGCTCGCTACCATGGCTCAGGGTCAGATCGACCAGGCTCTGATGAGCGGGTTCGCGGAGAGATGGCGACCGGAGACTCATTCGTTCCACCTACCCTTTGGGGAGATGACCGTGACCCTAGCAGATGTGAGCGCTCTATGGGGTCTACGGATCGATGGGGAGCCTATCAGCGGTGTCTCCGACAGTCCACTTCACGTGGGGATGATACGGCAGCTTCTGGGGGTAGAGGATCCAAAGACGCTGCAGAAGAAGAAGAAGAGGAAGGATGATGAGGAGTTCCGGTATTCGGGGTACTGCATTAGCCTAGCGTCGCTCCGTGATCACTTCTTCCTGCATCGGATCACAGCCGAGACCACTGATCTGGAGGCCGTCAGGAGGTAATAATTGAGAATCTTGAAATTAAAATGTTACGAATTCAACAGTGAAAATCATTATTTATCTGTACTATTTTATATTTTTAGGTATGTGAGGGCCTTTGTGCTGGATCTCTGTGGCAGCGTCATGTTCGTGGACTCCAGCGGTGACGCGGTTCTGATTATGTTCCTCTCTCTGCTGACATAAATTGAGAAGCCATCGAACTGGAACTGGGGCGGAGCTGTGATCGCCCACTTATACCGGAGCCTGTACAATGCTCCAGCACAGTGCTCCTAGGGTGGAGGACTCCGGCTTTGACGGCCGCCTCATTGGCATGTTGAATGACAGTGGGGAGAACATAAACTGGCGCGAGATAGAGCCCACACCACTAGATCCGGATCAGCCCAGAGTCGCTATCTACGCTGATGAGATGCCGCCACCTCCTCCAGGTAATTTGATTTTGTTGTACACAGTCATTTCTCGTTAAAAAAACTATTCTCATTAATTTGTCTTCAATTATGCAGTGGATGAATCATGTTGGGGCTTTCACGAATGGGTGTTGAATAATAATGCGTGGAGCGCTTACTACAATGAGTATGGAAATCCGGTGCAGGTTGGACAGGTGGCAAAAATTTATTATTTATTCAACTTACTACTTATTTGTATGTAGCAAAACTAACATTGTTTCCATTAAGGATGGAGCTCCCCCACGACATGCCACTCCGAAGTTCACTATGGCTGACCTTACCGGAGATTATGCCGGGGATGAGGGACCGAGCCTCCACATACCACGATATCCGGAGGCCAGACAGCACGATGACGAGGCCAGTGGGAGTGAAGCACAGCATGCAGATGCCTATGCATCTGCTATATTTGGCACACCGCCTCCTCCGCCTACGTATCCATCGACCTGGGAGCCATGGGAGGTGCCTACTATGCCGCCCATCCCCCCACTGGTGGAGGATCCATGGGCCGAGGCGAATACAGCCGCACAGGAGGAGGAGGTTCACGTCAGGCGTGTACAGCCGCCCAGGGACCGTCATCCACCTCGTAGGTTGGATCTCTCCGGTCATCGCCCTCGTCCTCGTCGTTAGGTTTTATGTTTTGTAGTTTGATAGCTTATGTTTGGACTGTTTTATCTTATGTTGCGGACATTTAGATTACGTAATTTGGATATTTTTTTGGTGGACTTACCATTTATATTACATATTTTTCACTGTTTACCACGTTATCCAAATCGACAATCAATACAACAGCCGTATAATCGACAATTATAAAGAATTGACGGTTCTAACGTCAAACGACGCATCCACATTCAACCAAATTTTATTTAAAATTACAATAAAAAAATAAATCATTTTCATATAAAAATTACAATAGAAAAAATATATCTTACAAAAATAATATAAACTTATCAGAAATATATATCTTAATATATCTTCATATATGTTGTAAATATATCTTAATAAAAAGATATCTACAAAAATATATATTTAATATAACTATAAAAAAATATAGAGTGAGGCTATGGTGCTATGCATAGCACGGATGGCTAGTGTACTACGGCTCAATATGGTACTTTTTAAAATCCTAACGGTCGATCCGACCGTTCAATGTGATAACCATATGAATATGTACTTGCAAACTAAATTTTATATTTTTTCGAATTTTTTTACTATTTTTTCAGATAGGTAGAATTTTGATGGTCCAGAATTTTCAAAAAACACTGATTTTTCTACCTATCTGAAAAAATAGTAAAAAAATTTGAAAAAATATAAAATTTAGTTTGCAAGTACATATTCATATGGATATCACATTGAACGGTCGGATCGACCGTTAGGATTTTAAAAAGTACCATATTGAGCCGTAGTACACTAGCCATCCGTGCTATGCATAGCACCATAGCCTCACTCAAAAATATATATCTTATAAATATATCTTAATGAAAAGATATTTACAAAAACAAATATATCTTAATATATCTTCAAAAATATATATATCTTATATATATATCTTACTAAAAAAAATATCCTAACATATCTGTAAAAAAAAAAAAAAAAAATTTACACCTAACCGCCCGATGGGGGAGCGGTTAGGTGTGGGGTGTGGACCGCCTAACTAACGGGCGGTTAGGGGGGTGGACCGCCCGAAATTTGGACGGTTAGGTTAGTTTTGAAAAAAATTTCAAACTAGAGTTATATCTGATATTTTTCTTTTATTTTATTTTAGGTTATTAATAAAAATATCGGCCACGACCATGGAGGCAGTTTACACAAATCTTCTATTCAGGGACGCAAACCTGTTAAAGGCCACAGTAGCACTAATTACTTCATGCACCGGGTCAGGATGGCGATTAGAACTATTTTAAAGCTCTCCGTTATAATAATTCTGGAGATGTCCGTTTAATATTTCTTCTGCCAATAAATGGACGGATCATGGTTTTAGAAACGGAGATATAATATATTCTATTAATGTAGTCTGCGATGTGGGACCCTCAGTCACGCTTATCTGTAGAGGCTTCAGCACCGCGTCCTTTCGTTTGTTTGAAGGCGGGGTTCATTGCAATAATTTCTCTCTAGTCTACGCACGGAGCATTAACTTTACTTTGGACCTGTTCTACCCAATCCATCGTACACCGCACAAGCCTTACGGCGCCGTTCACTCCTCTCCCTCCAGATCGTCGGAAATTTCTCGGCGTTCAGGTAAAACCTTTTGCTCTCTTCTCTCTTTCTATCGCAAGGCTGCCTTTCGGTTGTCTTTGGTTTCTCCGATCTTGTAGGTCGGTGATTTGTAAGGTTCCTCGGTTGGGAAAAAGGTCATGTATTTCTTATGATGTATTATCCTTGATAATTTGTTCTGCGCATTGAGTGAATCGCGCACCGTCTCCCTCCGCTCGTTCCTGCTCGCCTCCTCGTCAGATCGCCGATCGTCTCCCTGTCACGCGCACGCCTTGCTATCTCTCTTCAACTGGTAGCTCACTAGCTCTTGCTCGATTTTTATTTTATTTTTAACACTGGGTTTAAACCAGATTTTTTTTTTTCTATTTATCTTGTGCATTTCTTGAGGGAGTCTTTGCATTCATGGAAAATGAGGGGGACCATTGCACATTTCTACTTGCTTTCAATTTTTTCTAAAGATTGAAAATTTAGAATCTCATCACTCTTATTTTGGGATTTATTTCTGGTACAATGTCAAGTGAGAGATTATACAAATGGAGAGATTCTAAAAGTAGAATAATTGAATCCAGGCATATTTCTTTCAAACTGGATTTCTGTGGCAATTTCTGTGTAGTTATCTCTGTAATGTGGCTTTGTTATATGCCGGTAAGAACTGATATGTGTAGTGATATGTAATGTGTACTAGTCATGAAAACAATGAAAAGATTTTTTTTTTTTTTGTTTTACTTGGAGTCGCACTCAGTATTTTGTTACTTAAATTTATCTAATAACATCAGCTTTGTTCAGCCTTTTGTGTATAGTTACTCTACTATATAAGTTGTAAACTCACTGTTTCCACTAAACTGAAAACAAGTAAAAAAAAGTATTAACCATTTTTTCTTTACGTACAAATAATTTTTACATTTGAATTGAGGTGTTAGTATTCAGAAAAATGGAAAAAGAATGTGACGGGGCAAAGTATTTTATGCCACAGAAGACTGGAAGTGCTTTAGCGACTTCAACTCACATGCAAGCAGATAGGAAGAAAATTGGGCTGAACCGACTTCGGCTCAAATAGGAGTTTCCAAGCCGAGCTGAAGAATGAGCTGAGCTGAGTTGAACAGGGCTGTGGCGTTCATATGATCCGAGCCAAGTTCGGCTTTTCCCTTCAAAATTGAGCTGATCCGAGTTGGGCTTTTAAATTTTTTTTTAATGAGCTGAACCTAGTTGAGTCCAAGCTCGCTCGTTAGCAGGCCTACTGTAGGGTCTCATTTTTGTGTTTGCATTGGTTCAGTTGATAGCAAATTTAGAATAAAATGAGTCTTGGCAAGAATTTCATTTTCCTAATTAGTAGTTTCCATTCCAAAGTGAATTAGAGACTTCAGAAGGTACAATTGTTAACTCAAGGGAACCAAATATTGATATAATCTGGTTTTTACTTCAGTCCTGGGAGATTTGAAGGGTACTTTTCAAGAACTAAGTCTTTTGGAATGCATTCTGAGTAGATTGACAACAGGATTTTGTTTTTGCCCCATTGTTTGTTTAGTCCATGGCAGATCTTGATATTCTAATGCTTTGTCATTGCTCATTTTTTCCCCAGCAATGGAGAATACAAGCTATGCTATTGAAATTGACGGTGAGGCCATATGCCTTGACAATGACGGAGAGACTGTTGTAGAAGAACCAGAGCAAACCGAAGAAGTAACCCAAATGCAACCCACAACAGTGGTAGATACATCTTTGAAAGATACAGACAGGAGCCCGAACAAACTCCAAGTTGTGATGAGTAGCAAGGAATTGAGTGAAGAATTACTGGGCCAGGTTGTGTACAGTGAGGAGGAGGCTTACAAGCTTTACTGTGAGTATGGCCTCCGAATGGGTTTCAGTATTCGCAAGGGAAAGCAGTACTATTTTACTGGTACCAAAAATATCCGCACAAAAGATTACTATTGTTCAAAGGAAGGGAGCCGGGACGAGGATCCAGATGCAGATCCATCCCGGTCTGATGCCCGGACCAACTGCAAGGCAATGATCCGGTTCCGGGTTGATAACCAAGGCCGGTGGAAGGTGATTCGTTTAGTTCAAGAGCATAACCACGAGCTGGTCCGACCTGGGCAGAGACACATGTTGCGATCAGCTCGTTCACTTATGATGACCAAACCGGCAATTTTGGAGAAAATGGTAGCAGCGATCCAGCCAATCCCTCCGCGCTCTGTCACGAATGAAGAAACCGGCATGGATGCAAGTGTTGGTCCCTCGTCTGACACTGAAATTGTAACTCAGGATTTGACCGAGCAAGATGGCAGTGAAGAGAAGGTGACTCTGATTGAACCGGCGGATGCGCAGGGGGTTATTAACTATTTCAAGCAACGGGTTATGGGGGAGGGTATGCTCTATTGGGATGTGCAAGTTGACAGCGAGGGGCGGATGACCAACTTATTTTGCCGTGATGGCAGGAGCCACATTGACTACGACTGTTTTGGCGATGTGGTTGTGTTCGACACAACATACCGCATTAACAAGTATAACATGGTGTGCGCACCTTTTCTCGGGGTCAACCACCATTGGCAGAACGTCATGTTCGGTTGTGCGTTCTTGCTGGATGAGTCGATTGAGTCTTACGAGTGGCTTTTTAGGTCCTTTGTTGAATCAATGGGTGGCCATGCGCCTAAGTCGCTCTTCACTGACCAAAATCCTGCAGCGGCAAAGGCCATTGAGAATGTTTTACCTGACACACGCCATTGCCTTTGCCAATGGCATGTGCTAAAGAACATGGAATCTCATCTTGGAATTTCAAATATGAGTCGCACCTTTCAGACCCTCTTCACTAAGTGCATGAAGGGTTGTGAGTCGGAGATAGAATTCGAGGATACGTGGGGCATGATGGTTAGAGAGTACAGTGTACAAGACCAATCATGGCTCAATGAACTCTACGAGGTTCGTCAAAAATGGTGTTGTGCTTTACATAAGGATGCATATGACGGGGGCATCACCTCCATTGAGAAAGCTGAGAGCTTGAGTAATGTATTTAATGGCATTTCAGATGAATCAACTTCTCTGATAGATTTTTTAATCAGGCTTGATAAGCTGGTTGCTAGCTGGCGGCAGAGTGAGGTAGAAGAGGATTACCGGTGTAGTCAGAGTGCGCCCCCGCGTGTCATCAAGAACAGCAACTTGTTGAACAAGGCTGCCGAATTGTACACACACAAGGCCTATAAGCTGTTTGAAGCAGATTTTCTTGATGGGAACAATGCAACTTCTTATCAGGAAACACAGTGCGGTGGGTCCCTCTACCGGTTCCAGTTCATGGCTCAAGCAAGGGGATCAAAAGTGTGGATAGTGCTGCTTGACACATCTACAATGGAGGTCACATGTAGTTGCAAGAAGTTTGAGACCATGGGTTTGCTCTGCCCGCATTCACTAAATGCACTCAACCTCAAGAGTGTGGATCGTATACCTGACAGGTGCATTTCTATAGTGCCTTGTCTATTGTGTTCAGGCTAGCTTCTGTATACATTACTTATATCCTTTTTAAGTGAAAATTGTCCGTTAATTCCCTCACAAAGGACCGAGCACATTGCAGCTGACCTTTTGAATAAATTGAGGTAGATCAGCTGACCTTGTCTTTCTTTTGACTCCACTAAAAGGTACAATATTTGCCATAACTGGCGAGTACACAAAAAGGTAACACTGTACAATTTACTTCTATATATCTTGTATCATGCTAAGAATACTTGATGCATTACAGGTACATGTTGAATCGGTGGACGAAAGATGCAAGGAGGAGGGTGTATGGGATTGGACGAGAGCAGCCGAGTAACAGCATGGCGCACCTTGAGGGAAGCATGGCCGAGATGATGTACAGAAACCAAGCTATGAAATACGTCTACAATCTTTTGCTGAGGAGTTGTGACAATCAGGAGATGAAGAAGATCTTGTGGGATGCGTTCGAGAGTGGTGAAGAATCCCTGGAGACTACTTTCGAGATCAAGGGTTTGCTTCCTTACGCTTCTACGAGGAACAAGGAGTCTGAGAAGAATGATAAGAAAAAGAAAAAAATGTTGAAGGAAGATAAAAAGTCGAGTGAGGATCTTTTCCTTTTATATAAATTCTTGTGTGCATTGCTACAAAGATTTACAGTATCAGTCAACTGCTATTAATTGATTTCAATCATTTTTAGTTCCTTTTTTGGGCTTGGTTTGAGTTTAGCTGATGTCTTATAAGGTGTTTTGGATAAGTTTAACATAATAGTGGCTGATATTAACATATTCTTTTAATTTGCTCTGTTAACATATAATTGATGGTTCTCTGATATTGCTACTTGTGATGCAGAAAAAGCAAAGAAGACACTTATACCATCATCTCAGGACCCAGTGTATGTTGCACTTTCCAATGATACCCAGCCTTATTCAGCACCGGATCCACGGATCAACCAGCCGTCTGTCACTGGCAGTAGACCGATGTATGTTCAGGTATGTGCACACCTCCGCCCACAATGGTTCATGTCCAAGTTTTAATTTTTATTTTTTTTATTTTTGATTTTTGATTTTTAAGTTGTTTAAGTATAGTGATGCACCTTTGCTACAATGCAGGGTTATGCTACTAATGATGTGTCATCAGGCCAGATGTACATGCACCCCAATATGAACAACATTCCTCACTGTTCATCACAGGTACTATGATGGGACTGAAGTTAATTGTTAGAATTTGATCAAGCTAATCATAAATCCCTGACAAAAAAAATGCATGTTCGAAATGAATGGTACTAAGATGTGATGAGAATTTGGTAACCATCCAATATAATAATAACATGTGATGAGAAACTGTTAAAGAATAGACTCCTACATGAGCAAATAACTCGTACTTCTAAAGAAAATTTAAATAGAATGCAAATGATTTTTTTCAATTCCAATATTAATTTTTGACAGGATTACTCTTCATATGGCGGTATTCGTCCACCCTTGCCTTCAAATTTTGGTTCGAGAAATATGTGAATACTGACCGTAGAAGCAGCAGAATGGTCATGCTGAATCAGCCATTGCACGCTAGTGTAGTGGTGGTTGGCAGACCTGTTGTTTTACTGTGTTGTGTATATATATATATATATATATTTTTTTTTTTTGCGACTATATTGTTGTTATTTGAGGAATTGCTCCTCTGCATTAGAGAATTTGTAGGCATTGCTAAATTAGATCATTTTGTAATGTGTATTTCTTGTCCGCAATTCTGCATTATATAATGGAGATCCATTTTGCATGGTACTCCGCTCGGAAAAATCTGGACCAACCCTTCAAAACTCAGAATTTGCGTTTCCAACGTTGATCTAATCGCATCTAATGATCTAATCCCTTTTCATCTGCTTTAACCACTCCTCAACCCCGTGCTCTGAGTCCGGATCCTTTGGACCAACTCAAATTTTGTGTTTAGATTCAGACCTTCTGATAAGAATTCGAGTCAATCTAGTTCGAGATAGAATGCATGAGATTTCTTTATATTTGTGTCGAAGCAGATCAGACTCGATCTAAACTCAAAATTTGAGTTACCTTAGGTGATATGAATTCCGCGCTCTCCCCACTTGTCACCAGCACAGTAACACGGTTCGCGTTTAATTCGCGAATTAAACGTTTTTGAGCCACCAATGTATCAATCTGCGAATAATACAATAATTCGCAAATTAAACTTTCAATTCGCGAATTATTTGTGCATTTAACGAATTTTACGAATTAAATGCGTACAAACTCGTTGCTCTGTCACGCGGGAGAAGCTGAATTTTTTACGCTTGCGCTGGAGTCACGGGTAAATTTAAGCATAGAGTCATGTGAGTGCAACCATGCAGTGGTCACGCTCCAAAACTATGTTTTTTGTGTTACTGTGCCCGGAATTCGGCCTACAAGATTAGTCCAACTTCCTGTGTTACATGTTCTATTGTAAAGTTCCAGTTTCAAGATTTTGACAGGCGGGTCCCGCGAGAATTAGAAAGGAAAGATCCCATGTCAAAGGTTACTAATAACAGCTTTGTCCAGGAAAGCTGAAACAGAGAATCAGATTTCCTAGAAGTTCCTGCCTATCCGGTCCGGAGTGCGTATCCTCTGAGATATCTCAACTTTTGCGTGACCGACGTGTATGGTGCCTATTCGGGGATAGCGTAGGGGCCAGTAATATTTGTGCTTTGAGATTTGTGTATAACGTATTTGAACGGTTGAGATATTCTGAAAAAATACTCAAAGTTTGAGATATCTCAGAGGATGCGAATTTCCCGGTCCATTACTTGCGCTAGTTCGGTGTGGACTTCAACTCCACTCCAGAAAGAACTCGTTTGATGCTCCTAGACAATCTGAACCGTTTATTTGTAGTTTGAACCGTTCAGATTATTACTTTGATGAGTTTGACAAAGAAAAGTTCAATAGGGAAGATTTCTCAAGTAATTTATGTTTTTATATGTTTTTGTGTTTTCAAGGAGACTGTAAAATTACATCTTTATCTCAAGATTTGTGTTCTTATGTTGATGGATCTGTATGATTTTGTGTGTTGTATTCTGAATTTTTCTTTTAATTCTTTTTATTTGGTATTGTAAAATTTAAAAATAATTTCGAATAATTCCCGAATTATATCCGAGTGATTTTCGAATAAAACAAAACTGCCACATGATTTTAGTTGGTAAAGCGGTGGTAAATTGTTATTTCCCTCTTAAATAATTAAATACGTACCTACCATTCTGTCGCGGTTACTTTTAATAATGAACCAGTAGCCTACATGGTACTAATTCATTTAAGAAAATTCAAATGCATCATCATGCTGTCTTCTTTAATCTGACAGGATTAAATTTTTAATCTCCATCTAATACTGAGCTCACTGGTCCAGTTGGACTGCATATATAGAAACACTTAAACAATTGAGATCCAGATCTCATTGCTACTGCCTTGTTGTATCTTTCTTTAACGAATATTGAAGAACATAACAATCATCAAACCATGTCTGGTGAACTGGGAGTACCAATGAGTTGCCGGATACTGTTATTTCCATTGCCATACCAAGGTCACATCAATCCTATGCTAGAGCTGGCCTCTTTGCTTCACTCGCGCGGCTTTGCCATTACCATTTTCCACACCCAATTCAACTCCATTGATCCTACAAAACACCCATCATATGATTTCATCTCCATAGTAGATGGGACTACCCCCGATCAGTTTGACCAAGATGACATCGCTTCCCAGATTATACTGCTTAATAATAATTGCGAAGGGCCTTTCCATGATAGTCTTACAAAATTTTTATATGAAAATAAAGGAGTTGCATGTCTTGTAGCTGACTTGCACTGGTACAAGATGCATGCTGTGGCAAAGCGGCTTGGAGTTGCATTGTTTGTGCTTAGGACCGGTAGTGGAGCTAGCCTGAGATGGTTTACTACTTTTCCTGTTCTACGGGCGAAGGGGTATTATGATTATCCTTTACAAGGTTAGTGTGCAACAATGATTGAATGTTCTGTCCTGAGATTAGACTATTCTGTAAGGGTAGATTTAGACCTTCATAACTTCATGCATTAGAATTGATCTCTTTTTTTACTCAGTTACTTTTCATGTTATCTATCTTTTATTTTTCAGAATCCCAAAAGGATGAACTTGTGACAGAGCTCCCACCATTCCGGGTGAAGGACTTAATTCGCATAAATAAGAGCAACATTGTTGATCTAGCTATGATCAACACACAAGATGTTGAGGCTGCAAAAAATTCCTCCGGTATCATAATAAATACCTTCACTGCCATTGAGAGCGATGATATCGAGAAGCTCCACCAAGAGTTTTCTGTTCCTATATTTGCCATCGGTCCCCTACACAAGTTAACTTCCCAATTGCAAAGCAGTTTGATCCCACCAGATAGAAGTTGTTTGGACTGGTTAGATACACAGGCCCCAAATTCGGTTTTATATGCCAGTTTAGGTAGTTTAGCTTCAATGGATTATGAGGAATTTTTGGAGATTGCTTGGGGCCTGGCCAATAGCGGTCAGCCTTTCTTATGGGTGGTTCGACCTGGTTCAATACGTGGTACCAAGAATGTCTACATGCCTGATGGTTTTGACGAAGAGGTAAGAGGTAGAGGAAAGGTATTAGCTTGGGCACCACAGTTGGAGGTGCTTGCCCATGATGCTGTAGGAGGTTTCTGGACTCATAATGGCTGGAACTCGACACTTGAGGGGATAAGCGAAGGTGTACCTATGATATGTAGTCCATATTTTGCTGATCAAATGGGGAATGCTAGATACGTAACGCATGTCTGGAAGGTGGGTATTGAGTTGGAGGAGAAGTTAGAGAGAGGAATGATTGCAAAGGCTGTTAGAAGTTTGATGAGGGAGAAAGAAGGCAATGCGATGAGAGAGAGAATGAGGGAACTGAGAAGAAATGCATCTGATTGTATCAAGGCAAATGGATCCTCTTATTTGGCCATTAATAAATTGGTCGACCACATATTATCCTCCTAGTCGTATTTCTGACATTGATACCGTTGGGATGTACTTCTTTTAGCATATATATGTATGTAATAAGAATAACGCTCCTTTCATGAGATTAATATTACTTCACCACGAATATCACCATTTTAACTTTGGTACAGTGCATTAAGCCCCTGACGAACCCTCCTCATTTCTAATGACAGGGGCGGACCCAGAGTGTTCCAGGGGAGAGGGGGCAGCTGGCCTCCTGAATTTTGAGTTTTAGTGGAGATTTATCGGTCTTGACCGACTTTGCCTCCCTGGATTTTTTTTGGCCCCCCTATGGACGTTTGGTTTGTAATTCGGGTTAAATTTAAGGTTAAAATTAAAATAAATTTGTTGAATTTTGATTGGTAATTAGAATTATAAGTTAGAGCATCAGAAATGATAAGTCAAAGAATTGGAAACTATAAGTTAAAACATTGTTTTTTATCGAGTACCTAATTGGTTAATGAATTTAAATCTAATTAGGTATTTAAATCCAATTAGATATTATTTTTGCCTCCCGTCCCCCCTACAAAAATTCTGGATCCGCACCTGTCTAATGACTCAACATTACAAAACTACGTAAAGAACAAAAAATGCTTACGTACTCCACGTCCAAGGCAAAATACTCAATGAATTAAAACAAGCATGAAATTTAAAATGTATAATCTCTCAAGATTTTCAGTACCTATGTTGGTGCAGTCTGAGTCGTGATCAATGCCTTTGTTGTAATAAAGACTACAGCTCCAACTTGTATAGGCATTGGATTTTAACAAATCTTCGATGCTTTTCCAGCATACCCTTGCAAAAGATATAATTATTACGAAAATCTGGTGCTCCTCTTTGCACACCGAATGGCCCGCAAGAGTCAACCTTGCTCGTATTAGATACTAATCCGGTACAAACAGTTCAAACCTAGCACGGCCAGATTGACATAGCAAGCGATGTAAGACATCCATTGACGGCAGAACTCAAGGATGAGGTAATTGAAGGATTTTTTTACAAGTAATATGCAACCACCTACTATTAAATTGATATGGACCGACTGTTATCGGGCCTGATGCATTAGCATTTTTATCTGAGACCAGCTGATTTTTATTATTCAAGTTCAAAAATGGCGGAGGTAGCAGCCCTGAGTAAAGAACAAAGATACAACTGCTCCAGATTAAGGAAAAATGATTCTCATTAAGTTAAAAAGAGTCAGGTACTCGAATGTCTTTCAAATACGACTAATATTGACAAAAGAACATTTTAAAAATACAAGGTTAAATAAAGAAATACAACATTCCATGGATTTCCATGACATCAATCATCGTGCAAATTGTATAACACTAGCCTGTTGGAATTAGTGTTGTTGTCAATAAAAGAATGAACAATAAATAATGAATGGAGGTGTTCTTCCAAATCAAGCGAGTTTTTTGGCACGGCCGCTTGATGGAGGGTTTATATCATCTTTTGAGCCTGAAGCTTCAGGCTTACGGGCCCAGGCGGGGGCCCTATCCGGCTCATACCTGTAGTCATAAAATAACTCCTCTCCAGCACTGATCCTCTCTTTTGCAAAAATGCCAACCCTATGATCCCCAGCCACCATGATGACCTTTGCGTAACAGTTCGGATCCGGTGAGTGATTTGCGAACTTAAGCTTGTCTCCCATGCGATAAGCATCTAGAACAAACTGTGTGCAAAACAATGAAAATGTCAGGAATAAGAACACGTTATCTTGTGCACAAACATTTTCACAAAGAGGGTGCAAAAGTAAAAGTGGTAGTACATACCTGATCATTTAGGTTGAAAAGAAAGGATGAGTTCTCTCGATCATAGATCTTTCCGCGCTTGTCTGCTTCTCTGTGAGAGATGAGTTCTCCAGTGTACTCCCCGAGATATTCATGCTTACCAACACTATTCTGAAATAATGGGAACAAAAGGAACAAAACAAAAAAGATAATTTAAGAAAAACATTATAACAAGACAAAAGGAATAACAAGGAACAAAAGCAGATATGTACCTTGAGAAATGCTCCCCAGCCAGAAACATCAGATTTACCAAGCAAAACCTGTGATGCCATGAAAAATTGTCACATCTTAACTTTTAACTGGAATTTCAAAGACAGAGATAGAAAACCTATTTGCTTTATAGCATTTATAGAACTAAAAAAGAAGCAGAGAACACTGCTTTCAAGCATCACAAGAACTAAAAGTAAATAAATAAAGCCGAAATCAAACACTACACAGAAATTTAAGTGCTCAAAAGAAGATCATGTGCAGAAGTTTAGTAATTGCTTTACCCTTTGCTGCTGTTTAAGAAGAAGCTTCATATTCCGGCATTCATAATTATCCCCTCTTTGATTAGGAACCCCTAAAGTGCCATCCCCACAACTATAATTGAAGAACAACATAAACAAAGGATGAGTTATCATACACAGAAAAAAGAGCACCAAGGTGCTAAATGGAGAAAAATGTGGGCACACTTACCTAACCCAGCAATTTCGGCAGACGTCAGGGTCACACTCCCTGTCTGCTGCAAAACAAGGGCACTGACGGCTTCTACATTGGCTCTTTGCACAGTGACACCCCCGGAACCTGTTCTTGCACATTTTGGGACACCTATAAAAAAAAATTAGGCATGAAATCTAGGAGTCACACACCCCATATATAAAATTTTATTCGAGAAGGGTTCAAATGCCTCCATCATGATGTTTAATGTTCATAACTTAAAACTCAAATATCAAAATAAAGCCAATTTGATCTATATCATTTTCTCTATGCACATATAAAAGATTACGGCATTTCGACTTTGTTTTGATCGGTATCAAGAGCTCGCAAAAATACATTGATATTAAATAAATTCTGAAAGTTGATTTTCAACTTATTGATTCATATAAAAACAAAACTGAAAAGTGATAAATTTTTTATGTGCATGCAGAAAAACAATATAGATCACATCTACCGGTTTTATTTTGACATATAAGTTTAAAAAAATTTATTATTAGAAAATTAAAAAGTGGATGCATGATGGAGGCATTTGAACCCGCATTTTACTTTTAGGTTTCCAAGAAAATAACTTGCCCACAATATTTTTCACAGCATGTCCCATTCAAGAGGCAAGGGCATTGTTTTCCACAAGAAGTCTGACAGCCACAAGGGTTGTACTGACGGCAAGGCTGGTCTTTCTTTTCAGTTATTCTCTTCCTTATTGAATGATAGCCAGCTGATTTCCAAGTGTACTTGAGCCTACGAACTCTTCCTCGTCTTCTGACATACCTCGATCTTGCACGCTCAATACCCTGAAATGTATAGGAATAGCATAAGGCAAAAGATTAACATCTCAATAGGTTATTTTGCAGAACTATTATATGATGACCTTGTATTGTAGGACAATGTCCAAAGTTTTTCAGTTAACAACCTTTAGGTGCCCTCTGACAAGATTGTTTGCACTACCATGGGCTCCATCTCCACTGTTGCTTTCAACAAATGTCATGTACTGAAAAACCTCTAAGCATGTTTTCATTCCATTGAGGAGATTTCTGGCAATTAAGCAACTGCATGAAGGAAAAGTAGTAAATGTAGAAACAAACAATTAAGCTCATCAAAATTAAACCACAAAAGGGAGAATAATTCATTTAGATTGCTGAATTAAATTGTTTGAGTAACTCACTCATTTTGGGGGGGGGCGGGTGGGAATCTTTACAAGCAAAGATAATAAGAGGATTTTTTTTATTATTATTTTGGATTCATCGGTACATGTATAGCCAAATAGGCATTCATTTGTAGGTACATGGACTCCAACCATACTTAAATGTTCATTTTATGGGATTTATAGTCCTCTTCAAATTAAGGAAATTTGGACTCTACTATAAGAAGGTAATTTTGTCTACATAAAAGGAGACAAAAAGAGAGAAAAAAACTTGCCAATTCCTTCCAAAAATGTCAAGACCCTTAACAAAGAGCCCCTGTTCAATAGGTTTCCAGGACGCATCTTTATTCTCCGCTTGCTTACACACACTCTCTCCAACAACTTCTTCCTTCTTAGAACTTTCTCCATCGCCAAAAGATTCTTTGTACACATCAGAACTCTCAGAATGAGCAGTCCCCTTTTGATTCATCTTCTTTTTCTTGGAGGTTCTCGGAAGGCTATCTTTATCACCATTAGTGTCTTTTGCATCCCCTCTTGATAACCGGCTGCCACTAAAGATTGAATTAGAGCCTGATTCGGCAGCTTCCTTCTGCCTTTTCCTTATGCATGCAAGAACCCTCTCAGCGGCTCTTTTTTTGTTCCCTTTCTTTGTTCCACTATTATGATCGGTTGGTTGGGCACTACTACTGTTGCAGTTCTCAGGTGGTGGCACCTCAGACTCGCTACTCTCTGAAATAACCTTTGCATTTGAAGAGCTTTCACTTTGTTGTGTCTTTGATTTCCGTGTAAGTGAAGAAGTTTGTGACTTCTTTTTCGTGGCCTTTTGTTTTTTGCCACTACCAGATGATTGTATGTTCTCTTCATGCACATTGCATGTAAATTCTGATTTAGGTGTCTAAAGACGATAACAGAAACAAAGTAAGAAACCATCCGAGTACAAATACTAAGCGAAATTTTGCACAAACAGTTGTCAAGTTAGGAATTTGTATTGCACATACCAGCTTATAACAATGGGGTCCACATGGTAAATCATCACCCTGGTTGTTCCAAGGTTGCTGTTTTTCTACCTGCCATAGAGTGTTTTAGAACAGGACTTTATAGGAAATAAATAAATTAGTCAAAACTTCTCTAATTTTATAATCAAACAACTTACAGGGAATACCATATCTTGAGAACAACCATGTAGCCTACAATCAAAAACCTGATAAAATATGTACAAGCTATCAACTTTCAAAATTAAACAAATACACTTTGAAAGATGCAAAAGACCAATCAAGCTGAATTATATTTTTAGTAATCATACGAGACATCTGCGGCAAAATAAGTTATCAAAAGAATCAAGTGCGGCATCTAGATCTTTCTCAAGAACAGCCTCCTCAACTTTTGGAGCAAGTTCAACCTGCTTCTTCACATAACCATCAGTTTTCTCCCCTGGTAGCACCTCATACCTTGCCTGCATAAGAATCATAACTTAAGCTTATGATCTCCTATGGAGTCACCTGAACTCTAGAAAATGGTCAAATTCTTATTTACTTTGATTTCATCTGTAGTTCTACCCAAGCACTTAGCCAATACATCTAAAGCAATATCAGTCAAGCCAGTTTCTTGGATAGTCTCCCTACATACAAAAATAGAACAATTTAACAAGACTTTTCTAACAGAATCCTTCACAATAATAGAACGCATTCGTTAACTTTTTACCGTAGAATATAATCGTCGTTATGTTTGAACTCTTTTTTTTCTTCTTCATCATCAACTAACTCATCTTCACTATCACTACAAATCAAAGCTTCACCATCACTATTTGGGTCATAGTAAATTCTCCTTCGACCAAGAACAGATTGATCATCTGACATTCTCTGATTTCTGTACATTTATAAGAAAACCTATTAGCATAGTAGCGTAGAATGTAAAAGATAAAAGAAGAGAAGAGATCAAGCAAAACCAATAACAACATATATAACCTGTCCAGAAAAATCCACGTGGTATATGGGGGAAGTTTCGTCACTTCAGGCAATTTAACAGGTCGAATTGAACTCTTCCCACCCAAATTTCCACCCAAAAGCATGCTTGATGAGGCACTCGAGCACTCCTCTAGGAAAGATGTGCCATCTCTTTCACCAGTAGTTAGTTCATAATTATTCTTAGCGCACAGTGCATCGTGTTGCTTTCTTGTTAGCATGTAAGAATCAGCATCAGTTGAGTTTAGCGCATTGTTTCTTCTTAGTTTTGACAAATTGTATGTATGCTGTGTGAAAGTCCTGAGCTTCTGTTTATTTGCCTCTATTTTTTCCTGAGTCAAGTACAATGCAACTGTTACGTTCTTATGTAAAATATAGTATTTAAAATGCTTTTTGTTATCCTCTATTGATCATGTAAATAATAAATAAATAAATTGTTACAGTAGGAAATAATTAACTGCAAAATAATATTCAAATCACCTTTATAGAAGAAAAACGGCCAGCAGTAATTTGCTTCTTTATTGAGTCAATCAATGTCAATATCTCGCGTGAACTACCGGTTCCTGCTTTACCTCCATTTATCTGAAACCAATTAAAAAGCAAGTTAATAACTCCACTTATCTGAAACCAGTTCAAAAGCAAGTTACAGTTATTAAATGCAATGAGAACAGTCATTTATAGTAAACCAAATAATTCTCATGCATTTAAAGAACAAAACTATTACTTTTCAGTATCACAAGAAACAGGCTGACCAGTGGTTTGTCAAACCGTCTATGTTATTAATAAGCCAAAAAAAAATGAAGATTCCATCATTTATTCATCTTTACGGATTTGATTGCTGTTGCATGCACTGGAAGAGTTTGATCTTTACTATTACAAAATCCATCATGTGTTAATGAAAATAATAATAACCAAAACGTGAGAATTACACGCGCATTGCAAAAATGACTTGCAACAGGATTTATTCACGTGTTGCAAATATATTTCCCATAAATGACTTGGATTGATGGATTCAGCAGAGACTACTATTTTGCAAAGAATTGCTCCAGAAACAACAATGTAGCTAGATCCCCTACAGCATTATTGATAACTGACTATATTCCACTTAATCCGGTGAAGGAAAATAAGGCCAAAATCGAACCAGAGATGAGTCAGAGCAAAGAAGATCTGATTCAAAAGAAAGAAAAAGTAGATCAGATAACGCACTTTTTGACCACTTGACGCCTGAGATTTGCTAGCTGAAGCTGAAGCTGAAGAGGACGCCTTAGACGCCATCTCTTCCCACCGAAACCCTAATCTCACTTCCGTCTCACCTCGCTTCTCCCGCTCTTAGCCTCCCCGGTGGCATTCGCGTAAATTTTACAAAGAGCAGAGAGACGGCGCGCGCGCGAGAGAGAGAGAGAGAGGAGAGAGAATGCGGGTACGGAAACGGCGAGAGAGATTTTGGGGGGAAGCACGGAGGCCGGGTTTATTGGGTTTGGTTTGAAATCGTAGATTCGTGGAATCCGAAACAGAGAGCAGAGGAGATAAAGAGCTGATACGCTGCTCCGCGCGCATCTATAATCGACACCATTTCCTTCTTTTCAAGTAACATGATGTAAATTTTCTTTGTATTTGACCAGCTTTTAAAAAGATAGCAACAATATTTAGAAGCAAGAAATTAATTTTATTATTAAAAAATTACCATATAAATGCTCATGCGTCAGGTTTTAGATGTAAACTTACGATTCTTTTGATAATAAAAAAAGTTGTGCTATTTTTCAAATGCTTAAAATTAGACAGTAAAAATACTCGTCTTTCACATTTTATATAATCCAATGATATGTGAAAAGGTTTCTAAGTTATTTCTAAGGAATGTTGGCGCTACACAGAATGTCAGCATAAAATTTCAAAGTAGATTCTGCTATCTACCAGTGACCTAACACTAATGCCAAGGATTATGATATTAATTAATGCTAGGACGGTTGTGTCCAAACATATAGTTTTGCTAATTAAAAAGTTAATTATCTAAAGAATGGTTGGGATATGCACCACATGATTTAAGCCCACACACACCCCACCCCCCCCCACCCCACCCCCCGTCAGAGAAAATACGATGAGGTCTCAGTCGTCAGATTTAACTTTACACGAATCTCAAAGCACAAATAATACTGCCCCCTCCAATCACCCGAATAGGCACCGGCTGAGAGTAAATCCGGACCGTAAAGTGATTTACTGTTCTGTATAATATTACAGAGGATACTGGTCCGTCTCAAAGAGGGTAGGTGTCTCTTGTATTAACTATAAATTGATATCAATATCAATTTGTCGAAGACTTGTGAAAAAGTGCTAGACCTCTTTCATCATTTTATAGTCAATCCGACAAAAAGTTTAGGTCAAGTTCACCTCATATTACGCCAAAAAATCATTGTTTAATCTTAATATTCTTGACTGTTTGACAGTGCACAATTGATATATAAATTAATTAGGGTTTAATTTGAAAATTAGATCAAATATTTTTTTTTTGGTTGTTTTAGTAATTAATAAGATCGGGTTACTGCTATAGTTTTTGGATTTTGTGTGGAAGTGAAGAACAAGGTGTAAAACTTGGCCAAGCCCGAAGAGAAATGAAACACTCACTTTGTTCAATTTTATGAGAATTTGTACATTTCGATTCGGAGGAAACTCAAAACACATATAAATTGTTGATCTCTCTGTGAGTTTTCCAGTAAATTTTATTGAGTGAGGCTATGGTGCTATGCATAGCACGGATGGTTAGTGTACTACGGCTCAATATGGTACTTTTTAAAATCCTAACGGTCGATCCGACCGTTCAATGTGATAACCATATGAATATGTACTTGCAAACTAAATTTTATATTTTTTCGAATTTTTTTACTATTTTTTCAGATAGGTAGAATTTTGATGGTCCAGAATTTAAAAAAAAACACTGATTTTTCTACCTATCTGAAAAAATAGTAAAAAAATTCGAAAAAATATAAAATTTAGTTTGCAAGTACATATTCATATGGATATCACATTGAACGGTCAGATCGACCGTTAGGATTTTAAAAAGTACCATATTGAGCCGTAGTACACTAGCCATTGGTGCTATGCATAGCACCATAGCCTCACTCAATTTTATTTCATCTCAATCAAAGTTAGAATGACAGAGTGATGGTCAAAATACAAACAAACGTCAAGGCTGAAACATCAGTTTCGAGTTTCGACCAGTGTCTCGAGCCAAAATAGAATGACCAAATTTGCACCTATACTGCTTAAGGCCGTAACCCCAGTTCCACGCTGAAAAGGAGACCGAAACAAACTTCTATGGAGGGTCAAGAAGTGAAGACCATCAGTACTAGAGGAATATTAAGTTGTTACTTGTGAGTTCTCTTATTTCCTTTTTTTAATTTTAGATCATTTTTTAGAATTTTTTTATTATTTTTTTCGGATAGAAAATTCATTAATTTGAAAGTTTGTGGACCATTAAAAAAAAAGGGATTCTCCACCTATTGAACAAAATAGTAAAAAAAACCGATTTTTTTTTTAATATCCAAAAAAAAATTCAAATTTTATATCTTGTTTGACAAGATTTTGAAAAATGCCCAAATCACAGTTTTAATTCATGGTTTTAGGCCCCAAAACTACAGAACAAATCACAGTTTTAGCCCACTCAAAACTGAAGAACGAATCCATAGTTTCGTAAAACCGGAAATTAAAATTGCGGTTTAGATCTCAAAATAGATTTTTTTTTCATGAAACCGGAAACTAAGTTCACGGTTTTAGGTTTTTTTAATTTTTTAATTAAACATAAAATTTTATAATTTATTTATTTTTTATATTGAAATATTAGAAATATTTTATATATTTCTTTGAAAATAGATAAAATACTATATAATTTGATTTATTAGAAAGATCGCGACAAATAACGCGGATCAACATTTTTCAGGCTAGATTTTTTGCGGCTGTAAGAAAAATTAAAATATCTCTTGGTGTGTTATTGGAAAAAAAATAATAAAGTAATAAGATTATTTTTTTACTTGCAATCTTATCGAATCAGCAATTTTTTTTTTGGAAGCGAATATGGGTTTCCGCGGAGATAAAAGTTTGCATTGGCTTCCAAAATAAAGATTGTTTTGCTGTTTTGATTCGATGGCCCAGATAAAAAAAACAGTGGCCCAGATAAAAAAAACGCCAATGGAAAGAAACGATGGCCCAACTTTTTACCCATATACAAATTAAAAAAAAATTTGGGCCCCCTGGATTTTTGGGCCCGGGGCCATCGCCCTGGGTACCCTGGGCCAGGGCCGGGCCTGATAGATAGAATACATGAATAAATGAATTGCATTGACACCTCTATGGCTCTATGTGTTGGAGTGAGGCTACGGTACTATGCATAGCACGGTTTGGTATGTGCTACGGCTCAATATTTGATTTTTCAAAATTCTAACAGTCGATCCGAACCGTTCAACATGATTATAAAATGAATATGTACTTGCAAACCAAATTTTACATTTTTTTTGAATTTTTTGACTATTTTTTTAAATAGGTAGAAAATCACTGTTTTTGGATGGTCCAAAATTTTCAGATTAAGTGATTTTCTACCTATCTAAAAAAATAGTAAAAAAGTTCGAAAAAATGTAAAATTTGGTTTGCAAGTACATATTCATTTTATAATCATGTTGAACGGTTCGGATCGACTGTTAGAATTTTGAAAAATCAAATATTGAGCCGTAGCACATACCAAACCATGCTATGCATAGTACCGTAGCCTCACTCCTATGTGTTGACAATTTTATTTAAAAGAATTCTAAATTATCGATATCTTAATATCTAGAGTAGAACTAGGATTCCTAAATGATCGATATCTCAATATCTAGAATAAAATTAGAATGTTTTTAAAAGTTTATCAAAATTTATTAGATTGACTTCAAACGATCAATCAAATTGTTGAATCTAATCTATTTCACGAGTAATGTGTTTACATATAAAATTTATAAATTTATAAATTAATTTAGTATAAAGGCTGGTGATAAAAGAACTCAGTGAGTTTAAGAACACCGATAGTTCTCATCTAGCCCAGCCACCAAAAGAATTATTGAATCAGCAGGCAACAAAAGAATTATTGAATCAGCAGGCAACAAAAGGAAGTCCAATGAAGGCTATTACTGAATGCCCAAGTCACCAAAAGAATTATTGAATCAGCAGGCAACAAAAGGAAGTCCAATGCATTAGCCCAGCCGAATTTGATAAAAAGGAAACAGGGCAAGGGGAAAGAAAAGGAAAGTGTCGAGGTCATGTTCAATCCTGAAGGCTTTTACGAAGTTCAAGTTCAATATGAACACATATCTAAATTAGCTGCTGGGTGTGGATTCAAAGACCAAGATATATCAAAGATCATTCAAGAAGATAATGCTCAACGTCAGGAGCAGGCAGCAGAACAGAGCACCGAACCGGTCACAGTTCAAGAGGCAGAACCGACCACAACACATGAGGATAATGAAGAACAAGATCAAGCCTTGGAGAGATTTGAGCTTGACTCAAATGATGAACTGTCCTCGGATGAGGAGGCGGTTTGAAGAATCCGTGCTTTCGTAGCGGAAGATTGGTTGTTCAATGGTTATCAAATGTTAACAAAACTAAGAAAATTAAAGGTTTTATCTTGGAATGTAAAAGGGCTAGGCAGTGTTGAGAAATGCGAAGTTGTTCGAAATGTAATAAGATCCTCTAGATGTGATGTTGTAATGCTTCAAGAAACAAAGTGGAATGAATTTAACTTGAATTATTACTCGAGAGTTCTTCCGTCTTTTTTTCAGAAAGAAGGGGTTGTGTTGCATGCTATTAACTCATCTGGTGGCTTATTTGTTGCTTGGAAACATGGTTACCTTCTAATTAATTCTTGGGCTACTAAACACACATGTTCGGCCATATTGCAACAAATCAACTCGGGTGCCTTCTTCGTGGTTACTAATGTATATGGCCCTTCGGTCGATGACCAAAAGCTGCTCTTTATACAAGAACTCAGACGGGTAGCAACTCTGGTGCACTTTCCATGGATGATAGGGGGTGACTTCAACTTGGTTCGGTGGCTTATCGATAGATCGGGTGACCAAAGAAATTTCGCACTCATGGCGGCGTTCAATGATTTAATCCGAGATTTGGATCTCATTGATATCCCGTTAAAAATAGGAAATTCACTTGGAGCAATAACAGGCCTGACCCATCTCTCTCTAAGCTAGATAGAATTTTTCTTACCCCGGATTTCTCTTCACAATTCCCTATTATCTCTCTTATTGCGCTAGAGGTTCTAGCTTCGGATCATGCTCCGTTGCTACTCCACTGTGCAAACGGGTCAAGCCCGAAGAGAAGTTTTAAATTTGAGCTGTTTTGGCTTTCCAATAACCAGGCAACTTCAATCATAGAATCGGCCTTGAGTGCTTTAAACAATTCGGCTCAGCTGACGAGCTTACAACAGTTCAAGAGGTGCTGTGAACAAATGCATGTGGAATTAAGAAGATGGCACTGTCAGAATTTCACAGAGATTGAACAGCAGCTACAGTTTTGCAAGAAGACCATAATGTTCCTAGACTGAATAGAGGAAATGAGACTATTGCAAGGGTATGAAAGAAGATTTAGAATTATGGTCAAGGAGCGGGCATACAGGTTAGCCTGCATCATCGAAAATAGATGGCAACATAGAGCTCGCTGCAAGTGGCTCAAGATGGGCGATAAAAACACCCGATATTTTCATGCGGTGGCCTCGGCAAGGCATCGAAGAAATAGAATTTCTGCTCTTAAGCAAGGAGCCGAACTGCTAACGGATGAAAAGAGAATCCGAGATGCCTTCAAAATGCATATGGAAAGCTTACTGGGAGTTGAAAACACTGTCCTCCAGTTTACACCCGAAACACTATATCCAGCAAATCCACATCTTACCACCCTTGAACATCCGATTACAGAGGAGGAAGTGGAGATAGCGGTTAAGCAGTTGGCTTCCAACAAGGCTTCGGGACCTGATGGGCTCCCGAATGAACTCCTTAAAATTCATTGGCCAACTTTGAAAAAGGGGGTCCTCGATATAGTCCAAAGTTTTTATCACCATGCAGTGGACTTATCGATTATCAATCAAGCCAATATAATCATGATCCCGAAAAAAGAAGCTTCAGAGAAGGTGGGAGATTATAGGCCTATTAGTGTCATGAATTTGATTCCCAAATTGATCTCAAAAATTTTAGCAAATCGATTGAGATTGGTTTTGCCGGATTTAATTTCTCCAAACCAAACCGCCTTCATCCAAGGTCGTCAGATAACTGAAAATTTCAATGCCACACGAGAAATGCTTCATCACATCTCCAAAAGTGGCAAGTCGGCTTGCTTCGTCAAGATCGACTTTGCTAAAGCATTCGATTCGGTGAATTGGACTTACTTGCGACATCTCATGAGGGCAAGGGGTTTCCCAGTAAGGTGGATAACATGGATTGATCACCTCCTGCGTACGGCATCTTCTCGTATTGTAATGAACGGGGGGGAATCAGATTTTTTTAATCATAAGAAGGGGTTATGCCAAGGAGACCCGTTATCCCCTATGTTGTTTGATTTGGCAGTAGATGTTCTCCAAAGAATGGTTGCGATATTCAATGTCTCGGTACGACAAGGGATTACTAGAAAATTGAATAAGGCAATCATAATTCACCAATATGCGGATGACACAGTCTTCATAGTGGATGGCACTAATTCTACAATTGTATCGCTCAAAATCATATTGAGATTATTCTCGGCAGTTTCGGGCTTGACCATTAATTTTCAGAAGAGCTCATGGATTCCGATTAACATATGTCCAACTCGCATCACAATGATCACAACTATACTTGGCTGTTCACTATCCAATTTCCCAATAAACTATCTCGGATTGCCACTAACATTGAAAAGACCGACTAAAGCTCTCTACATGCCGCTCATCGAAAAGCTTGAATCTAGGCTTGCTGGATGGAAAAGTCGGCTTCTATCTCGAGGAGGTCGATTGCAACTTATGAATTCGGTCTTAAGCTCCATACCAATTTACTTCATGTCCTCCTTTCTACTTCCTAAGTGGGTGCTTAATAGGCTTGATCGAATTCGAAGGAGCTTTCTGTGGGGGAAATCTGACAACAGGAAAGGTATTTCTCTTATCAATTGGAGGGTAGTGTGTACGCCAAAACAGTATGGGGGAATGGGGGGAGCAAACCTCATGATGCGAAATTGGGCATTGCTATTAAGATGGTGGTGGCGATTGTACCGACAGCCGAACTCTTTATGGTCCAAAACAGCAACCCAACTCAGGTCGGTCACACCGCGACAGATGCACAACATATGGATGCGTCAAGGTTCCTTCTTCTGGATGCAACTACTCAAGATAAAACCGCTATTTGATATGTGTACCAGTTGGCAAGTCGGTACTGGTACCGACATCTCTTACTAGTTTGATGCTTGGACCCACCCGATTATGGCCTCCTTGGATGTACCACAAGTTTCTAATCGGAACTGGTCATTACAGAAAGCCATTCAGCAAGGTTTACGGGGGCGGCACAACTCCACATCCGCTACGGTGGCAGCACAAGACCTGATGGTATGGCATTGGTCAAAAAATCAGGAATGCTCGGCAAAATCAGCATATGAAGTACTGGTATCGGGTGGCCAAACAAAATACAAATTTACCTATATTTGGTACCTTAAAATACCCCCAACGGTGCGGGTATTTGCCTTCTTACTCCTTGCCGGCAAGTTGTTAACCCATGATGTTATGCTAACCAGAGGGCTGCAGAGTGAATTACAGTGTGCGGTCTGTCAAAACTGCCCAATCGAGACGGCTGCGCACCTCTTCTTTAGGTGCAGCTTTGCAAGAAATTTCTGGGCCACTCTCTCTTCACATCTTGGTTTTACAATTCCACTTTCGGGGGGCTGATTTGCAAACAACAGTACAAAGATCTTGGCAGGCTTGTAGGAGAAGGATATCACGAGATCGGTGGGCGGTTTACTTCTTGGCTGGATGCTGGATGTTGTGGAGATGTCGGAATAAAAAGATATTTGAAGCAAAAAACACACACCCGCGCTGGGCAGCAGAACAGGCGGTGCAGGAGGCCAAAATATGGTGGCAGAATTGTTGATAAGAGGGGTGTTCAGTTGTATTTTTTCTGTTGTTGTTCTGTAATTTTTTCGTATATTAAGCTATACTCAATATATCACTGATAGCCTCTATCGGTTTTTCAAAAAAAAGATAGTTCTCATCTAGACTATTTCAAAAGTAGCAGTTTGTTTCTTCTTTTTTCAAAAAAAAAAAAAAAAATTCTTTTGTAATTAAATAACAGGCACTACAGATAAAGAGTTTTTTTTTTTTTTCCCTTTTGAGTTAAAACTATATAAGGTTAACAGTTAGAAAATCATACTAATTTTTTACCAGTTCACAACAGAAATAGTAATATTATTTCATCATTTAGTATTTTTCGTAATAAGCCCATCAAAAAGTCAAAAGAAACAATGTCAAAAAAAATTAATGCACTGAGCTGAGATGCGTTCGCTTCTTCTTGCGTACCACTATTTCCTTTTCTTTTCTTTTTTCTTTTTTTTTTAGAAATCCGTAGGCAAGGTATCACTATTCCTGATAGCATCTGGACCATCCATCTTGGATTGTAAGCTAACCGGCCCTCCTAAAAAGAATGAGATAGGAGTAGGTCCGATGGGCATCGGACCTACATTTAGGTTCAATTAGCTCTAGGACCGTACGATTAGCATCAAGATCTATGCGGACGGAAATTGATACAGAATTGCACGGATTTTGATATATACACACGAATCTTAATGCAGATCGAATGGTCATATCACCCATCGAACCAAGGTAGGTCCGATGGGCATCGGACCTACTCTGATTCCAAAAAGAATAGGAGGACGGTTCGAGGACATCGGATCAAATCAGTCTGATATTTGGTTGGAATTGTTCAATGTGTATCGAAATTTGCACATATAATTTAAAAATTTGTACGGATTAATTTCGTACAAATCTTGATACGAATCAGATAGTTCCTACTGGATATTCAGGAACGGAGTTATATACAATATATGGGGATTAATTGACATCCATTTTTATTTTATTTTTGTATTTATATATGATTTTCTATATAATTTAGAATATAATGTCATGAATACTGTAAATCAATCTCATTCTCAGTATAAAAAATTTATATGATTAATTTTAATTGTGTGTTTGATCTTTATAGTTCGAAAGTTTGACTCTACCATGCGTGTATCGGGCCGCCCCCACTCTCTCCTAAAAAGGTGTCCGTAAATAAAATGATACTCTCCCATTTTAAGTCCAACAAATGATACTCCCAAAAACGTTATATGTTATATATCGTGTCATCTTAATATCGTCTCACTCACTATTTAAATTGGTGGTTTGAACTCTGCAGTGAATCATACATAACAGGAGAGCCTTCATATCTCGAGATGTTTTTTTCGACAATGGAGAGGATCCAAGGCCTTGATAGTGAGCTACAAAAAATTGTACTTGACTGTCATACTTAAACCAAAATTTTTTAACTCTCAACTGTTCTCCAATGCATTTTGTCCAAAATTTGTACCACCATCTTTTCCGAAATAATAAAAGCACCTCAGTCCTAAAAGTATTTGGTGTGTATGTTATTAAAAAAGTATGGACTCCAATTAGAATAAGTATGCACGCAGCAGCAGCACGCTACTTAAAAATTGTAGAATAACAAATAACTTAACAAAGGGGTCTCAACTCTCAATGCTATTACGGTCATTAATCTGATGCCGGGCAGCTGTGTGTTATGATACCAGCATGTACTTCTCTCTCTCTTTTCATACCTTCTCCAACACGGAACATTAGAAGTGCAAGGTCGGAACCATTTTTCGGTATTTTTTTTTGTTTTTGGCAAGATTCCTTGGTATTAAGCTCTGTAACAATCTGTTTTTATTAATGAAAGCTGGCAGCTATGCCACTTTTCTCCAAAAAAAGAATTCGCTGTAAATGTGAACTAATTTTAGGTTTGATCTCCAATTGTGAAGTATATCAAATAATAAGTGTATGTTATCCAAATATTAGTGTTTGCTGCCAAAACACCGAGACCTTCTTGTTATAAAAAAAGTAAAAATGATGTGAAGGTTGTTTAAACCACACAACACAATTCAAATCTGATTAATATGCAACTAAATTCAGGCAAATATTTCACTAATCCAAAAATACATAGGAAGATGTGCTGAGTAATAGTTAGGAGTTACAATTAAAGAGGACAGGAATGATTTAATTTTCATAAAAAATAATAACATTATCATTTTCAATGTATCATCAATACACCAGGGCATAGCCAGGAATTTCATCAGAGGTAGGCAAAAAATAAATTATTTTTAAATATTATTATTTTTATTATTTAATTTATTATAATTTTTTTTATAAAATTAAAATTGTTAACACATCTTTTCTTAAAAATAAAGATATTTTTTATTTTTAAACAATACAATAAAAAGATCATGTTAAAATAACTTTCATACTAGCTTAGCATGAAAGTTAATTTGTATTAAATAGAAACAAATTGTAAAAAGTTAATTTGTATTAAAATAGAAACAAAATGTAAAAAGTTAATTTGTATAGAAAATAATGTTAGAACAAACATATATTACTAAAGTTTACTACATTTACAAGTTAAACATGTATAATATATATGGAGGAGGGATCCAATTACACTCTTTTTTTTTGACACATCTTGACACTTTTTTTATAGGTCAATTTTGCGATTTTAAAGTCCAAATAGTCGATCCGAACCGTTCAACATGATAGATATATTAAAATGTGCTTGGAGATCAAATTTTACATTTTTTTTGAATTTTTTTACTATTTATTAAGATGATTACAAAATCGTTGTTTTTCAATGGTTTGAAAACAACGATTTTGTAACCATCTTAATAAATAGTAAAAAAATTCAAAAAAATATAAAATTTGATCTCCAAGCACATTTTAATATATCCATCATGTTGAACGGTTTGGATCGACTATTTGGACTTTGAAAATAATGTAAATGTATGAAAACATTAAATCATAATTGTAAAAAATAATAATTAAATTTTTCATTATAATTTGTGATTTCGACAAACTTTTTTAAAACTTAAAAATTAAATTGACTCACTACATGTTAAAAACGTTCAAATAACAAAGCACAATTGTCTTGATTGATGTCAGGGCTCAAGTAACCTCTCATGGCCCAAATAACTTCTCATGACTCTGTGAACCAATTATTATTTTTAATTTTAATGCTCAATGGATCAATACACCAAGTGTATTTAGGAAGAAGTATTTGATTAACTTTCTCCTCCACATGGACCACATACCTCCGTTCTTTTCATTTCTTCCCAAATCAACGAAATTGATAAATTCAAATTGATGCACAAAAAAGGCTGAATCAAGCCACATCTAGAGAGAATCATGACAGGGATGGGCAATGGATCGAAACAGGGATAGGCAATAATCTAATTTTATTCAGATTTACAAGTATTTTTCAAAATCCAGGAGTAAACTAGCTCCGCCTACCCCTGGCCCATACTAGCTCTGCCTATGAATACACCCCTTCAATAAATTGGGATACCATTATCATTTTCATAGTATCATCATTCCATACAGAAAAGTAAGACAAATAGTCCTCTTAACTTTAACTATTCATAAACCTCGCAATAACTGTTAGAACTAATACAAGCAGACCATACATAAAAAGTGACAAATGAATACAGCCTAAAGTACACTATAAATAATCCCCTTCTAGAAACCTAGATGCCAAATACACGGGCAATACCATCATCTGAGACTGGAACAGTGGAAGTACCATCAGCAGTTGGGGCCAGAGACTGTACCATACTATGGCCTTTGAAAGTTCTTTCACAATTTCCAGATAAACTGTCCCAAATAGGCACTTTTCCATCTATGCAACCACTTGTCACATATTGGGTTGTGCCGAGCCATGCCACAGATGTTATTCCCTCCTGTGAAATTGTTCGAATTGCCCCAACGTTTTATCATTAATGAAAAAACAAGCCAAGAAAAGGAAACAAAAGTTTTCATCTGTCCCCAAAAATTGGAAAGCTCATCTGCTGGACAGACATAACTGCACCCCTCATCACCTTGTTTCTCAAAAAGAGTGAGAAATAGTATTTTTGGCATTATTTTAAGAAGATGGGAACTGACAGGGCTTCATAATCAGAGGGATATATGTGATTTCATGTTCTATAGGCATAGGCATGCTATATTACCATCATACTGTGCCATGAAGCTCCAGCAAATCAGACCAACCAACAAATGCCAGCAGAAACCAAAATGACTCATAATTGTTTTTTATTTTTGAAAGTTAGTAGCTTTTAAGTGCTAACTAATAATTTCATTGATAAAAAAAACGAACTTACAATGAGTCAAATGACTGTAATCGTAAATTCACTCTTTTATTCTCACAAAATCCTCTAAACTACTCTAAATAACTCTAATCTTCTAATCTCACTTATATACATACATAATTACTCTATTAGCTTAATCACTATTGCTCTATATGACCGGATCCGTTCTTTCGACCGCCGCCGCGCTCCGACGTCCGGATCTACTCACCTGCGCTCCGATCAAGATGGCGTAGAGGCTCAACGCTCTGAGCTCCAATGATACCGCACTCTCGGCTTCAATTGGCTCCGATCCCTCCCTCTCTCTCATTATCCTCTCCTCTCAAGGTAGAGGCGAGAGAGAGGGGAGACACTTTGTCGAAAGAGAAACCTAGAAGGGGTGAGTGAGAGGTGGACTAAAAGTAGAGATGAGTTGACTCATAATTGTTAGGAAGTTGTGATCAAAACCAAAACCCAACCCAAGCAATCACCCAGTCCCCAAAGAAAATAAATAAATAAATAAACGAAAGAAATAATCCCATATCAATTTGGCAACCATGACAAATGATAAAACAGTTGCCAAAATAAAAAAGAAGATAAGATTGTATATACCGTTCTCTCTTAGTCTAGATAGGTTGCTTGTCAAATTTGGTGTAATAAGAGAACTTCTTGATCACTGATTAAGTGTCAATAAAACTAAACTATTATTCTTTCAAGCTGCTTAATGGATGACCAATTGGTTCAATTGCATCAAATTTGATACATAACATATCTAAACTATAGAGAAGGTATTTGTATTTGTATTTTTCTATTTTATAAACTGTTTGGTTGGTTTGTCATGGCCGGGAAACATATTTGTTGTCAACATTACTGATCCCAAGAAAGAATGACATTACAATTAAATGTTATTTATAGAATAACCTGAAGTCAATCATTCATCAACCGAAATCTAGTTGAGCCCAAGTGACTCAAAACCAAAATAAATCGAATCCCCAAGGTGTTATGTACTGCTGACGAACAGCATTGAATGAATCATTAAACTTTTTAAAAATAAGAAATAGTTCCCCACCCGCCGCCGTAGAAGATTAGAATGATGTGGTGACATAAGTGATGACAGCAGGCTCCATGTCGTACTTCAACGTAATTTGAACAATTCTTAGCACCATACCAGTATGAACCGACTAACCAAAAGAATACAAGAATCATGAAAGTTGAAGTTTTGTACCACCGTACCAGTATAAACCAACCAATATAACAATTCTTAGCATAACAGCACACGTATCCTATAAGTTTCCAGCTCTTACAATTTACAAACTGAATCCGAGTGAAACTTTTGTTTTGTTTTCAATTGTTTTAGAAACACAATCTCAAAAGGTACTAAACGAATGAAATTATAATTCGTTGACATGAGGAGAGGCAGAGGCAGAGAGAGACAAATTACCAAGTCAAGTCGTAGGGAGAGGAAGATATAGGGTTTAACTCCACCTAGGGTTTCACGGGGTTTCAATCGCTGAGAGAGAGAGAGACGACGAGGATTAAGTCATAGTGGAAAGCATCAGTCCATCGCCGGAGTAAGAGAGAGAAGCGGCGGCGGAGTCGCAGGAGAGAGGGAGCCACGGCGAAGAGAAGAATTTAAAAGGAGAGAGGGAGCCAGATGATGGAGCAAATCTTAGCGCAGACGGCAGATCCGATGTCTCCTGTATTTTTTTTTTTTAGAGGAAAGCACTTGACTCTCAAGTCTCAACTGAATTTCGAACGGATTTTACATTTCACATAAAAAAATATTATTCATGATTAAATCAAATATTAGTCTCCTGTATTTTTTTAAGGAAAGCACGTGACTCCCAACTGAATTTCGAACTTATTTACATTTCACATAAAAATATTTTTCATGACCAAATCAAATATTAGTTCTCTACCTTTTTTTTCCCCTCTTTGTATTAGTTTTAAATATCAGCCACTATGTTTGATGATTGTCATAAATTTTGTCAACATAAATGATTTTCCTCCTGTACCTTGAAACCAACGAATTCAGATCCTCTGTGTTACTCGAGAAAATAAAGTGAGTCTCAGCCGGTGGATTTAAATTTACACGAATCTCAAAGCACAAATAATACTGCCCCCTCCAATCACCCGAATATCCACCGGCTGAGAGCTCATTTTACTTTCTCGAGTAACACAGAAGATACTGGTTCGAAACCAACACCCCCCCCCCCACAACCCAACCCCCAATTAACTATTTTGTAAGATGAGTAGAATTAAAGTGCCTCATTGTTTTTATACTTCAATTATGTGTCACTTTTTATTTTTTATTTTCAAAGTCCAAATAGTTGATTTAAACATTTTAACATAATCTCCATATTAAAAAGTATTTGGAGACTAAATTTTATATTTTTTTAGAATTATTTTACTAACTTTTTTTATAGATAAAAAAATTATTGTTTTTAGATGGTAAAAAATCTTCCGAAAAATTGTGATTTTATATTTATCTAAAAAATAGTAAAAGATTTTCAGACTTTAAAAGTCAACTTAATTGACAGAAGCATGTTTACATACTTTCAAAAGGCATATATAAATTCAATTCAATTGGCTCAAAATCGTTGCTACCGCAAAGTAGAAGAATGTATTTGAGACTTCCATTCCTATAGTTTTGCAAAAGACGGGTCTAAAAATAACATTCTTTTTCAAATCAAGAGTTTGGGATGTAATTGAAATGTCATTTTGATTATTGTAAATGAAATTTTCAGTTGGCATTGATTCGTATCATGATTTGTCAAATTTTTATAAATTCTGAATTGTAGAGGTGTTAAGAATGATAGAAGTTTAATTTGGTGGGCACTTCTTTGTTCCTCATAGAATTATAATGTTTATGTGGTTAATCTCTAGAAATATAATTCTGACTAAACACAACTTAATTAAAAGAGGTTGGATAGGTCAGCTAAACTGTTACTTTTGTGGTCAGGAAGAGAATGTTAATCACTTGTTTGTGCATTGTACATAATGTGAAGAAGATATGGTTTTAGATGGGACGACAATGTCAACTTTTTTTTTGTTGATTGATCTTCTTTTAAGAAATTATTAATTTTGCTTTGACCTTCAAAGGGAGCTCTAGGACTGCTTGTAATATCATAATTGCAGTTTGTTGGAATGTTTGAAACCCTGACAATGCTTAGGTTGCTACAGTGGGAGAGTGCTGCTGATGGTGATCAAGCTACAGGCCATGCTTTGTAATTTAGTTTAGCTGAAGTATGTTAGTTGGAATGCAATGATGTTGTTTTGCAGTAAGGGTGACTCTAGAGTTGAGTTTTGGCTCAATTGGCTATCAGTGCCAATTGTTTTTCAAAAAAAAAAAAAAAATACGAGCAAGGAATATTAAACAAGTGATACTGTTTGGATGTAGAGAGTGGTTAAGAGTCTAGACCAAGTGATACTGTTTACTCAATAGTAGAGAGTGGTTAGTGGTTAGAGTCTAGACCAAGTGATACTGTTTGGATGTAATTATTCTTTTGCTAAATGCAAATGGGAATGAAAAATGCATTTCTTTAAAAAAAAATTATATCAGTAGAACTCTAGAAGAATGGATCGCTTAATTTCCTTAAAAAGTACTGAATCAGGGAGATTCGGATTTTCTGGTTTTTATCTAGTTTAGATCAAGTCTCAATGAACAATCTAGATTAGAGTTTCCCTAGTACAACTGTTTCAAAAAATATAAAATTTGGTCTTCAAGCACATTTTAATGTGGATATCAAGTTGAGCGGTTCGGATCGGACGATCTTAACTTTAAAATCAAAGATAACGAATGTGGGGTACTTTGGGGCATAAAATCAAACGGAGCATTTGAGCCCTCCTTATTTATAGGTGTAAATGTAGTATTTCAAATTATAGAATTCGGATTTTCTTACTCTGTTTTGAATTTTGGAAGTATTTAATTAGAAATCTTGAGGCTCTTGAAATAAGTTGAAAAGGCGAATTTTAAAGCATGAAAAACTGAAAACTGAAAATTGAAAAAGGCTTGTGAAAATTGATAAATAACTGAAACACAAGGAAAGGAATTAGGAAAGAGAAGCAGAAAATTAAGATAGTAAATTTTTATAAGGACGTTTTATTTACCGAATTTTTTATTTATATCCAAAAAATAAAATAAATTACAAAAAATGACAATGTTGGCGGAGGAATTCGAAATATACCCAAACCGGAAAAAAAATTTCCGGATTCAACCTCTAACTCCGGAAATTTTTTTTCCGGAAATTCAACTCAAATTCCGGAAAAAATTTATCCGGACTCTAAATCCGGAAAAATTTCTTCCAAAATCAGTCCAAATTTTCAGAAAACATTTATCCGAACTCAATTCCGGAATTTTTTTTTCCGGTTTTAGATTAAATATCCGGAAATTTTTTTTCCGAAATCGCACCGAATTCGATTATAAAAACCGCGGAGCTCTCGCTTTCACTTGCACTTCAGTCTCTCGCTCTCTCACAGTAAGTTATTTAAATTTCTAATTATTTATTTGTTAATTATTTAAAATATTTAAATTAATTTAAAAAATTTCAAAATAGTGTAGAATAATTTAAAAATTATCAAAATAGTCTAGAAAAATTTAGAAAATTTTAAAAAAAATTCGAATTGTTTTAGGAACCTCTTTCATTTTTGGATCCCTTCCGGAGCTCTGACTGTCTGATTGATCCGATCTTCGATTCAGGTTTTTTTTTAATTTTAATTTATATTATAATTAATTAGTTCATTCCAAATAATTTTTTATTTTTTAGAATATTGTCCAAATAATTTAGAATTTTTTAGAATATTCCAAAATTGTTTAGAATAATTTATAAAATTCCAAATTGTTTAGAATATTGCTAAATTAATTTAGAAAATTTCAAAATGGTGTAGAATAATTTAGAAATTATCAAAATGGTACAGAAAAAATTAGAAAATTTTAAAATGATTTCGAATTGTTTTAGGAACCTCTTTCATTTTTGGATCCCTTCGGAGCTCTGACTGTCTGATTGATCCGATCTTCGATTCAGGTTATTTTTTTATTTTAATTTTAATTTATATTATAATTAATTAGCTCATTCCAAATAATTTTTTATTTTTTAGAATATTGTCCAATTAATTAGAATTTTTTTAGAATATTCCAAAATGGTTAAGAATAATTTATAAAATTCCAAAATTGTTTAGAATATTGCTAAATTAATTTAAAAAATTTCAAAATTCTGGACCATTCTGGTATTTTCTAAATTATTCTGGACCATTCTGGTATTTTTGAAATTACTCTGGACCATTCTGGTATTTTATAAATTACTCTAGACCATTCTGATATTTTTTAAATTATTCTGGGCCATTCTGGTATTCTCTAAATTATTCTGGACTATTCTGATATTTTCTAAACTATTATGGACCATTCTATAAATTCTAAATTATTCTGGAGCATTCTACAAATTCTAAACTATTTAAAATTAAATAATTAAATATTATAAATTAAAAAAAAAAACCTGGGGTGCGCTGCGCTGGTGAGCTGGGAGAGAGGGAGAGAGGAGAAGACAGCGACGGGGTGGATTTATAGGCCCGGATTCCAGAAATTTTTTTTCCGAGATTAGCCTCCACCTTTCCGGAATTTTTTTTTCCGTGTTTAGCCTCTAAATCCGGAAATTTTTTTTCCGGATTCGGATTTCTATTTCCGGAAAATAAAATTCCGGGTTTAGAGGCTCAATTCGGAAAAAAAATTCCGGAATGGGTATTTTTCGAATTTGGCCCTAACCTTGGATATTTTTTGTAATTTTAATTTATTTTTGGATATAAATAAAAAATTCGGTTTTATTTAACATTTCAAAACGAAGGATATGTTATTACTAATCCGCTGATGACTAATGAATTTTTTCGAACCAGAGGCAGAAGTGGCAAAATTTATTGAAAGGATGATAAATTTCATTTAAAATTTTCTAACCCTTCAGCATTCCAAATTTCCAACAACAAATTTAAAAGAAATAAGAGATGATTCGATGGTCATTAAATCAAATACAGTTCAATATCTGATCGGAATTGTTAGATCCGCATCACTATTAAAATTTGTCCTAACAACTTTAAAATTCATGCAAATTAAATACGCATGAATATATATTTTTTATGAAAAAGCTTGTAAACTATCACTAAACTCATAGTTTATATTACAAGAGAGTTGTTGCACTATTAGCCAAATTTTTTATTAATATCCAACTTTAAACAAAACATAATAGAAACGCCATGTTTTTGTCAAAATTATAAAAATGTCCAAATCATTAGGAAAATTGGCAGTCCACTTTTTTCAGAACTGCCATGTTTCTTGGCAGTTGACTTGTTTTCTGAACCGCTAGGTTTTCTGGCAGTTCAGGGTATTTTCTTTCCTATAAACATGCTATATAAGCCCTATTTCTCTATCCTCCCACTCACAATCCACTCAAATTTAACAGAAAAGAAAAAGAGGAAGAGAAAGAGGAAGATAAGAGGCAAAAACATGCAATTTTTTGGTAATTTTTTCTTTATTTAATTATTTAAACTAGTAACTCAATTTTGTGATTAGTAGATCACTTACAGATGTTTACCATTTACCAAATTGTAGTTTGTTGGCAAAAAAATGTTCAGTTTACTGCATTGTAATGGAAAGTTTAAGATAGATGCATAAGGGGTTTATTACACCAAAGATCCAGCATATTCATTCTTGGTTAATGATGAAACCACAATTTGGGACTTGAAGTCTCTAGTTTACGGATACACTAGTTATAACTCAGAAAGGTGGAACTTAGAATTGGTAATCCGAATGAACATAGGAAATGGTTCTGACCGTTACTTTGCCAAATTGCCGATACAAACATAGGACGCATGGAAATCCCTATACGGGCAGTTAAAGGCGAATGGATGTATGATGATGGAACTCCCTATACTAGTCCTTACAAGTACGAAGATACTATAACTAAACTTTGTGTGACATAAATAAGCAAGGAAAACACAGAAACGAAGAATCGGTACGTGTTGGTATTGAACCGCTAGTTCATCATGCTCAGTATATCAAATATCGAACCGAATTTAACCTCTGCCCATCAAACCACCTCACTCCTAAGTAAAATATACTTAGGTGAGAAAATGTCTAATTAAGGATGTCATAAGGACTAAAATAGCCGCCGCTCACCGACCCAATTTCTCTTTCATTATTCAGTACCACAGTTGCCAAAATTCTTTGGCATTGATGTTGACGCCTCATTCTCTTTCTCCCTTCTTTTTCATTCTTCTCTTCCACACGCGCACCATCGTGTTATCCCCCACAAATAACACAGTTGAAATCCCTTCTCTCTTATCGTCTTTCAAAAACAGAATTAATTTGCTCAACTACCGCAACCGAATTAATTAGAAACTAATCAATTAATCAAAGATTCATCAAAAATTATTTCTTCTGCAAAAGATGATCGATGATTATGCAAATTTCCCCATAAGGCGTGATTAATTAATTAATTATTAAATTTTTCTAGCTTTCACCGGCAGAATTAATATATAGTAATGATGTGCAGTGGTGTTCATTGACAAATATGGAGAAAAGAAGAAATAAATGATCATATAGTAATGATGTGCAGTACGTGGTGTTCATTGACAAATATGACAAATTATGCAGTGGTGTTCATTGACAAATAAATCTGAAACATCGTTTTTGCAAATACTTTCTTCGTGAATTCTACTAATATATGATCATATCTTTTTCATATTTCAAAACTCAAACAAACTTCTCAAGGACACGATATATATCTGTGTGTGTGTGTGTGTGTGTGTGTGTGTGTAGGATGATTTTACCAGTTTAAACAGACTCTAGAACGGGAAAATTTTACATTGCACCCGTGCAACTACAGCCAAACTAGCTAGAAATTTATAAGAAATTAAAAATATAAAAGAAAAAAAAGAAAAACAAAGAACAACTACTAGTACTACCACCACTGGTTCATGACCTCTCGACTAACCGTTCCGGCAAGTACTGATTAATCCACATCAGAGCTATCAGGACTCGGTGCCTGATTAAGATCGGGATTCTTAATCCTATGCTTCTCCTTCTGTTGCGAAATAAGCGTATCAACTCTCGTTCCAACCTCTGCCGCTTTCTTCCTTATCACTGCAGCCGACATGCCTTCTGCTCCTTCGTCGGCAGTAGAAACAATCCCGACTTCAAGGTCATCTGGGAAGTTGAGGCGCGCCGAACGGCCTCTGAGACAAAACACGGCGGTGTCATATGCTCGTGCAGCGGCTACAGCAGTCAAATATGATCCGAGCCAGATACGGGACCGCTTGTTCGGCTCTCTTATCTCGGCCACCCACTTGCCCCACTTACGCATGCGAACACCTCTGTACTGCTTAGGTGGCTTCTGCTGCTTGTGTTGCTGCTTGAGGTCTTTGATAGTCATAGGAGGCAGGTGTGATGGTGGAGATGGAGGTTTGGGTTTTGAAAGGTCTTTGCTTGAGGAGCATCTCTCCGTCTCCATAGTTTGAAGGGTGGTGAATTGGTCGGTTTGGAGACCGACCTTGGTCCCTCTAGGTTTGCTTTACATCTTTAGATTTTTTATTTTTGTTATATAGCCTTGTATAATTACCAATTTTCCAAACCGACTTTGGTCCCTCTAGGTTTCCTTTACATCTTTAGATCTTTTATTTTTGTTATATATCCTTGTATAATTACCAATTTGTTGATATACCCATTTGCAACAACAACTTTCATGCACACTCCGTGTCAAGTGAAGTTGACTTTTATAGGGATATAGAAAAGAAAAACAAGCTCACACTGCAATTTGTTGCAAGTTTATATATTGAAGAACAAACATGATTAATTTATATAGAAATGAACAACAAGCTCAAATTTTACATTTAGAAAAGAGCAACAAGTCAATATATAAAAAGAAAGCTGATTGCAATAAATTGAGATAAAATAAATCCATTAGAGAGATGTTCACGTAAATATATAATTGTTTTGGGAAACTAAACGTGCTTCCCGTTTGAAAAATCCAATTTATTTTATTTTACTTCAAGTAGGTGATCATATGTTTGTTTATTCATGACTAACAACGAGGTATATCATATGAGCACCATGGTTTAACTACGTGTTCTTTTATAAAATTTCTTATTTTAAATTAACATAAAATGAAACATAAAATTTCTTAAACATGAATATTAGATTTAAAAAAACACAAAATGAAAGACTCAAGTTAATTGTCATATATAAAATGAATTTAGTTAGTACATATTCAAAATGCTTGTGCCAATTAGTCTCAACATATGATTTAAAAAATTGTGATATTGCACCCCCATGATCTTCTGAATGAAATAAAGATAACTCCATGAGATATATGGATTTATGGGGAGATAGTATTTGCACCAAATAACTACAAATATCAAAGAAACTTTATACCATTGTGAGGATGTACGAACATAATTAGAGAGAACAAAATTCTAGAGGAATTCAATGTTAAATATTTTCAGAGTCAATTAGTTTTGAAAATTAATTTTTCAAGAACTAATTTTAAAATATTTTGAAATCACAAAACTAGGTAAATAGATATCTTTTAAGTCTCACATATTTTTTGTGCATAAGCAATAATATTTGACTAATTTATTTGGATATGTTCAAGATCTTAAAAAGTCAATAGACTAGAATTTGTTACTGTTTGCCATGTGTTGACGCCTTGACAGCTATTAAAAATAATTGAAAACTCATTTTTTTGTGTGCATATAATTGAGATCGATATAGGATTTTAATTTATTATTTCAATACAAATTAAATAGCACTGACAATGTTTGACACAAAAATATCATATATATGCATATACGTACTCACCAGAGATTGAATCTTAAAATTTTTAAGGGCTTTATATGAAAATATCCCAATTTGAATTATTTTTAGTGAAGAGTTGTCAGTAGTGCTTAGTTGGGATTAGGTTATTTCTCCTGTGCTGTACTTGATTGATGAAAATGATGTCCATTCATTCAATTGTGTGGTGGACCAAAATTTTCTACCGTACTTTTTGTGGGCTCTAATTTTCTCATTTATTAATTAATTGGCTCACTAATCACTCACCTTTCGTTTTCGATCATGTATTATCCATCACTTGAAATGAATTTTTTTGTTTGGACTTTTGACATCATGTTGTTTGAGTTGGTACTAATTACTAGTGAAACAACATAAAACAAGCGTCTTTGGTGAACTACATTTTAAAATGAAAGACATGGGTTGTTATTAAAATCAAATTGAAAATGATAAAACAATTTGTAGATGTTTTAAAAAATTCAACCTCAAATTCATTGCAAGTTTGAATGGACACCATTTTCATCTATAGTTTACCTGTAGTCATTTCATCTTTAGTTACCTTTGATTGAGAATTAAGAAATTTTTATCAAAGTTTTTTATTTTTCGAATAAATTAATGTCTCTTATTTTAAAATCCTTAACTTTTGTAGGACTAGCTGCCCGTGGGGTCCGCTTACTGGTTTGTAACTGTAGTATTTTTGTAATAGTATGTAAACTTTATAATTTCTTTTTATATACAAACTTGTTTAAATTTCATCATTTATTTTTTTAGCATAAATAATTCATTATATCAGAGGGAAAATATAGGAACAATGCTGACAGATGAGACGATATAGTGAAATTGTATATATACCTACTGGTAAAAGTCTGACAAATGATAGGAAACTATTAAATAATTGTATAGTATAATATTAGTCTTTGCGCTGCCTTTATTTGCTGAGAGGTTGGAAGCAACATAAATCCCCCATATCCTGTGTTAGATATTAACTTCAAAATATAAATATAAATTCAGATAATTATAGAAGATAAATACTAATCATCAAACTTTGTAAGATTTGAAACCACCAACAAAATAATCTCATGTTACCGCTTTTTAATTAATTAATATATATGATCTTAAAAGTAACTAACTATAACTCCACCACCATTATCAATTTGTTGAATATTAATAATTTGTAATATGATTGAGAGTTTGAAAATAAATTAAGATTAATACAGGGGAATGATATGAATAAGTATTTGTGAAAGGAATTGAGTAGTAAAGTTGATTTCCTTTTTATTTTCTGTATGCGCGGAAAAATGGGACAGAAGAGATTAATTATTTCAAATATCAAGAATAGAAAGTATTTATAAGCTACATATAACGGTTCATGGGTAGAAATTGGAGAGATGTCAACCAATTACAGGCTTGCATATATACTTTAGTAAAAATGGGTCTAATCAAACTATTAGGATAAGATCAATAAAAAAAGGTCAATCAATTAAAGTCTCCAACGATAATTTAAATAAAAAAATTATCTGAAAATAAACTTAAGAAGTTATCAAAGGAAATTTTAAAATAATAGTAAAACTATCAAAGAGTCAAATAAAATTGTATAATAAATAAATTTTGAGTTTTACATAGCAAATAAATAAATATTTAACATAGCTCAGGTAATACCATGATATTCTGAAATTTTAATTTTTACCATCTTAAAAACACTGATAAATTGAATAACTACGATTTATAAGAATTTCCATTTTTTTTTAAGGTTGGCTTTTGGCCAACAATATATTGCAAAAGAAAAGTTTTTATACACATCTATACTCAGTAAGCTCAGAAAAAAAAAAAAGTATGTACATAAATAACTCTTTTTTATAAGAATTTCCATTTTTACTACGGACACAATTTTTTTTTTCACAGTTTGAAATTGCGGACATATTCTTTTTTTTTTTTTTGTCAGCCCAATGCTGCAAGAATCAATTTCCACCGCTTCAAGAATTAATACAATGGACATAATAAAGGGTGAGATTATCGGATTAAGCGGTAAAAAAATGTGTCTGCAGTTTGAAACTGCAGACGTGGTGAAAATGATTTTTTTTTTTTAAATCATGGTTATTCGGTTGGTTTTTTCTTAAGACAGTAGAAAATAAAATTTCGGTGATTATTACCTCCTGAAGTCTAACTAGTAGCATCTGAATACTATGTTCATGTCACAACAACCAACGAGTGTACTTCTCAATTATCTTAAAATTAATCTTTCGTGAAAAGCGTGTTGCTTTGACTCATTCATTTAATTATTTTATAATTATATAGTTTTATATAATTAGAGAATTAAAATATTGTATACGATTGCGCATAAATGTAGAACGGGCTCAACTTACAAAGCACTATATCTTATAAATTATTAACTAGAACTGAAAAAACGGAATATAAAAGTTGTTAAATAAATATAAAACAATATTCTTTTAAAAATAATTTATTGGTCGGTAAAAATATAAAAATATTTTACACAGTAGATACTATTTTTTTTCTAAATCGATTAGTTGGTATTAATTTGCTAGAATGCATATTTATGTATAATAAAATTATTGAAGAACAAAAAAAAAATGATGACTTATTTTTTTATATTGCGTGTTTTATGTTGAACATATGACAAAATAATTTAGTTTGCACAATAAAAAGACACCGTTTCTCAGACTTAATTTCCGGTCAAATTTTCCAACTAGCAACTTTTGATCAGGACCACCTTCTAAAAAATCGTTAGTGCATTTACAACTAACACTAACACTAGATGACGCATGCATGTCTTTAAAAATATACCTGCAAGTCTTTAAACTTATCATATGAAGTCTTTAAATATAACATATAAACTTATTCTACGTAACATATCAACAAGAAAAATAAATATCAACGCGAATATAAATCAAAAGTACTTTATCATGGATCTTATTTAACAGAGAAATTGAATAGAAGATGTTCGTTTTTTTTATTAAAAAGGCTCTAAATCTGTAGAAGATGTTCGTAATTTTAGATTCGTATTACTTACATGTCATTGAAAAATGAGTGAGATTGATCGGACTAGAAAAAAAAAAGGTGGGTAAATAAAATCATTTTTTTTTAACTTGAAAAACAGACTGAGAGATGAAAATATGGACCATAACGTTTCTCGTATGAAAATATCTAGTAAAAAAAATTCAAAAGGTAAAACGTACCAAAAAAATAAAAAAGATACAACCGACTTCACAAAATTACTCTAATTATAGAAAGACGAGATCCTTTGAAAAGTCACATATCAGGAGGAAAAACCAGGTAGCAAAACTTGTACTTCTTTTTATTTGGTTGTACAAAGGCCGCGGGTCACAGCACAGTACCAGGACCAGACATTTGGTTGTAAAAATTCCTTGTCAAAACAGGCGCTGTATGTCGCCGTCAGAGCTCGACACGTGGAAGAGAGTGACATCAAGGCATTCAAAGCCAGCCGCTCGCCTCGCCGACATCTGCGAAACAGCGGCAGCCACGTGGCGCACGAGCAAAGGCATGACTGCAGACGTGGACATTACTGCCTGGTCTACGCAATCCTCCATTCATTTCGTCTTTTTTCTCGCGTCGTGACAAGCAGTCGCTCGCCCGATCACGACCACATTGTTATCCTAATCTATCGCGAATTTTTTTTTATTTAGAAATTAAAAAATCAAATCTTAAGAAAAAAAAATTGATTATTTTATTATTATTATTAGTTCTAGTGTTTTCCAGATATTAAACTCAGGCTGGATTCAGACCTCATTCGGACAACCAAGTTCCCGAGGAATTCAATAGAAGTTCCATTTAGTGGGATTTAATTTTCAAAAGGTGTTCGGTTAATTGTTATGGGAAGAAAATTAAATTGTTTTACTCATGTTACATAAGCATTTTCACAGAAATTTCACATTTCACTCATACTTCAAATTTTTTTTTTCTCACGCTAAAAAGACAGCTCCCTCTTCTATGAATTTGACAAAAGAATATTAATTATGGATCTTTTGTGACATCTTACTATATAACAATTTCTAAATATTTAAAAAAATGAATAAAGCTAATATATTTAGCACAATATTGGGTAAATTTCGCTAAAGGTCACTAAACTTTGTCATTTGTCACGAATTGGTCACTCAAATTTGATTTGTCATTTTCTAGTCACTCAACTTTGTCATTTGTTTCAATAAGGTCACTCTATATTTTTTCGTCCAAAATTTTAACGGAATATTTCAGTTCCGTCCAAAATATTAACGTAATATACTCATTCCATCCAAAATACATACGGAATAATCATATTCTGTTAGCATTTTGGACATAAAAATGTAGAGTGACTTGATTAGGACAAATGACAAAGTTGAGTGACTAAAAAAGAATAAATCAAACTTGAATAACCAATTCGTGACAAATGACAAAATTTAGTGACCTCCAGTGAAATTTACCCCAACATATTCAACAATTTTTAACAACCGTGTAAAATTATTGATTCCTATATAACAGCATAGAGCTTTAGTGTATCAAAGTAAATTTTAATCTCAAATCATATCTTAGTATTTTTACAATAGCAATGTCATGATGAAAATAAAGATGTACGTGTAACATATAATCTAAAGTTTAGAATTTTGTATGATAATTCTCACAATGCAACTTAATATTCATTTTAACACATTATCATAATTAGAGCTGGGCTATGGTGAGTTGCGAAGTAAGATGTCATTTTTACTTCACGCTCATATTTTTATTTTGAAAATCTAAACAACCGATCCGAACTGCACAACATGTTCTCCATATTGAAATGTGCTTGGAGACCAAATTTTATATTTTTTGGAATTTTTTTACTATTTATTATGCCACTTTGAAAATCGCTGATCAAATGGTTCAGAATTTTTTACTGTTTTTTACTGTTCACCCGGATCTGAGATTTTCAAAGTGGCTTAATAAATAGTAAAAAAATTCCAAAAAATGTAAAATTTGGTCTCCAAGCACATTTCAATATGGAGAACATGTTGAGCGGTTCGGATCGGTTGTTTAGATTTTCAAAATGGAGTATGAGCGTGAAGTAAAACGACGTTTTACTTCACAACTCACCATAGTCAATCTCATCATAATTAATCTTGTGTGTACTTGTATTCATAGGTTTTCATTTTTTTTTCAAAAATAGGTTCTCATTCCCGTTAAATCTCATCTCATGTAATCCCGTGACAAACGAACATGCCCTCAATGTATACCAGGGAGGCAAATGTCTCTCCCGCCTCCCCCTCCTGGATTTTGAAAAGTAAGGTTGATTTAATAGGTTCAGATTAATTTGTACCCCTAGAAATTAATTTTGTCTCCCTGTCGTTTTTGTTGTCTTAATGTGTAAAAGAATATTATTTTGTTATTTTTTATTATGTATAGACTACTTTTTTTGTTTTTTTTATCTAGTACTAATTATTTAATGGATTTAAACCTGATTAGTTAATGGATCTGAACCCGATTCCTGCCCCACCCTAGCAGAAATTCTGAATCCGCCCCTGATTAAACCCCATCTAGACTACATATTTTTTCAAAATTGATTCTAATCAGTGTTCTAAATAGCGCGCTATAACGGCGCTATAGCTTTTTCGGACCTTAAACTGTAAGCAATGAGATAAAAGTGCGATATTTTAGCTACGACCGTTATAGCGCGTAGCACAAATAGCGCTCGCTATGCTACATAGACTTTTATTTAAAGGCCCAAATTGAAATTTTCTTTTAAAGACTAAATTTTTTAAGGCCCAGATTGTTATTGTTTTTAAATAGAAAAATATAGATAGTTTATGACATGATGCTTAGATTATTTTGAATAGAAAAAATAATTAGTTTATGTCATGATGCTTAGACTATTTTGAATAGAAAAAGATATATAGTTTATGATATTACTGGAGATGTTTGAATAGGAATTTGGATTTTGCATTGGTTCAATATGAATATTATAATTTCTTAATTAATTTGGTGTTACTTATTGCTCTATGAGACTTGATAAAATGTTGATATTAGTAGAATTATATAATATAATTTTTGGAAAAAAAAACGCTATGTATGATAGCTTTCGCGATAGTTTTTTTTTTAACATTCTTGCAATGACGCGATAATCGCTATTTAGAACCTTGATTCTAATTGAAAACTAATGAGATTGCAATATTTGTGCAATTTCATCTATTTTTTAAAGAAAAAACAATCAATATTTCTCAAATATTTAATTTTTAATTTCTAAATTAAAAAAATTCCGATCGTGACTATACAAAACCGGACCAGATTTAATCGGCTTGTTTTTATTGGTATATACTCTCCAGAAATTGTTAGTTTCGCATATATGTCCTCAAAATAGGACCGACGACTCCCACTCCCAAGTCGGATCCCAAGTCTTATTTCTAAATATATTCCACGTAATTTTTTATCAATTTAATATGTCACATTTTTTTGAGTTAAAATACATATTTTCCTACGTCAATTTAAAATGAGAAAAGGTTTCTATATCCACCATTTTGTATCCAGTTTTTACCAACGCCGTTTTTATCCACTTCTAACGACTTATCTAATTCCTTTGACCTTCCTTCCTTTTATAAAGTTTCCTCCATTGTTTCCCCAGTAAACTTCTGATTTCACTCATCTCATCCATTCTTTCCATCAAATCAGAGAGATCGCGCCTCTCTCTCTTAATTCTTGATCTCCTCACCTTTCTCTCCGATCTGTCTCGCTCCCCGTCCCGGATTACAGAAGGCTAATCTCTCTTACATTTTCTTCTCTCCTTAATCCCTTCTCTCTGACGGCCTCTCCTCTGGTGGCCTCCTCTTCGATGGGTTCTTAGATCGCGTTGGATCTGAACGGCGACGAAGTGCTCTCCTGTGCAAAGAAGGATGAGAGAAATGATCTGGAGGAGATAGGAGGAGATAATCTAAAGATAGGAGGAGACGATCTGCAACGGTTTTACAGTATTTCATATTGCGGTTTACAAGTTCTTGAAGAGGTTTACATCCACTTACAGGCGAAAGGTGTTTCACCCAAGGTTCTCAGTCAAACAAGTGGCGAGGCGTCTGATGACACTAGGAGGCAAAATTCGCAAGGTTTTCCTTCTTATTTTTCTTGTTAGTACTTATTTACATTGCATTGAAAGGCTTTAGTGTAATAATTTTGATTTTTTTTTACTTAAATGGGCTTAATTTTATCGTCATTTGATTATTTTCACTTGATCTGTCAGGATTTACCATGTTGATAAGTTAGTTATACTGCTATGCCATAGCAAGGGTAGTTATACTAATTCGGTATACTCGAAATAAACTTTTGGTACAAAATGGACGATCTCACAAAGATAGAGAAAATAGTAGTACAGTAGTTTTCTATTTACTGATCCTATCTTTCACAGAATCAATTCCCTTCTTTGAATGTATAAAAATTTGTGGAGCTCAGCATGTCTGGAAGCACGGGAGAACGTTCTTTTGCTGATATTATCACCAGTATTCGATACTGGGTTATTCATAGCATTACTATACCTTCCTTATTCATTGCGGGTTGGTTATTCGTCAGTACGGGTTTAGCTTACGACGTATTTGGAAGTCCTCGGCCAAACGAATATTTCACGGAAACTCGACAAGGGATTCCATTGATAACCGAACGTTTTGATTCTTTGGAACAACTTGATGAATTTAGTAGATCCTTTTAGGAGGCCTTTAATGACCATAGATCGAACCTATCCAATTTTTACAGTACGATGGTTGGCTGTTCACGGATTAGTTGTAGTGTTACATTATGAATTTGATCAGTTTCTTACTGAAATGGAAAAATTATAGCGCATTTTTATTTGTTTTGCTTGATCTGTTTAGGTTTTAAAGTGTCGATTTGTTATGTTTACAGTTTGAATCGATAAGGGTTACAATATTTACTGTTCAATTTCAAAAAGGTTTATTTGTGGTTACATTATTGATTTATTCAAGTTTATATGTTAGTTTTTGAAACTTATTTTATTGTAATGTTTAGATAGTCTATATATGCATTAGTTTACAAAATCTATCTACTAGGTTTACATGATATATGCAATAGCTTGCAATATCCATGCAATAGTTTTATAGGATTCTTGCAATATTTTTATAGGATTATTGCAATTGTTTTACATGATTATTGAACTAGTTTTACAAGATTTTTACAATTGTTTTACAGGATTTTTGAACTAGTTTAAAAGATTTATAACTTGAAATTTTAATAATTGTTGATATGAATTTTTTCTTCAGGTAATCCAGCCTGTAGTGAACTTGATCCTAAGCTTGAGAATTGCCCAAAGCAGACTGTTAAATCTCAATAGATTGCGCAATATTTCTTTTGCGTTATGTGTACAATATGTTTGTGTATTTGTGAATGATGTAATATGTGTTTTGGTGAATAGTATGTTCATGAAAAACAATATATTTGGTGAACAATATGTTTTTTATCGTTGGTTAAAACAGTGACAAAAAAGTATGTTTGGTGAACAGTATGTTTGTTTTAATTTGTAATAAATATTATGTTTGTTGGAAGACATTTATGCTTTTATGTATGTTTTTGTTTTGTTGTATTAACCTTGTTGCTTTACAGTATCCATCTTATTGTTTTGTAGTATCCATCTAGTTATTTTATAGTATCCATCTAGTTATTTAACAGTATCCATCATGTTATTTAACAGTATCCATCTTGATATTTTACAGTATCCATCTTATTACTTTACAGTATCCATCTTTTTATTTTATAATATCCATCTTCTTGTGGTTTTTCAGTATCCATCTTATTGTTTTACATTATCCATCTTGTAGTTTTACAGGATCTAGATGCAGATATAAAAATATTAAAATTTTGAAAATAATTTCAATTTTACAGTTTTCTTTACGGAGTTTTAAAGTATTAATTTTTTTTATTACTACATTGATGGGTCAAAATCAGAGCTAATAATTCACAAACGTATGAATATCTCGTATAGTATAGATCGGGGTGTCGATCCACAGAGATAGTGTATTAAAGATCTAACAATAATTAATTCTAGGTTTTAGTTGTTTGGTTGTTTAATTGGTTGTTTGGATAAGTTGGATTATTGAGATAATTAGTAGTAAAGAAAATGTTTTGTGTTTAGAAGAAGAATTCTAGGAGTTAGGTTATCTACCATTCTTACTTGTTTAATCTAGTTTCTGGTTGAAAAAAACAATTGTATGCAGCGCTGTCACCAACCACATGCAACTGCTAAACCTGTCAATTATAGTTTCTAACTCCAATTGGAATCGCATGCAGTTTGGCGCCCTAAACTGGTATCAAATGTAAATCTGAGAGCTGCTAATCATAACTTAGTGCTAATCACAGGTAGGTTATACCACACTAATTGAAAAACATTGGTAAGGGGATGAGACCCAGACTTTACCCTAATCAATCGCACAGAGATCAATGATAAGTCTCCATTACCAAGGCTAGAAAGATTTAAGTTCATAGTTACGTCCTTCCTTTATACCCATAGTTGAAATAACCGAGATTACCCCACTATTAATCTGTAAAACGTGACGTTCGTCTACAGATCTATAAACTAATAGGTTTCTAACTGAGATCGGATCACAAGGAATCAACAGTTACGTCTATCTCTCTTATTAGATCTAGATAATTGTACCTTAATCCTAATAGGTCAACCTTATACGCCTAAACACTATGGTGTAGCTATCACCATACGGACGAGGTTAGCATGCACCAAATTAAGATAAAAATACAAAGAATAAAGTACAGTAGAATTCAGATCAAGCGCAAATGATAAATAAAATAAAACTACTAGATTAAACTCATAAGAATTCAAGATTACATGCCTTCACCCTAGAAAAGTGTTGTTTAGCCTCTCATCGCGATATCAACAATGAAAGATACAAGAGACATGATAAAAGCAGTAAAAAAGAGAAATGGAAGGAATATACCTAGAGAGAGTCTCTCTTGATCTTCATCTCAAATGGAGTTATGTGTAATATTTCTTATTGGCTCCCTTAGCAAACTTTAGATCTAGTCTATTTATAATCTACTAAGATATCAACTCCTGTCAAGATAAAGAGATGAGTTGTAAGTCGTCCATCATGTGTTAGTGGACTTAGTGGAACTTGGCTGCCAAGTTTTGTGCTGCAACTGTTGTCTGTCAGTTATCGCATGCGGCTGAAAATGGTTGCATGCGGTTGGACATTCATCCGCATGAAATTCCTGTGCTGCGCTATTTTTCTCTGTTGCAGTGCACCTTACATGCATTTGGCGCTCTCCACTTGCATGTGGATGGGTAGGCAACCGCATGACTGGGACCTGTGTGTTCATAATGCTTCATTTTATGCATGTTTTAGCCCTAAAAACACCATAAATATGCAATTCTACAGAATCAAGTAAAAATAGCAAAAGTAATCTAATTCAACCTATTTTAGACATTTGTAACTCGATATTTGGCAGTATTTTAGATTAAGTGATAGGAAAATCACTACTTATCTTAGCCTTATCATATATATTAAATTTGAAAAAAAATAAAAAAATTAAATTTTAAATTAAAAAAAAACTAAATTTTGAAAAAAAAAATTATTGTATTCATAGTGTAGTTTTAAAGTATTCATCACATGGTATTATAGTATCCATAATGTTATTTTACAGTATCCATAGTGTCGTCTACAAAAATTTAAAAGTTGAAAAAAAAATTGAAAAAAAATTGAAAATTTGAATTTCGAAAAAATAAATAAATTCTACAATATTTCCGGTGTTAGTTGGAAAGTATTACAAGTTGTAGAAGTGATCCCGTTTTTTCAAACTTTTAGAAGTGGTACTAGTGAAAGTACAACAAGTTGTTCCGGAGAAAGTACAGGAAATTGGGCAAGTTGTGCAAGTTGCAAGCGATTAACAGCTAACTCATAATCACTTTCAAAAGTCACTAATTGTGAGAAATTTGGATTACTTATTATATATGATCTGCTATTGTGGTCTACAGTATCTAATATTAAGTTTTACAGTATCAATGCTAGTTAAATAACAGTTGGGCTTGGGTACAAACTGGATACAGAACCTTGGATACAATTAATCACTTTTGTTCCGTTCTTTGGTCAAAGTCAATTAAAAAAATACACTTATTTAATATTGTTTGCTACTATTTTAAACTTCCCATACAATGAACATTTTTAATTAGAATACAAACTTCTTTAAATTTATTTAAACTGTTGACGATTGTCATCTGTTTTGATTCTATTAAACAAGTTTGCTAGTTACCAATAATTATTTTAAACTTAGATTTACAGTCAAAACTTTCAAAAATGCACATACTCTCAGAAATATAAACTTCTTCAACAACAATACACACTTTGTTAAAAAGTAATCGACAATTAATTAAATTCGTTTATGGTTTCCGTCGGACAAACCAATCTGCCGACTTCTTTTCCAAAAACAAATTATTGCTTCTAATTCTGTACTTCTATGTGAAGCAAATTGCTGTATTAAAACTGTTGGGTACAAACAAATTACAAGCCGCATCAACCCTCTATTCCTAAATTTGTGGAGCAAAATGAAAGCGGAATTTATTAGTCGGACAATAATATTTATGGTGTTGAGGTTTCTTAACAAACTCAGACATAATTAAGTATTCGGTGGATTAGTGGATCTACCGTTAAGTCAAAGGGTGCTTATTTAAAAAAATCATTATGTATATTGAAATTTAATTTTTTTTTTTTTAATATAGTTTCAATCCTACTAAAATACTAAATATGTACTTGTAGCCTAGTGGTAAGAATTTGTAATTGTGAAAATTTAAATTTAAATTTCATAGATCATACATTATGTATTTTATATTTCAATCCCTCCAATCAAATTTGTTTAATTCTGCCTCTATAAATATTTTGATTAGAATAATAGTTTCCTAATGTCTACAATAGCAGACAATCTTGTTATATAGGTAACATTGAGCATGATATGTTTAGAAAGCAGCAGCTTTGTTCTGCTAAAAATTAAAATTAAAATTAAACTTTTTATAAATTTTCTTCACCCATGCTCAAGTCTAGCCCCGTTTAATTGGAATCGAAATTGGGTTCTTGCGCACTATAAAAAAGGTGCGCCGAAACATTATTTACGGACAATTTTGTACATTGAATTATTTAAAAAAAATCAAATTTGAATTCAGGAATTTCTTCCAAAGATTTCCTTTGCCCAAGCTTTTATTTAATAATAAATTAGATCTATATTAACTTTTGTAGAAAATATAAAATCATAAATATGAAAGACCGGCTAAAAAAAAAATCGTTCGAGCAATCTTTCCACGAAACTATCAAAGAAGGGGTGAAAAGCAATGTGAGGCAGACATTTTTTAAAAACAAAGATGAATATCAAGTCTTTCAATTTTAAATATTAATAAAAAAATTAAAACAAAGTTTAATCCAACAACCTTCCACACTAGGGACATTTTTAGTACAACAATTTGAAATTAAAAAAATGAAGTACCAAAATTAAAGTTTCAGTTATTTTTTTCAATCATTTAAATTCTTCAACTTTTTCTCATAAATTATCTTTTAATATTCTAAATTTCTAAATTAAAGCTTTCACACTTCAAACATCAGTACATAACTCAAAATTTTGTAAGATATTGCAGGAGAATCAGTAACCTAAGCTACAGTATGGTAATTGCTATGCAAAGCATGAAGACTCCTGTGCTTCAAATTGATGGCATTTTGGGTTGTCACTCTCTCTCTCGCTCTCTCGTGTGTGCGTGCACGCACTTGCTTGCACACATATACACAAATACTAGGACAATTTTGCTTTTGTTCTTGTCTCACTGTATTCGAATCCATCGTGGGGATTTAATTGGGTGCTCATGGGATTAATAATTTAATCATACAAGTGTATATATACTGGTGCAGAGGAGAGTCAGGCTTTCGAACTATAGAGATCAAACACATACGAGAGTCAATCATATAAAAAATTTCTACGAAAAATAGATGTCAATTTTACAATACCATACCATTTTACTCTAAATTATATAGAAAATCATACATAAATAAAAATAAAATAAAAATGGAGATCAATTTCTCATTCCCTCTTCTTCCCTCCGCCCAGCATATCACTGTAGTAAAACACAAATGTGACTCAATTTGATTATATTCATTTATAATTTTAAGCTTAATTGAGTATCAGCTCAGTTGCATTGTATGAGAACTTGAGAAGGCATACTATCCCTCGAGTGGTACCAAACTTGAGGTGTTTGTATACTGATTTACACTAATTATATTTTATATCGATTTGAAAACATTTCTTCTTAAATTCTTCTGTTCTGATTATGCATTAGAATTAGCAAAGTTTTTCTGGCAAGTGATTAGCAATTCGTTTTTCCTATCGTTGAAGTTCTGAGTTAAATCATCAATTTGAAGTAGACGCAGAAGCAAATATGTAAAGAGTGTGGGGAAAGGAACCATAGCTGGCAAATGACCTGACATATACAAAATCAAAGTAACGACTATATAATCGTAATTTAGTACTTAATAGTTGCTTTGTTGATTACTGATATACTTCAAGGGATCACTTTCGCATTATTCTCTACTAATTTTTCAATTTATGCCATGGCTATTTTGTCATGATACATACATGTGATTCTATCAGCTTCGAATTTTCTCAAATTAGACACCAGCAGCTCACAGTTTAATTTAGAACCGAATTTGTTAACATGTGGGGACATGTTTCGTTTTAGACCCTTCATTCCCCTCCAAACAAGAAGGTACCAATTAACGGTACGTAGCAGTTAATTAAGCATTGAACGTATGATACAGTAATGATACAAACCAATATTGAACTTTACACTATTTTTCCCAACAAACATAATATAATTTGCATTAGCATCAACTAATGATCTGGTTAGTGTTTCAAGTATCATGATCCTGCCTTTTAGCTCCATTTGAGAGCTAATTCCCTCTTTTGGAGAGAGAGGCTTGTTTATTAGCCAGATAATGAATGCTATGTTATTTTATTGGAAGAAAAGAGGCAGAGAAAAGAGGTGGCATGAGAGTTTTGACTTGTGAGATGCAATTACGACAAGAAATTTGATTTCTTTTAAAAAATATTAACATATTTTTTACCTTTGAAACTAGATTTCTCAACTCAGCATGCATTATAACCAGTGTTCTAAATAGCGCACTATAGCGGCTATAGCGTTTTTGGACCCCAAACGCTACGCTATGACATCAAAATACGCTATTTGCGCTACAGCCGCTATAGCGGTCCGCTATTTGAGCTATACAATATAGGTTTTTTTTTTAAGCAATTTATATGGATTTTAAATAAAGACCCAAAAAAGCTCAAACCGAAATTGAATTTGTTGCTACTTGCTACAGATAAATTAATTTGAAATTGGAAATAGAAATAGAAATTTGAATATAAAAAAAAATCCAAACCGAAATTAAAATATTTGAATAGAAAAAAAAATAGATTATGTCATGAATCATGATGCTTAAGATATTTTTAATAGAAAAAATCGATAGTTTATGATATTACTATGGATATTTTGAACCACAATTTGGACTTTGTACGGGTTCAATATGAATATTATAATTTCTTAATTACTTTGGTGTTATTTATTGTTCTATGAGACTTTAGATAATGTTGATATTTAGTACAAATATTGAATATACGGAATGTAAAAAAAAAATGCTATTTGGAATAGCTTTCGCTATAACGACGCTATTCGTTATAGTTTTTTTTGTAGCCTTCCCGCTATGACACTATAAACGCTATTTAGAATCTTGATTATAACACATAAGGAAACAAGAAATCTAATTCCACAGTACTCTTGCCAATTTATACAATGACATAAATAATTCAATGTTTGGTTAAATCTTACCAATACTAGATGCTGTCATGGTTGGTGTACCTGAATTAATCAAAATTTGTAGAGCAAAGCTAAGGTGTGATGTGCTCATCAAGAGTAGTCGGTGGACACAACTATAAAAAAGTCTATCGGATTGGTCTCAAACAACGAATTCAAACCGTTGAAATTCATCTACTTCATGAGTAATGCATGTACATACAAAATTTTGAAAGTTTCAAATTCATTAAGTATAAGATCAAACAGTCAAAAAAATAATGAAAAATGAATACATATTCAGTTATTTCTCCTCTCTCGACTTGGGCCCACGGGAACCAAATGTCTGCTCTTCGACCCAGAGCCCGTTGCCTATCACCAACCACAACTGTACGCAACTCAGCCTCGCATGCCATTTGGATTGTTTCAACAAAATCAGAGTCGTCTGTTACTAAAACCATCCAGTCGACCCCACGTGCCAAAGATTCCCTCACTCGCTTTTTCAAAGCTTCATCTGCAGCTTGTGGCTAGTGGTGGTTCATCGGTTCGGTTCAGTTGAAACCGAACCGAATTAGGTAAACCAAAGTTGTAATTCGGTTTCTAAAATAGAACCGAATCAAACCGAATCAAAATTTTATTTTGGTTTGTTCGGTTCAAACCAAAATATATTAAAAAATTTATTTAAAGCAATTGATTTATAATAAACCGAAGTATATTAAGAAATAAACCGAAGTATTTAAAGTAATTGATTAAGAAATAAACTGGAGTATTAAGGACCAAATTCATAATATATAAAAGTTAGGTCGGTTCGGTTATTTCAGTTTTAAAAATTGCCAAACCGAACCGAACCAAAATTATAATTCGGTTTTAAAAATCAAACCGAACCGAACCATTAAACTGAAAAAACCAAACCGTTTGGTCCAAACTAATTCGGTTCAGTTCAAAACCGACTAAACCGGACCCAAGGAACACCCCTAGCTACTTGTGGCTTTGAACATTTACACCAGCACGTTTCAACTCGGAGGCAAGACCATAACCAACTCTAGGAGTTAGCAGTTCCCTTGCTGTCTCCTCATACTTGGGGTTACATTGATGTACCGGTCCCGAAACCTGTCAAACAGAAATGTCATCTTGTCAGATATTTCACAACAAAATATCTGGCACTCCTAATTACTCTGATCGAAATCAATTAGCATTGTAAAGAGAAACAATACTTCTGTTGCTTCTTGCCCTTGAGGGACCGCATCCGATTGACCTTTTTCATGCGTTCCCTTTCATGCAACTGCTTAAAATGTCACTTCAGCTCCGGTTTGGTCGTAAACTTTCTCCCACACATTCCGCACGTGTACGGATCAGTTGGTGTCACCAACTCTTTCTTCTCAAGCAGTCGAGTTGGCGCTGTTCGTTACGTTCTGACCGTACCCGTTATGGCACGTACGAGAAGGCGTGCTGGTTTGCATATGCCGAGAAATCCTCGACTTGTCCGAGGAGTGAGGAGGTGTGCTTGAGTGAGGCCACGGCGTCAAAAGGAGGGCCACATGGTGGCTTGTTGTCGAGGTCCCAGAGAATGACGACCGAAGGAAGCCGGGCCAAGAAGACTCCATCTCGGCCCGGGAGCATTACGATCTCCGCTGCCGAGGCGAGAGGCGGTTCCGATTAGTCAGAGTTGGCAGTGGCGAGAGTTGTAGTTAGGCGATGAGAAGGGGTATAACAGAGGGGTTTGAGAGAGAGGTGCATGCAAAAGAGGGGGCATGGGAAAAGGCGCGTAGGAAAGGGAGAAGGCATGGCGAATTGGTCGGAAGGGGGAAAGTGGCGAAAGCGAGTGGAGGCATTAGAGGCGAAAAGGCGAGAGGAGAGAAGTTATCCTGATTATCCCGGCTCAGTTTAGGAATTTGAATATTTTTGAATCAACAAATGACTCAAAAGAGATATTTCATCCAGGCCTTACAGGTTGCAAAGGAGAGCACTTTATGGAGACTAAGGCCCATAACGAACTGTTCAAGTTCTATCATGGACCTAATTGGGTTTAGGCCGATCCAAATGAGCAAGTGATATACCACTGGTTTAGGCGAGTCGAGGCACAAGACTGCAGCTTGGGCGGTCCACAGATCAATCGGATAATTCAATTTGAATCTGCATAAATATATATGTTTGATGTGAAATTTGTAACTTGTAAGTATGAGTTGTAGATGATTTTTTAGTATTCATTTTTTATGCGGATTACGTTTGAATCAATCTCTTAAAGTAGGTCATAACTAGTACATTCATTTCGACCCTCGTTCAATTTAAAAAAAAAAAAAAAGTAGTATATTCATTTCTCATTGAAGCCGTGTATGTTTCAAGTAATGGTAATAATGTAATATATGAAATATATATTGTACTTTTCCAATGTTGATGCGATTATAAATAATATATTTTGTGTTTTCTGGACAAAAGCACTTTATTATGTTTAAGGATTGAAAACAATATAGACAAGGAAGGGCGTCGGAAACTTCCAATTATTTTATTGGATTTGGAATCGAGTCGATAGATTTTTGGATCACTAACTAATGTCATTTGAGTTTAATCCTAACAGCTCTAAATTAGCCCCCGACAAAATGGTGAACAAAAAGGCAAGGCAGTTGCTTTTGTCTTGCCTTTTCTTTTTCATCTTTTTTTCTAAAAATTTGTAATGTCTTCTGCGACATTGGTTGGAAGTTGGAAGTTGGAACTGAGGAAGTTGCTACCTGTGGTTTGCAACAAAGTAGGACACGTGCAAAATATAATGTATTACGAGCGTTCTTTTTCTCCAAAATCTGATTGCATATTTGCATGCACCGCACATATGCACCGTTTTTTTATTAATAGGAAAAACAAAAAAAATATCAACAGTGATGAATAGTTTTACTGGATTTCAAAAAATAGAAAGAATATTATGGTTTGTAATGTCCAGAGCACTGTAGTTGGACTGTTATAAATCATAACATCCAATTAATCTGATCGCTAATGATATCTGATTACTGTAGTTGGACGTTATATATGGTCTATAATGTCCAGCTACATTTTTTTTTTAGAAAAATTTGCAAACCGAAGCAAAAAAAAAATGTAGCTGGACGTTATGGTCTATAACGTCTAGCTACAGTGTTTTTTGTTAATTAGAAATCATTAGCGATCAGATTAACTGGACGTTATGGTTTATAACGTATAAATCCAGCTGCAGTGCCCTGAACGTTACAAACCATAATATTTTTTCTATTTTTCAAAATCTAGCAAAACCATTCCTCATTGTTGATATTTTTTTTTGTTTTTCCTATTAATAAAAAACGGCACATATCATGCTTCTTACTATACGAATGACGCCGCGGAGTCACATAGTTCACTTGTCCTTTATTGACTTAAATTTTTTTTTCCAAAATACACTTTATTTATCGTGTTTATTTTCAGAAAATATTACAGAAGTGTACTTATGTACAAAATAATTATACTATTAATTATGTCACATTTAATAATTTTTGTCTCATCTTATTTTATTTGTAGCTCCGCCCCTTATACAAATAACAATATGAAGCTGAATTAATATTTAGTCTTCTATTCCAAGGGTTATGGAAAACCATGATTATACACAAATATTATACTAACCCATCTATGCAACTATCTCATTTCTGGTCTCATATCATAAAATTAGAATCTTTGAGCAATCTTAGTGTTACTTATGAACCAGGCATCCATTCTCAAGTTAGATTTTGGTCTGATATTTGGTTTTTAGATTGTACTCTAGCTACTAGGTTCCCTGTATTATATCAACTCTATAGTAACAAAAATATTATGTTAACTGATGTCATTCACTCCCAAGGGGGAATTTTGACATTTAGACGACATTTAGAAGGCACAAACCTCCATGACTGGGGGGACATCACTACAGCAAAATAGTTTTTCAGCGACTGGTATCAGCGACCGGTCAAATCGCCGGTCGCTGAAGACCAAAAAAATTTTTTTTTTTCTGGCGACCAACCCTTCAGCGACCGGCGACCATGGACTTCAGCGACCGATTTTGGCCCGATCGCTGAAGGGTGCCCCTAAAAAATAGGCGCCAAGTTTTCCTTTTCTCTGATCTGTCCCGTGTTTTTAGGTTTTAGCCCAAAAAAAAAAGAAGAACAGTCGCCCGACCCCGCGCCCTGTCGCCCGAGCCGGCGCCCCGCCGCCCCATCGCCCGACTTCGCTGATCCCCGCTCGACTTCGGCGACCCCCGATCCCCGCCGCCAGACCCCGCCCGACCCCTGACCCCTGATCCCCCCCGCCCGACCCCGCCATCGTCATTTTCATTCTCTTACTGGAGCTTCATACCCTTACAAATTACATTTATTTCTTTATTTCTAAGTTCGTGCCTCTCACTACACAGAAATCACAAGGGCAGTCCTTGAACTTGAAAATTCTTATTGTCAGTTTGATTTAATTGAGGATCGATCACAAACTGGTTTAAATTGAGGCTTCATTTACTCAAAATTGAATTAATTGAGGGTCTGTCAGTTTGATTTTGGATAATTTATTCGTTCCAGTCTTAAATTGGGACAATTTTGTATAAATTTAGGTTGACTCAAACCATCTCTGCTATACTGAATGTTATATGAACATGAAGCTTATGGTTTTTATTTCATGACAGTAGAATAAATTGGGTCAACATAATAATTTCTTTCAATAATTTAGGTTGTAGATTGGAGAGCATGTGGTGGTACCCGAAGATGTGTTGGAATCTCTGATGAATGATGGTACAGTTGATGCTACAAGGATGAAAGTCATATCTCAACTCAAAGCCAATGTAAGCTCTTTACCAGCCTTCTCTGATTTCCTGCTTAACGAATTATTGCAATTCTAGGTTTTGATAACGTGCCTGATGGAAGGCACCATAGTAGATAGCAAATAAAAGGTATAAGTTAATTTTTAGTTCAGGCCCTAATTGTGTCGATTTCATATAATTTTTTTGCTTAATTGTGTAATTAAGGACTGATGAGGTGTAATTGAGGCCTAATTGCGTAAATTGAGGCATCATTGGGCCTTTTGGTTTAATTAGGGTCTCATTGGCAAATAAATTCATAAATGAAAGTTGTATGAGGCATAATTGGGATAAAATGGGGCCTTTGCAAAAAAAAAAAAAATGGATACTTTCATTTTCATTCTTCAGATAATTAGGGAAATATGTATTTTTGGAGTATACAATGAAGCACCCTTTGAATCTCACTCAACCTCATATTCTGTACTAAGCCTCAGTTTTTTCAGAGATGTAAGGTGCAGTGTCAGTTAGATACAATGGTTGTTAAATACAGACATTTATCTCAATCATTTGATGAACGGTGAAAAAATAAATGAGATGTTACTAATTTCTTGTAGCCATCAAAGTATTGCTAGCTAGTTATCTGATTACGTGATATGCTGGAAAGAATGAAAGAAGCAAAAATAAGAAAAAAAATTATTTTCTTTTACTCTTGTTTTTCTTTTCTTTTTCTTTATGAAATTATTTTCTTTTACTCTTGTTTTTCTCTCTTTGTAGCTTATTGGCATGTATTGATTTATTTAGGAGCTTACAAGGTAGATAAGTTATTTGTTGTATTTTGTGCATGTGTTTGTAGGTGGATAAAATGAAAGTGCCAACAATAGAGGATATGAAGCCAATAGACCGAAAACTAAGGATGTGTTTTCATCCAAGCTCACAAGACGAGTGAGTATAAATTGGAGTTTCTTCCTCTTAGATAGCTTATATATATGCTGTTGATTTCTTAACATGTATTATAAATTGTAAGTGCATGTGCTCCACTTTTGGATTAGTTTAGGAGGCACAAATATTTGCACTTGAGCACCTCTAAAAAGAGTTAACTTTACATGTTCTTTTTCTAAGCCTCAAACACTGTATTCAGTGTTTTCCATGGTTAATTGTTTTTTACATGGCATGTAATTTGTGGATATATGGCATGTAATTTGTGGTTCAATTATGTGTCATTGGTAATATATTTATATCTTGTAATTCAGAATGGGTTGTTATATTTGTTTGGAACTGGAGAAAAATAAATGAACAGAATGGGTTGTTATATTTGTTTGGTACATTTCATACCAATTGGGGAAAAAAAAAAATAGCCTTCTGCGACTGATTATTGGATCAGCAGCGACTGCCATATCAGTCTCTAAATAACCCATAAACCTGACAGAAGAGTATCAGCGACCGTTTATTTTGGTCGCTGATGTCTTTACATGACGTCATCAAAAATCAACAGCGACCAAAAAAAATTGGTCGCTGAAACATCATCAGCGACCGGGATGACGTCATTCAGCGACCGGTGACGTCATCGGGCGAGCATCAGCCTCCATGCCTTCAGCGACCGGGGTATCAGCGATCGGATTTCGTCATCAGCGACCGGTGACTAGTATCAGCGACCGGCGCTTTGGGTTTCAGCGACCGGTTCACCGGTCGCTGATACTCATTTCTGCTGTAGTGCATCATACATATTCTTAGTATCACATCTTTCACTCACACCCATGACAAAATGTCTTGGAGATGGGAAGCCTTAGGGAAGTTTACTACTCAATCTCTTTAAAAATTTCTGAACTGTAGATGGGACTTTCCTATTTTACCCCTGATGTGGTGGACCCTACCAGTGCCACCAAAAATTCGCATTTTTATGTGGTTGACACAACACAATAAAATTCTTACAAAAGATAACCTAACTATCAAAGGTTGGACTGGATCATCTTCTTGTGTTTTCTGTACTACTCCTGAGACAGTTACCCACCTGTTTTTGAATTGCCCCTTACTTCAACAGATATGGTTTTGGTTGGCTAAAACTCAAGATTTGATGCATAATTGGCATTCATTTTCAGACATAGTTGATTTTGCTATACATTTACCTGGCATACAGAGAACTGGATTTCAAATAGTGTTTAGTGCTCTTTGTTGGGTGGTTTGGAAGCATAGAAACGATATATGTTTTAATCAAAGCACCATTCAGACAGCTTGATCATTAATTCTGCATATAAAATCATTGGTTCTTTTTTGCACAGGTAACCGCAAGAAACGAGTGCAGCTCTCTGCTGAGGAGTGGCTACTAGTGGTGGAAGATGCGGTGCCTTTGGATCAATATATGCCGCTGGAGATGGTGGTATATCAGCCTCCTGAGTTCCCACCACAGGAATGAAGATGGCGCAATACTCAATTTTGTCATTAGTGATTAACCCCAGCCCTTTACTATGTGGTTTAGTTAGCGCAAACTTAGTTTACTTTTGGGGTTTGGCATGCTCACAAACGTGGTTTTTATCTTTTCTTTTATGCTTACTATCTTATTTTTACTACAAATATACCTACTGAGACAGGTGCATAGCCAGCTCTGCTGGAATACTGTTATGTGTAATTAACAATTTCAGAAATGAAATGGGCGATAGCCTTTTTTAAAATATATATATATTTAGTCTTCTTATATCTTAATTATATGTGGTCCCTAAATACGATATATATATATATATAGAGATAGACTAATGTGCTTTCGGTAGCACTTCGGCCGAAGTGCTACCGATTCAAAATCGAATTTTCAAAGTCCAAATGGCCGATCCAAACCGTTCAAGTTATTCTCCATATTGAAATCTGCTTGGAGACCAAATTTTACATTTTTTGGAATTTTTTTACTATTTATTAAGCCACTTTGAAAATTGCTGATCCGGTGGTCCAGAATTTGAAAGCACTGTTTTTACTGTTCACCCAGATCAGCAATTTTCAAAGTGGCTTAATAAATAGTAAAAAAATTCCAAAAAATGTAAAATTTGATCTCCAAGCAGATTTCAATATGGAGAACAACTTGAACAGTTCGGATCGGCCATTTGGACTTTGAAAATTCAATTTTGAATCGGTAGCACTTCGGCCGAAGTGCTACCGAAAGCACATTAGTCTATCTCTATATATATATATATATATATATATAGAGAGAGAGAGAGAGAGAGGGAGGAGGGATCCAATTACACCTTTTTTTTACACATACATCTTGACACTGTTTTTTTTATAGATCAATTTTGCGATTTCAAAATCCAAACAGTCGATCCGAACCCTTCAACATGATCACCATATTAAAATGTGCTTGGAAATCAAATTTTACATTTTTTTTGAATTTTTTTACTATTTATTAAGATGGTTACAAAATCGTTGTTTTTCAATGGTCTGAAAATAACGATTTTGTAACCATCCTAATAAATAGTGAAAAAATTCAAAAAAATGTAAAATTTGATCTCCAAGCACATTTTAATATATCCATCATGTTGAACGGTTTGGATTGACTATTTGGACTTTGAAAATAGTAGGTGTCAAAGTGTGTCAAAAAAAGGTGTAATTGATCCCTCATTATATATATATATATAGTGCTGGGCTTAGCTACTTCATGGAGTAAAACGACTTGGTGCTCCACGCCTCATTATTTTCATTTTGAAAATCCAAACGACCGATCCGAACCGCTCAAGTTGTTCTCCATATTGATATGTGCTTGGAGACCAAATTTTACATTTTTTGGAATTTTTTTACTATTTATTAAGCCACTTTGAAAATCACTGATCCGGCGGTCCAGAAATTTTTACTGTTTTTTTTACTGTTCATAAGGATTTTCAGATTTTCAAAGTGGCTTAATAAATAGTAAAAAAATTCCAAAAAATGTAAAATTTGGTCTCCAAGTACATTTCAATATGAAGAACATGTTGGAAGGTTCGAATCGACTATTTGAACTTTGAAAATGAAGATATGGCGTGAAGTACAAAGTCGTTTTACTCCATGAAGTAGCTAAGTCCATCTCTATATATATATATATATAGGAATTGGCTACGGTGCTACGCGTAGCATAGAGGGCCTCCGTGCTACGGCTCAATATTTGAGTTTCCAAAATCCGAACGGTCAATCCGAACCGTTCAACATGATCTCCATATGAATATGTACTTGCAAACCAAATTTTACATTTTTTAGAATTTTTTTACTATTTTTTTAGATAGGTAGAAAATCACTTGATCTGAAAATTTCTATACCATTTAGATCAAGTGATTTTCTACCTATCTAAAAAAATAGTAAAAAAATTCTAAAAAATGTAAAATTTGGTTTGCAAGTACATATTCATATGGAGATCATGTTGAACGGTTCGGATCGACCGTTAGGATTTTGAAAACTCAAATATTGAGCCGTAGCACGGAGGCCCACTATGCTACGCGTAGCACCGTAGCCAATTCCTATATATATATATATATAGAGAGAGAGAGAGAGAGAGAGAGAGAGATGGGCTATGGTGCATTGCAATGCATAGACACCCTTGTGCATTGGACCATAAATCACCGATTCAAAGTCCAAATGGCCGATCCAAACCGTTCATCTTGTTCTCCATATTAATATGTGCTTGGAGACCAAATTTTACATTTTTTGGATTTTTTTTACTATTTATTAAGCCACTTTGAAAATCGCTGATCCATTGGTCCAGAATTTTTCACTGTTTCGGAGCTGTGACCATTGGATCAGCGATTTTCAAAGTGGCTTAATAAATAGTAAAAAAAATCCAAAAATGTAAAATTTGGTCTCCAAGTACATATTAATATGGAGAACAAGATGAACGGTTTGGATCGGCCATTTGGACTTTGAATCGGTGATTTATGGTCCAATGCACAAGGGTGTCTATGCATTGCAATGCACCATAGCCCATCTCTATATATATATATATAGTGCTGGGCTTAGCTAAGCCATGGTGTAAAACGACTTGGTGCTCCACGCCTCATTATTTCCATTTTGAAAATCCAAACGACCGATCCGAACCGCTCAAGTTGTTCTCCATATTGATATGTGCTTGGAGACCAAATTTTACATTTTTTGGAATTTTTTTACTATTTATTAAGCCACTTTGAAAATCACTGATCTGGCGGTCCAGAAATTTTTACTGTTTTTTACTGTTCATAAGGATTTTCAGATTTTCAAAGTGGCTTAATAAATAGTAAAAAAATTCCAAAAAATGTAAAATTTGGTCTCCAAGCACATTTCAATATGGAGAACATGTTGGAAGGTTCGAATCGACTATTTGAACTTTGAAAATGAAGATATGGCGTGGAGTACCAAGTCGTTTTACTCCATGGAGTAGCCTAGTCGGACTCTATATATATATATATATATATATATATATATATATATATATATAGAGTGATGCTATGGTGCTTTGGGAAGTAAAGAGGGTATTTTACTTCCCACTCATATTTCTATTTCCAAAGTTCAAATCGTCAATCCGAACTCCTCAACATGATCTTCATATTGAAATGTACTTGGAGACCAAATTTTACATTTTTTGAAAATTTTTTACTATTTTTTTCGAATTTTTTAAAATCAATGTTTTTGTGAATTTTTTATTTAATGAAAAGTTGTGATTTTCAAAAATTCTAAAAAAAATAGTAAAAAAATTCCAAAAAATGTAAAATTTGGTCTCCAAGCACATATCAATATGAAGATCATGTTGAGAACTTCAGATCGACTATTTGAACTTTAAAAATGGAGATATGAGCGGGAAGTAAAACACCCTATTTACTTCCCAAAGCACCGTAGCATCACTATATATATATAGTCGTTACTCTACTTACATAAGCATATGAGGGCATATGCTTATAAGTTATTTTTACGTTTTCAAAGTCCAAATAGTCAATTTGAAGCGCTCAATATGTTCTCCATATTAGAATGTGCTTGGAGACCAAATTTAACATTTTTTGAAAAAAATTTACTATTTTTTTAGAATTTTTCAAAACAGTGTTTTCAGTTTTTTTTTTTTTTAGATTTTTTTTGTCATATTAAAACACTGTTTTGAAAAATTCTAAAAAAAATTGTAAAAAAATTCAAAAAAATGTAAATTTTGGTCTCCAACCACATTCTAATATGAAGAACATGTTAAGTGCTTCAGATCGACAATTTGGACTTCGAAAACACAAAAACGACTTATAAGCATATGCCCTCATATGCTTATGTAAGTAGAGTAGCCAACCTATATATATATATATATATATATATAGATAGATAGATAGACTAAATGTGCTTTCGGTAGCATTTCGGCCGAAGTGCTACCGATTCAAAATCGAATTTTCAAAGTCCAAATGGTCGATCCGAACCGTTCAAGTTGTTCTCCATATTGAAATCTGCTTGGAGACCAAATTTTACATTTTTTGGAATTTTTTTACTATTTATTAAGCCACTTTGAAAATTGCTAATCACATGGTCCAGAATTTAGTTGCACTGTTTTTACTGTTCACCCGGATCATCAATTTTCAAAGTGGCTTAATAAATAGTAAAAAAATTCCAAAAAATGTAAAATTTGGTCTCCAAGCAGATTTCAATATGGAGAACAACTTGAACGGTTCGGATCGACCATTTGGACTTTGAAAATCCGATTTTGAATCGGTAGCACTTCGGCCGAAGTGCTACTGAAAGCACATTAGTCTATCTCTATATATATATATATATATATATATATATATAGGAGGTTAAAATGCACCCTCCCTTTTGTGCTCCTAACGTGCACCCTCCCCTCATATCTTCATTTTCAAAGTTCAAATAGTCGATTCGAACCTTCCAATGTGTTATCCATATTAAAATGTGCTTGGAGACCAAATTTTACATTTTTTGAATTTTTTTTACTATTTTTTCAGAATTTTTGAAAATCATCACTTTGCTTAATTTTTTATTATTGTTTAGTTTAATAAAAAATTCTGAAAAAATAGTAAAAAATTTCAAAAAAATGTAAAATTTGGTCTCCAAGCACATTTTAATATGGAGAACACGTTGGAAGGTTCGAATTGACTATTTGAACTTTGAAAATGAAGATATGAGGGGAGGGTGCACGTTAGGAGCACAAAAGGAATGGTGCAATTTAACCCTCCTCATATATATATATATATATAGAGAGAGAGAGAGAGATGGACTTAGCTAAGAATTCATATCCTCTGTAATACTCGAGAAAGTACGATGAGGTCTCAGTCGTCAGATTTAATTTTACACGAATCTTAAAGCACAAATAATACTGCCCCCTCCAATCACCCGAATAGGCACCGGCTGAGAGTAAATCCGGGCCGTAAAGTGATTTACTGTTCTGTACAATATTACAGAGGATACGGGTCCCTTAGCTAAGCCATGGTGTAAAACGACTTGGTACTCCACGCCATATTTCCATTTTGAAAATCCAAACTACCGATCCGAACCGCTCAAGTTGCTCCATATTGAAATGTGCTTGGATACCACATTTTACATTTTTTGGAATTTTTTTACTATTTATTAAGCCACTTTGAAAATTGTTGATCCGGATGAACAGTAGCAAAACAGTAAAAAATTCTGGACCAATGGATCAGCGATTTTCAAAGTGGCTTAATAAATAGTAAAAAAATTCCAAAAAATGTAAAATTTGGTCTCCAAGCACATTTCAATATGGAGAACAACTTGAGCGGTTCGAATCGGTAGTTTGGATTTTTAAAATGGAAATAATGAGGTGGAGCACCAAGTCGTTTTACACCATGGCTTAGCTAAGCCCAGCACTATATATATATATAGTAGGGCTATTGTACTTCGCGAAGTAAACCAAAGTTTTACTTCACGCTCATATTCCCATTTTGAAAATCCAAAACGTCGATCCGAACCGTTCAAGTTGATCTCCATATTGAAATGTGCTTGGAGACCAAATTTTACATTTTTTGGAATTTTTTTACTATTTATTAAGCCACTTTGAAAATCTCTGATCCATTGTGAACAATAGCAAAACAGTAAAAAATTATGGACCAATGGATCAGCGATTTTCAAAGTGGCTTAATAAATAGTAAAAAAATTTCCAAAAAATGTAAAATTTGGTCTCTAAGCACATTTCAATATGGAGATCAACTTGAACAGTTCGGATCGATGTTTTGGATTTCAAAATGGGAATATGAGCGTGAAGTCAAACATTGGTTTTACTTCGCGAAGTACAATAGCACAATTATATATATATATATATATATATATATATAGAGTGGCTAATATCAAAACGTTTGTTCCTGGGGTCTGGAGCAACCGAGTTTTAAACCGTCCGATCTGTTCTCAGATTCGTGCTTGATCAGATTGATAATTGTCGCTGGAATTTGAACTGGACGGTCCAGTGGAGTAATCCCCACCCAAACCCCGACCCTCTCTCTCTCTCTCCCGCTTCTTCCTTCTCTCAGCCCAGGCGATTTCTACCCTAAATCGCACCGGGCGAACCCCAAATTCCCACCAGCGCCAGCGCCCCCCGCCACCCCAAAATCGCACCGGCGACTCAGACCTTGACCCTCTCTCTCTCACGCGACTCAGCTATCAGCGCCACGCCCGCTCTCTCTCACGAGGCTCAGACTCCGACCTCCCCCTTTCTCTCTCCGATCTCCTTCTCAGAACGGAGAAGTCAGAGGAATAGAAAACCTATCTCTCTTGACTGAAACCCCACCTCACTTTGAGGTACGACTTGGTTTGATTTTACTTCTGATAGTAATCTTCTTCAAGTGGTTAAAGTCAATTTTGTAGGGATTAATTTGCTTTTGTGTGTGTTAAATTTATAGCTTAACTTCTTGGGGCGCTTTCTGGGGTCAGGATTCCTCGAGCATGCTCAGGTAGACTACAATCGCTCTTTCCTTCTGAGTGATTAATAATTTAGAAAATTGTATCATCTATTTATTTTGTTTATATTAAGCTTTCTCTGGCCAAGGTTTTAGATATTGCGATTTATCACCACTATATTGCATTTTATCATACTTTCAAGTCCTACTGCACATGATATGCAAATATGCATTTTGATTGCTTTTGCCGATATAGAGGGACAGAGAGGCTCATCTGCTGTTTGAATACTAGAAATTTATGGTCCACTTGATATAAGATAACTATTGGCCCTGTAAATTCGTAATATTCCATTCCACCTTAGAACAAAAGAAAGAACAGAACAGCAAACCCCCTCAAAAACCTAGAGAATGATCATCTAATTTTGTGTCATTTTTATTTTCTATACTGCAGTTGTCCTCGTATCTGATTTTTGTAGAGAAAAGTGAGAAAAAAAGCTTAATTTAGCATTTTCTGAATACAATATGAAAATGGAAACCGTTAGATTTTTGTCATAGATGATATGTAATTTCTTTAGCTTTAGAGGCATGCATGATTTTTTTCATTTTTAAGTATACATGATCTTTCCAAGGTTTTGCAAGGGCACATTCGAAATTGCTTCTATTTTCAACATTTTTTTCAATTGGGGATACTGATTAGCTTATTTTATTTCTTTTTATAGGTTGACAAAGTGCAGGAAAAGAGGGGGGGAGGAATTTAAGGTGGGGAAGAAGGTGAAGGTAAGTTCTCAATTATTTTTTCTCGAATCGTCTAACATTTTTTGTTTGGCAAAATTTTACAATATTGTAGAAGATTCATAGGTCAGAAGAGGAGAAGGAAAGAGCTCTGAGATTGAACAAAGACCAAAAAATGGCTCAGGTAGGTCTTCATTTTGACACTATAACATTTTCCATCTATTTGTGCAATGATTATCTCTAGTTGTTTGTTTTATGTCACTTGTGTTTTATTTTTATTTTTTATAACTCAAATAGGTGCTGACATGTTACTGTTTCAATAGCCATACGCAGCAGGTCCTTTACCAATAGATTGCTAAATTATTACATCCATTGTTTAACAAAAGACAATTTTAGTCTGTCAGCTGGTACACTCAGTGGGAGCTTGATTAAAACTCTAAACAACACTATTCTTTAGTTAGGATCTTACATTTAATATACAAAAACATTATTGTTCAACAAAATTATAAAGATACATTTTTTTCTCACATTTCTGAATCTCAAGGATCACAAAATTGACAATCAATAGGTAAAATTGATCCTGACTAAATCTCAAGTGCAACCCAAACATTTTAAGTACAGAATGCGCCGCATTGTATAAAGATAAAGGGATTCGCATACATTGAAGTTCAAGCCCCATCAAAAGAAAAAATTCCTAAATTCTCTTTCCAAATGGAGAAAGGCTAATATCAATTATCAACCTCCATTGCTTGTGCAACTTTAGCCTTTGTCACTGCAGACAATTTGGTCTTCACCTTCTTCCCCCCCTTCTTTTCCCCGCACTTCCGTCAACCTATAAAAAGAAATAAAATAAGCTAATCAGTATCCCCAATTGAAAAAAATGTTGAAAATAGAAGCAATTTCGAATGTGCCCTTGCAAAACCTTGGAAAGATCATGTATACTTAAAAATGAAAAAAATCATGCATGCCTCTAAAGCTAAAGAAATTACATATCATCTATGACAAAAATCTAACGGTTTCCATTTTCATATTGTATTCAGAAAATGCTAAATTAAGCTTTTTTTCTCACTTTTCTCTACAAAAATCAGATACGAGGACAACTGCAGTATAGAAAATAAAAATGACACAAAATTAGATGATCATTCTCTAGGTTTTTGAGGGGGTTTGCTGTTCTGTTCTTTCTTTTGTTCTAAGATGGAATGGAATATTACGAATTTACAGGGCCAATAGTTATCTTATATCAAGTGGACCATAAATTTCTAGTATTCAAACAGCAGATGAGCCTCTCTGTCCCTCTATATCGGCAAAAGCAATCAAAATGCATATTTGCATATCATGTGCAGTAGGACTTGAAAGTATGATAAAATGCAATATAGTGGTGATAAATCGCAATATCTAAAACCTTGGCCAGAGAAAGCTTAATATAAACAAAATAAATAGATGAAACAATTTTCTAAATTATTAATCACTCAGAAGGAAAGAGCGATTGTAGTCTACCTGAGCATGCTCGAGGAATCCTCACCCCAGAAAGCGCCTCAAGAAGTTAAGCTGTAAATTTAACACACACAAAAGCAAATTAATCCCTACAAAATTGACTTTAACCACTTGAAGAAGATTACTATCAGAAGTAAAATCAAACCAAGTCGTACCTCAAAGTGAGGTGGGGTTTCAGTCAAGAGAGATAGGTTTTCTATTCCTCTGACTTCTCCGTTCTGAGAAGGAGATCGGAGAGAGAAAGGGGGAGGTCGGAGTCTGAGCCTCGTGAGAGAGAGCGGGCGTGGCGCTGATAGCTGAGTCGCGTGAGAGAGAGAGGGTCAAGGTCTGAGTCGCCGGTGCGATTTTGGGGTGGCGGGGGGCGCTGGCGCTGGTGGGAATTTGGGGTTCGCCCGGTGCGATTTAGGGTAGAAATCGCCTGGGCTGAGAGAAGGAAGAAGCGGGAGAGAGAGATAGGGTCGGGGTTTGGGTGGGGATTACTTCACTGGACCGTCCAGTTCAAATTCCAGCGACAATTATCAATCTGATCAAGCACGAATCTGAGAACAGATCGGACGGTTTAAAACTCGGTTGCTCCAGACCCCAGGAACAAACGTTTTGATATTAGCCACTCTATATATATATATATATATATATATATATATATATAGTGCTGGGCTTAGCTAAGCCATGGTGTAAAATGACTTGGTGCTCCACGCCTCATTATTTCCATTTTGAAAATCTAAACTACCGATCCGAACCGCTCAAGTTGTTCTCCATATTGAAATGTGTTTGGAGACCAAATTTTACATTTTTTGGAATTTTTTTACTATTTATTAAGCCACTTTGAAAATCGCCGATCCATTGGTCCAGAATTTTTTACTGTTTTGCTATTGTTCATCCGGATCAGCGATTTTCAAAGTGGCTTAATAAATAGTAAAAAAATTTCAAAAAATGTAAAATTTGGTATCCAAGCACATTTCAATATGGAGAACAACTTTAGCAGTTCGGATCGGTAATTTGGATTTTCAAAATGAAAATATGGCGTGGAGTACCAAGTCGTTTTACACCATGGCTTAGCTAAGTTCATCTCTCTCTATATATATATATATATTACGGTTAAAATGCACCATTGGTTTTGTGCTCCAATCATGCTCCACGTCTTTTTTATATGTTTTCAAAGTTTGAACAATCGATCTGAACCGCTCAATATGATCTTTGTATTAAAATGTGCTTGGAGACCAAATTTTATATTTTTTGGAATTTTTTTACTAATTTTTTAGATAGGTACAAAATCACTGTTTTCAAACGATTCTGGACCATCCAAAACAGTGATTTTGTACATATCTAAAAAAATAGTAAACAAATTTCAAAAAATATAAAATTTTGTCTCCAAGCACATTCTAATATGAATATCATATTGAGCGGTTCGGATCGATTGTTTGAACTTTGAAAACAGAGAAAAAGACGTGGAGCATGATTGGAGCACAAAACCAATAGTGCATTTTAACCTTACTCATATATATATATATATTAGAATCAAAGATAGAATTTCAAGTAACGGAGACCAATTAAATAAATAATACATGGTCATTATATATGCACAAATATTTTTTTAGCAGTTTTATTCGAACCGAATTGTTTTGATTATGCTCGCTAGCTCCAGTAAAGTATTTCACTAGACGTACGTGGAGTCGATGGAGAACTAGAGCCAAATATATTTAATCAACAAAATCAGAATCAATGCTGCTACAATAATACCCAACATTAATTGCTTTTCTCATTGCCTTTTCTTTTATTAATTGCTTTTCTGTCTCAGTGATACACACTGATACTGTTAAATTCTGATCTGATTAGAATCCTAGCTCTTCATGCACGTAGCTAGATTCGATCGATCTACAGACAAAGCATTCATGCAAGCAATAAAAGGAGAGAGGTGCAGAGGAACAACTCGTGACATAATAGTGACGTCCCTTTCATGGGGAAGAGAAAAAGGCCACGAGAGACAGGAGGCGCAACAGATCCTCTTTGTCTGCTGCATATGTGCCCCAGATCAGAGGCTGTGCAGTGTTTTCAAAGGCAAGTAGTTATTAAAAAAAGCAAGGAGACTTCAGAGCTAGCTTACCTAGCTGTTCGGTACACTTCTTTTCTTTTCTTTTTTTCTGAAGGTAAATAACAAAGCGACACGAGAGATCGAGGAAGAAATACCGTAAAATATAAAGGTGATACTGCTTGGGATTTGGAGTATAGATGGCTTGGTGCGACAATGAGATAAGATCTTGATTAGACTAAGAGATTAATGTCATCATGATGTCAGGATGAGGAAAAAGTGCACTATGGCATAGCCAGAAATAACACTACATGCGGCGAGTCGGCGACCGTCGCAGAAACATAAGAGTAGAAATTATAAATTTATAATTCGTAAGGACCCTATTTTGAGGGAATTCAGATCCAGTGCAATACCGACAATGATATCTGAGTCGTCAATTTCAATTTAGTGCAAATCTCAAAACGGATCCGGCTAAGAGTGTTGTACACCGTCCGATATCTAAAGAAATACGGACTCATTTTGAGGAAAATGGAAAACAGTTCCATGGCAATATACCAAATTCGGTCTCAGAAATGTCCGATCAGCATTAAATTCGTACGTACTTGATCGATGTAAACATTTTTACAGATGAAGAGAGGTATTTCTTGACATTTAATTGCTCCTAAAAATCATTAAATAGTTGGGCTAATTCTTACGGAGTAAAATAATTCGGTTGCAATATTTCGTAAATTGATGCTTAAAATGTAACTCGTCTGAGTTAGTGGAGGATTTGATTTTGTAAAAACAAAGCCTTTTGAGTTACCACTTACAAGTTTAATTAGTAAAAAGAAACAAAAAGAAAATGATTTTAATTGCATGAATTAGGTTGTTCCCGACAGCAAAAGACATTGTGCTGCTAGTGTACAATTATGCTATACAATATTCCCATGCACGAGTACCCACTATTCAGTATTCAGCATATATATATATATATATATAATCTATCGTACATTTTTTTAAACGAAATTTCATAACAAATTGAGATCTCGTGCCTGTTAACCGGACAAAGTTTGAAATTTTAATATACATGATTAATTAATTATCTTTAATTTTGTCAGTTGCGCGACTAATTACTATTTCGGCACTTCATAGCCTAACATATTTTACAAAACATATATAGATTAATATATATATATATATAGAGAGAGAGAGAGAGAGATAGACTATGGTGAGTTGTGAACTTCACGCTCATGTTTCATTTTGAAAATCTAAACCATCGATCCGAACCGCTCAACATGATCTCTATATTGAAATGTGCTTGGATACCAAATTTTATATTTTTTTGGATTTTTTTTACTATTTATTAAGCCACTTTGAAAATCGCTGATTTGAGTGAACAGTTAAAACTTCTGAACCATTCAATCAGCGATTTTCATAGTGGCTTAATAAATAGTAAAAAATTCAAAAAATGTAAAATTTGGTCTCCAAACACATTTCAATATGGAGATCATGTTGAGCAGTTCGAATCGGTTGTTTAGATTTTCAAAATAAGAATATGAGCGTGAAGTAAAAATGACCTCTTACTTCGCAACTCACCATAGCCCAGCTCTCTATATATATATATATATAGTGAGTGGCTACTCTACTTACATAAGCATATGAGGGCATATGCTTATAAGTCGTTTTTGTGTTTTCGAAGTCCAAATTGTCAATTTGAAGCGCTCAACATGTTCTCCATATTAGAATGTGCTTGGAGACCAAATTTTACATTTTTTGAAATTTTTTTACTATTTTTTTAGAATTTTTCAAAACAGTGTTTTAATATGACAAAAAAATCTAAAAAAAAAAATCTGAAAACACTGTTTTGAAAAATTCTAAAAAAATAGTAAAAAATTTCCAAAAGATGTAAAATTTGGTCTCCAAGCACATTCTAATATGGAGAACATATTGAGCGCTTCAAATTGACTATTTGGATTTTGAAAACGTAAAAATAACTTATAAGCATATGCCCTCATATGCTTATGGAAGTAGAGTAGCCAACCTCTATATATATATATATATATATAGAGAGAGCTGGGCTTAGCTAAGCCATGGAGTAAAACGACTTGGTGCTCAACGCCTCATTATTTTCATTTTGAAAATCCAAACTACCGATCCGAACCGCTCAACATGATCTCCATATTGAAATGTGCTTGGAGACCAAATTTTACATTTTTTGGAATTTTTTTACTATTTATTAAGCCATTTTGAAAATCGCTGATCCATTGGTCCAGAATTTTTTACTGTTTTGCTACTGTTCATCCGGATCAGCGATTTTCAAAGTGGCTTAATAAATAGTAAAAAAAATTCAAAAAATGTAAAATTTGGTCTCCAAGCACATTTCAATATGAAGAACAACTTGAGTGGTTTGGATCGGTAGTTTGGATTTTCAAAATGGAAATATGGCATGGAGTACAAAGCGTTTTACTCCATGGCTTAGCTAAGTCCAGCTCTATATATATATATGATTAATTAATTTCTTTCTTTGGCATCTTTACTTGTTAGGAAATAATATAAAAATTACTAATTGAACAAGTTAATTTTTAATATAAGTCATGCTTAAAAGTTTCATGTATGGCTTAGGAGTTTAATTAGTACCAACCAAATTAAATGTTGCTGCTTTCGGAAGTCGACTGTTGGCAACATATATTGTGTATTTTTTTTTCTGATGTGGCCTACTTATATATTTTTAAATCATAAAAAAGAGCTTACGTACAAGCAGACAAATACACACACACACATACACAAATGAGTGGATGGATATATAATTAAATCAAGGATCAAGGAGCTGCTGACAAATACTTTATCATAGCGCACGCTTCAGACACATACATCAGCAAAAATGCCAAATAAAAAATTTATTACACAATTATGATTTTACACATCACAATTAAGTTCAACATATATAATTCCATACACTACAAATTTCCATCTAGAAGAAGCCATGGACATGACATTTGATGAAGAAGCATGTGCTTTTCTTAATGTTTGTACGTAGTCCTATAATTAGATGACAACCAAAGAGAAAAGGCAGTAGGGGTGAGGACCACCTTGACTTTTAGTTAACACTTGTCTCTTAATTAAGTTGAAATTTGGCCCCATTGGGATCTCGTTCATACAATGGTTTGATTCTCTAATTCCAAAGTTAAGGATATTTTGAAGGAAGCACTGACTTATTTTCAGCATCCCTTGCCTGGCCTGGATAGGGAAATAGCTGGAGAAAACGCACTACATTTAATGGGTTCTGGATTTGCTGTCACAATCCTTGAGTTGGTTTGTGTAGGGATATTGATGATCAGTGTCACTGTCTGAGAACCTTTTTTGTATTATTTCTATTCATGTACTTTTGAATAAAGAAAAAAAAAACATTGTTAGGTGTTATTTTAATTGGTATATATAACGTATATTATAAATATAATCCTTTACTAGCTGCAATCACTTTGACACTATTTTTAGAAATCTATAAGTATATATATACGAAGCAAGTTAATTGAAATTGTTTGGTCAAAAAGATGTACAATGATACAATCAAGTTCAACTAATATATCAACAAGGAATGAACAAGCTTAACTCAACAGAGAACAAAGATGAGATAATTAAATTCAACTCAACCAATAAAATTTCTAATAATTTGAAAGCTTTCTCACAATCTAATTTTGACTTATTTTTCCACCCAAAAATCACCTAAACATTAGTGCTCCTTCAACTACTTTTTACTTTCAAAATATTCTTAATGAAAAAAACCTAGCTTACTAAAATCTCACAAAACAACAATATACAAATTCTCTTTTACCCTATATTAATGACACACATGCTCTAAACATATATATCAGTTCTTTCACAAGTTTTTGATAGCATTGCCTCCTAATTTTGCAAAAACTTCAATCATGAAAGTCGTAGAACATATTGTAAGCTTTCCATAGTATTTTAAGTCACCTTAATCGGACCTCCTATGAAAGATTTACAACCAAACTACATGAGTGTCTCAATCTGAAGCGTATGTGGCGGTTGTAGCTTTGTTGGTGTCATTATTTTTTTTTATTTTAAGTGTCTGAGCATTGTCAAGATATGTTGAGGCATCCAAGATGGTATCAAGATATTTTAGTGTAACAGTGAGGCTTATCAATTGACGAAGAGGCAGAGCGATGCGATCCAGACGGTGTCAGTAATTGTGACAAAAAAATATGAAATCACAAATAGGTTCTCCTTATAATTCCTTCATTTTTGCTTAAATATATTATAATTTATTAGATGAGAATTTTTTTTTTAAGTCACATGAACAAGAACTTATTTACCAAGTACAATATTATTTAGATGGCAAATTAACTAACAAAAAATATCAATATTTTAGAAAGCAATTAACACTAAAATTGAAAATAAAAAATCTGAATGGTGTCGTTATGTCCTACTTATTAGCTCAAGTCATGTAGAAGTACAACACAAAAGGATAGGTAAATTGAGGGGCCACAAGGTGTGTGAACCCAGATCCAATCAGATTAGATGAGATGAGCCCTTGACCCAGGCTCTTACATTAAAGTCCACGACCACTTAAAAAAAGGACACAAACTAAGCAAGGGAAAGGGAACGTGTCGGGCTGGCACAAAGTGGGGTAAATATTCCTGCGGTACTTATCATAAAGAATCATTTAGGTGTCTATCTAGATTCTAAGGATTCCTTGAAAATACGTGCTAGATTACAACGAACGTTAAAGATATTATTTCACACAGTATGGTACCGCATGGATCTGAACCCCACAAAAGTGAGCAACGAGCATAGAGCATTCATTCTTCCAGCGGCACTTAGACAACTTGCGCGTTCCCAGGTCCCCTAAAAACCCTACAGTTTGTCCCCCTCTCCCGTCCCATTCTTCTCTCTCTCTCTCTCTCTCTCTTCGTATATAGCCAGAGACCCTTGTTCGCCAAGCCTTTCATCATTCATTTCTCGTTTTACACTTGCATATATGTGTTGTCGCGACGACTAAGGAACAGAACCGAAGAGAAATGGAGTTGGAGCTGGGACTGGGACTAGGCCCCTCTTGTACTAAAAAGGAGGCGGTTGAGTTGAGAGGAGAAGACAGGTTCGCCAAGAAGAGAAGATTTGAGGAAGCATTTGAGAAGACAACCTTACCTCTATTTATTGATCGATGCGAAGGTAGCAGCGACGGAGAAGTTGCGGATTCACGTAAGGACGATTGCAAGCAAGTGTTCTATCAATCTCGGTACTTCAATTATTTTAATCAAATTTTCTATCGCAGCAGAGAATTTATTGATTTATTAATTAGAGGTGCTAGTCAATACTTTAAGTTTTTAACATTAGAACGAACTCGGTTTCATTTGCTGCTGTAAATTTATAATAAATGTAGAAGGTATAATGTAGCATGCAAAATAATTGTTTCTATAATACTTCCAAGGAAACATGTACATGTACAGTTAATTAAATTTACTTGAGATTAAGGCTGTGTATGTACCCTAAATTAATTAGCTAATTTTGAACTGCTAACTATTTTTTAGGACAAAGGAACTGGTGGGGTGGCCGCCGTTCAAATGCTCGTGGACAAAAGAAGGCTGCAGTTGTGATGATGCCGAGCAAGCGAGCTATGTGAAGGTTACAATGGAAGGAGTGCTAATTGGGAGGAAGGTTGATCTAGCTCTTCACAATTCCTATCAAGATCTCTTTAACACGCTTCACCAAATGTTCCCTTGCAGGCATCCAGGTGTGTGTGTGTGTGTGTGTGTATATGTGCGCGTATTATTATATGCTTCTTCTTTAACAAAATAAATCAAGAGATATAAAATTTAATTGCCATTATAGTGCATGTTAATTAGACATATTATTTACCGAAATTCAGATGTGCCTTTAAATATATAACACGTCCAGTTATATATATATATATATAGAGAGAGAGAGAGAGAGAGAGAGAGAGAGAGAGATTGACTATGGTGAGTTGTGAAGTAAAACGTCGTTTTACTTTACGCTCATACTCCATTTTGAAAATTCAAACGACCGATCCGAACCGCTCAACATGTTCTCCATATTGAAATGTGCTTGGAGACCAAATTTTATATTTTTTGGAATTTTTTTACTATTTATTAAGCCACTTTGAAAATCTCAGATCCGGGTGAACAGTAAAAAATTCTGGACCATTCGATCAGCGATTTTCAAAGTGGCTTAATAAATAGTAAAAAAATTTCAAAAAATATAAAATTTGGTCTCCAAGCACATTTCAATATGGAGAACATGTTGAGCGGTTCGGATCGGTCGTTTGGATTTTCAAAATAAAAATATAAGCGTGAAGTAAAAATGACATCTTACTTCGCAACTCACCATAGCCCAGCTCTATATATATATATATATATATATATAGCATGCAATTGACAAATTTGCAATTAATCATTTTTTTCCCGCTGTTAATTAGTATTTCCATTTTCCAATGTGGTTGGCGAAAGACTACCAAGTATAATATTCTTATTCGCGTCGCTAATGAAAAGCTGATACAATGCAGATGGCAAGGCTTCTAGTAATCATCATCACAATATGGTGACGTACGAGGATGGAGATGGAGATTGGATGTTGATTGGAGATTTGCCATGGGAGTAAGTGCCCCAAACAAATAATAAAGATAGACTATATAAGAAAAAACCAACCTTCCACATATCTCCGAGTAGAAAGAAAAGCAACATGGACATGCATGTGTTACATGTATTTCTTTGTTAATTAATATATTGTTGCCTTTTTTCTAGGGTTTTTGTGAAGTCGGTGAAGCGCATCAAGATAGTCTCAAGCAAGCAAGAGAAGACAGCTCGTAATTACTAATTAGCAAATAAATCTAGGTGTTATATATATCTTATTCTTATGCTTAGTTTTCCTTAATTTTTTATATATATTATATAGTAAAGGCTATTAAGTTGGGGCAGTCTATATAGTAGGTTTTACCTTCCTGTTGGTTTTGTCATATATTAGCTATGTTACTCGGATACTCCAATATAGGCTCCATACTCATATCGGACACATATCGGATACCGATACACGCCCAATACGCGCCTGATACGTATCCGATACGCTAGCTGGCGTATCTGCTTACGTGGCATATCCTTACTTGGCCGATACGGTCATCGATACGCTTTGACTCACCTAGATACACCTGGGATACGCCTGTCCACCATGCACCGCGCCAAACCTGTGGACTGCGCATGCACCAGCGCAGTGAACCGCGGTGGACCAGCGCCAAAAATCAATTTTTAGTGCTCTCCGCAAGAAATCGAGCCCATTCCCTTTGGGTTAAGGACATACACCTTTACCACTCCACCAACTTCTATTTGTTGTTAGAATAGAATAACAATGATATTTAATGTATAATTGAATTATTTTATAGTCCCATCTAATAATTTTGATATTTATAAATAACATAAATAAAATAATAAAAAATAATATATTTAATTGGCGTATCGTGTCCGGAATTTTTGAAAATTGCCGTATCGCCGTATCCGTATCGTATCCGATACGATAACCGTACCCGTATCTATGCAACATAGTATATTAGTGATGACCTATTTTTATCTGTAAAAATTAATTACGGTCTTGGCAGGTGTATACTGATTGAGTTGCCTATGAGGAGTAACCATGCAATTCCATTTTTTTTTTCTTTATTGTTGTTTTTTTGTTGTTTTGCTAATATTCTCGGAGAACGTTTGGCATCCAACCCATCTGTATATTATCATTTATAATCGAATATATATTTTCTCTAAAAAAAATAATCGAATATATACGACGTGTGAAGGATTCGGAATTAATGTCATAATAATCTGTTAGAAACTTAGAATTAATTATTTTTTGGATTGATTTTTTTTTTTGTTTTCTTTGAGTCCCTGCTTTAATTTTGTTTAGCATATTGTAATCTTGACACAACTTGTGTCCATTATAAATGAAATCTAAAAAAAGAATTAAATCTATGGGCAAGTAAATTTATTATGATATTCTAACTAGCTAGTAGCTGATCGAAGTGATGAATTAATAAAATGACTTTAAAAAATCATTAGTTCAGCTCTAATAAGTTCAATTAAATTTGTAGCTAAAGTGATAAATGATATCCTTACTGGTCATGAATCTTCTTTATCACTTCAAAAAACAAATTTATTGGATAATAATTGAAAATCTGAGTTTCCAACTCAATTCGGTACTTTGAGCTTGCTGGAACCAAAATCGACAATAAGGTTTTATATTGAATGAAACAAGGTGCCCCTTATTGCTATTTTCATCAAAAACAGGAAAGAAAAAAAAAAAAGAAAAAAAAAAGAAGGAAAATCAATATAATGCAAGATGAGAAGAAGTGGGGAAGCTTCTTGGAAGAACATAATAGTTTCTGATCCATACAGCACCGCTTCTCATCGATAGGCGCTGATTACACCTAATGGAATCAGGACGGTCCGATGAATGATCAAAGCCGTTTAATTCACATTGACAAATTTAAGATTCGTACAGATCAAGTGCACATGAATCTTGATGCATATCAAACAGTTCTGATCGAACATCAAATTGTATTTAGTCTGATGCATATCGAAGAGCCCCCACTCCATGCCTAATAAATGTTAGTTGATTATACGATAAAATGGCCCTTGACTCGTGCGTTGATTTGGTTCTACATTGGTCCGATGGCCAATCAAAGCTGTTCAATTTGCATTACGATTCGCACAGAAAATTCAAGATTCGTGTAGATCAAGTGCACACGGATCTTGATACAGATCGAACAGCTCGACTAGACATTGGGCCGAATTTGGTCCGATGCCCATCAAACCGCCCCCACTCAGTAATGTTTGATAAATTTTTAGCTGATTATACTGGAAAATAGCCCTTGAGTTGACTGTGCGTTGAATTGGTTCTACAAGAAAGATAAATTGATGCATGAAGTCTGAAACCCTTCTTCTCTTTTTCCTTCCTTTGCAAAACATGCAGACCCGCCAATCGATTACACTTTTACCAAAGTTTGCTCGAATATTTCAACATCAGCTATTCAAAGAAATATTCCAACTATTTTGGGCCTCCTCTTTGGGCCCAGACAGCAATTATTATAGACCTTTTAGGAAAGACGTAGGTGCATGGGCCTTGGCCGAGTAAAAAAAGGTTTAGCAAATAGAAGTATTGCTCGTAAGAAACGCGCGTGCCAGCTCAGAGATGTTTTGCTTGATTAAGCCAATGTTCTTTGAATTTAATAGTTTGCTGAGATGCCACCCGTGTTGGAGTTGTCATTAATTGCTTAATACTACTGGCCCGCACAGTTGTAACGCTTCGACCTTTGTTATTACTGGCGTGGCATAAGAAAACCGAAATTTTTATTCATAACCTAAAAAAAAATCGAATCCAAACAAAACCCTGGATTTCTGAAAACTCGGATTGTGTGCCTACCGCTGATTTATTTCGGAAAAAATGAGGGTCGATGCCCTCATTTATGTATTAGTATTAAGTTACAAAGGGTTTGTAACCGACATTTTTATTAATATTCAAAGTTAATTAAAAAATAATAATAATACTCACTTTAGTTGGGTAGTTTTAAAAATGCCTAAACCGGCAATTTAATAGCCGGTCTCCAATTTTATTCTCAACCGGCCATTTAATAGCCGTTTGGGACTTTTTTTGTTTTGTTTCAGTATCGGAGTTGAATGGATCGGATAGTGAAGGCGGTGTTGGGACCCGCTGTTTCAGACCCGCTACACATGGTGGAAATTGAATGGGAAGTTGAATGGATCGGATAGTGAAGGCAGTGTTGGGACCATTTAATGCCCATTAGTTACCTTTATTTACGGAAAGATATTATTTACCCACTAAAAATTTCTTGTATTGGATTTAGACGCTTCTCTCCTGCTAGCCAGTAATTCAATTTGTGATTGTAGAATACATACTTCTTTTTTGTTTTGGTTTACTTTTTATTTAAATTTTCTGCTTGAATATTCCAGATGGTACAATTTTTTTTTAATATTCCAGAATAGTTTTCATTATATAAAATAGTTTGATTATACTTTATTATAACTTATTTCGGGCTTTTGTGGGATAAGCAACTTATTTTTAAAAAAATTGAAAGGAAATAGAAAGAGAAAAAAATAGTTTAAATATTTTATTTTCCATTCTTTTGTAGGGATAAATGATATAAAATTGGGCCTTGTAAAAAAATTGCGTAATTAATAAAATATAAATTTTATATACCCTGGATTTATATTTGGCAAAAATCTAGATGCTATAGATACATTATTATTCATTATTATTTTATTTTCTTTCTTTTTCGTTTTGAATAAAGCAAGATCCCTCCTGTCAGTTCACATAATGGAGAGAAGTAAAAATGAAGTTTCCAGAAAAATTAAATATTGAACCCAAAATGAGGCCACCGCTGACCTGGAAAGAACAAATATCTCCCATTAAAAAAATAAAAAAATAAAATATAATTTAAAAGCGTCAAAATACATTCGTTGAAAGTGTGAATAAATATACTTCAGGTTACATCAAATTAATATTACGGATAAGAATTGGGAAGCACTAAAATGCTAAGAAATATTTGAAAATCTACAAGCCAATTCAAGGTTTTTTCTCTCTGAAAATCTAGCTTATCAAGTTGCGTACGTGCCGATTTAGATAGATTATACATGAAAAGATCTCTTAGCATATATGTGAATAAGATTGGGTAATCACCTCTAAAAATTCCAAGACCCCAATCATTGTTCCAAAAACTTGTATTAACACCAGAACGAGGAATCTTCAGTATTGATATGTAGAAGAAATATTGTGTTGAAAGAAGAGTTTTGTTGAAAAATACTGAATCTGGTAATAACCGGTTCCCATGTGTTGTTGCTTGGAAAGCTAGTTTTCACATCTTACCATCCAGTTTTTTCCATTGCCACATCCATTTCATTAGCATCGCTTGATTGAATATTGATAAGTCGAGTACACCCAAGCCGCCTTGCTTCTTAGGAGTGCAAACAATTTCCCAGTCGGAAAGATTTATTTTGCGAGTCTCGGCACATACTCCATGCCACAAAAATTGTCTCCAAATTTTATTAATTTCCACAATTACCCATGTCGGTATTTGAAATACTGACATGTAATATATCTGTAGCGATGACAATACCGCATTGATGAGTACAATTTTCTCCGTAATGGATAATTGTTTCACCGCCCACCCCGCCAATCTTTTGTTAAATTTTTGTATTAAAGGTAGATATGCCTCCTTCGTCAGACTCTTAATGCTTAAGGGTAGACCAAGATAAGTGAAAGGGAAATTACCAAGTCTACATCTCATCATATGTGATAATTGAGTTCCTTGTTGATTTTGATCCAAGGTTAGTAATAATTCAGATTTTTGGAGGTTTACTGCCAGACCCGAGATCTCCTCGAATGCAATGAAAGCAGTTTTAGGCATTTGTAGTTGTTGAATTTCTGGTTTTACAAAGAATAAAGCATCATCATATAACAAGCATGCTTTCGTTCCTCGAAAGAGTAGTCTAATTGCTCTATTATCAACCAATTTTTTGAACCATCTACATATGAAATCCATAGCAAGAATAAACAAAAAAGGTGACAAAGGATCACTTTGTCTAACTCCTCGCTTTAACAAAAAAAAAAAAAGTTCCGGCCAAGCCATTGATTATGACTTCTGAAGAACCTAAAAGCATCACGTTCTTAATCCAGTTTTGCCAAGTCAAAGGGAAGTCCAGATTTTCCATGATTTTTAGCAAAAAAATCCCAACTCAAAGTATCAAAAGCCTTATGTATATCCGCTTTAAAAATTGCTAAAGGAATGTTGGATTTATGAGTGTTGCAAAATTTGTTGTGCATATACGAATCATTCATAAATATGCCTTCATTTTTATGAAACCCTAAGCCTCTACTGCTGATTGGTCCTCTTTGACATTGCCAGCGATCGGAAATGGGTGCCTACATACCTTTTTTTTTTTAAGTTATGTTGGCAATGTGACGGAGAGGGTACCGTTGGCAATGTATGATCCGAGATTTTGGAAATCTGAGGTTATGTTTAGATTTTAAAAAAATAGATTATGGATAAAAATTTCAAATAAGAAAAGGAGTATATATTTTTTTTTAATCTAATAAGAAGTCTGGAAGCATATATTTAGAGGATTTTAAACAAGACTAAATACACTAATACACTATATTCAGGTGTGGGTTTTTTTCTTAATAACAGTCTTGCCCTCAATAAATACTTTCTTATCTTTGTTTTACGCGGATAATTAATAAAGGAAACTAATTGACAGATGCACTGTCTCTCTTATGCACAATTAATGCTCTTTAAAAGAGTAAATTAACGCTTTTGATTGGCTAGCTTTGTTTAATTTGTGAAAAACGGATGTGATTTTTTGACTTAATCCACGTGCTCATAATTATAAGTAAAATGATATGTTACCTTTTCATGAGAAGCTATTAGTATTAGCAAAGCTGGAATACTATATGTTACTCCGATACTTTATATTTGGTCTCTTATATACTTCATATATAGTCTCATATTGTATCTAATACATATCGTATTATCGTATAGATACCTGTATCGTTTTGAAAATTATTATATCACTGTACATGTATCGTATTTGATTCGATATCAGTACTCGTATCCATACAACATTGCTAGAACATTATTCAAGCCATCTTTTAGAATTCTTATATATGGGAATAAATAAGAAATTAAAAAACACCTAGCTAACTTAGACAATGCGGCCTCCAATGAGAATGAAGTTCTCATTTTTGAAAGGTGAAAATGAAGTTATAAAATTAAATGTCAATCTAACATATATTTCGTATAAATAAAATTCAAATATTAGGACTTTCATTTAAATTCAGTTTTAATTAGTTTCTTTGTGTTGTCGCTCTTTATCTTTCTTTTGTTTAGAATAAATTTGTATGCATAATTTTACTAATAAGAATGCTGAGTAAAATATAAATTTCTCCTAAATATACGATTTTACTAATAAGAATGCTGAGTAAATTTTACAGGGTTACGACATTATAATATACGACAATTTCCCTTCCGTTTAATACTTACAATTTGCTGGAGTCAAGCATCTAAATATGCTTGAGAAAATGCTCCAGAGAAAGAACAAACTCGATAATAAGCTGAAGTCAATCAATTCTTGGAGAAAGATTTCGAGCATAATCTTTGTAGCGGCTTTTGTGGCTGTAGTCTTGTGTTCAATTATTGCAGCCTCTGTATCAGCCCCTCCTCTTCTTACTGCTCTTGCAACTGCAGCAGTGGCAGTCCCAGTTGGGTCAGTCGGGAAATGGATTGATTCATTATTTAAGGGATATCAGAATGCAACTAAAGGGGAGATAGGTGTTATAAGCACAATGCAAGTCGGTACTTGTATGGCTATATCCGACTTGGATTCGATCAAGGCTCTCACTGAGAATTTAGAGATTCAGATCAGGTCAATGTTGGATTATACTGATTTTGTTATGAGGGATAATGAGGCGGTGCGGCTTGGAATGGAGGAGATTAAGAGAAAGATGGGGGCTTTCACGAATAGTGTCGAGCAATTAGGAGAACAAAATGATCAGTATAGAAACTGTCGTGTTAAGAAAGATTATTAACTATCCGAGTTAAGCAGATTAATGTATAGGTATGCTCATTATATATTTTTGCTTTGTTCTAATCCTATTATCCCCTGATTTAGCATGGGTAATTGGTCTGAAGTGGCTTTATTGAAAATAAACAAATAATGCCACTTCCTGCATTTCTGGTAATTCAATTTATGCTTTTCTTCTGCTCAGAAATGTTGCATTAAATATTGTGTTGTTGCTTCTTTTGTGTTAATATATATATTACCTTTGCATTAAAATTGTATCATTTCCCTTTTGACCTCAGTTGTGCCTCACTTCTTACCTAAAGCCTTAATACCAATTAACAATCTAAAAGAAGTTCAATCAAAGTAGTATGTGATTGACATTCATAGCGGTATTTAGGTTACTTCAATGATAGTGATATCTGGTAATTTAATGCCAGACAAATTAAATTGTGCTCCCGATCAGTGAAAATTTAACTGAAAATTGGAAAACCAGAATCCATTTGTTCTACAAAAGATGAACTCAAGGGAGCAAATTGTAAGTATTGGTAAGGGCAAAGTTTGCCAAAGCAACCCTGTAACTTTAGTTAAGGGAAAGGATTCATAAGGGCAAAATAGTCATTGAAATATTTAATTTATATTAATTAATAATTTTTAGTGAGAAAAAATGAAAATGGGTATATTAATAAATATGTTATGTTTAGATGGGGAAATATCTAATTTTCAATTTTGAATGGGTAAATATCTAATTAAAGAAGTTGTGATGGGTATATATCCAAATTTCTCATAAATTTAACTCATCAGAGAATAAAAAAAAAATATAAACTCAAGTCAAACAAATAACTTACGTAATAATTTAATAGTTATATTACAATTTGCAAATTGAGTTATCATGTATTTTAGGAATACTATCTTGAACTTTCATCTTTTTCTGAGTAATAGTACCAAGAATAGATTTCTCATATAAAGGTTGTGGCCAACATGATCAGAAAAACATCTCTTGAGATACGAGAGAGGTCGATGGTGCTCGCTCTACACACCCATCCTCCACTAGTGGCAGTCTGGCGGTGCCACATTGAACTAGGGGTAGGCAGTTGTCTATTTCTGAATTTTAAAAATCAAGTATAGGTCTCTATGTATAATTAGGTTATTACATACTTCTAGAGAAAATTTTATCTAATTTTGACACCTCACAGTCTGAATTGGTTAATTCACGATAATTTGTAACCCGTTGACTGAACTAGTAAATTACCTTATTCTGATAAAAATCCTGACTACGTCCCTGTTCTCCACACTTGCACGTCAAGAGGTTATTATGCTGAACCTTAGATCTTAAATCTATTTTTCAAAGAAGAAAAGGAATTAGTGAAGAAGATGAAGATGAAGTAGTAATATGCAATATCCTTCTACTTCGGGAAGAAAAATATGTTTTTTACCTTTTTCCTTGTGCTTGAAAGCCTTGGGATTCACGTGGATACCAAGAGTCTTGTTGTCGATGTAACAATAATTTTAAAAGTCATCTAATCTATTAGCTGACAATAATAGTATTAATCTTTCATCCTGAAGATTTAAGATCATATTTTAACAAAAATTAAACTGGAGTTTTATTTAGGAGGATATTTCATGTATGAATGAGTTGTGTGTGCCTGGGCTTGTAGCCTTGTACTTACTTAAATAGTCAAATTATATCTATTTATTATTTTGAATGACTTATTTTATTAATTATTTTAATTATTTTTTAATTATATGATAAAAATCAGCTTGAAAGCTTTTGTCAGCAACTATTTCATGTATATTCGTTAATTCGTTTGCTCTAATAGTCATTTCTCTTCAGATACTTCTGTAGCTTGGCTAGCTGCATTTTCTAAAATAAGAAAAAAATCAATTAAATATTCAAATGGAATGTTTTATGTTAGGTCATGCCAAAATTGCACATCAACATAAGCCAAACAAAAAGTACGAACAATAAGTTATAACGATATATTTTATTTTACGTTACAAGCGATGCATGCATGCATAAAATATGTAGAAGGTGAAAAAACAGCACACTAAATTAATCACAATAACCTTTTTACTTTTTGTCTTGATCTTTTAAGAACTAAATTCCAAATATTATTGACTTAATTGCATGCATAATCTATAATATAGACAAGATTAACAGCTTACAATTGTTATTTAAAATTTTAATTTGGATTAACAACAGGGGCGGATTGAAGAACAACTAATGAATCAATTGACTCCTATTTTTTTGTATTTATATATATTTTTTTATATAATTTAGAGTAAAATGTTATGGTACTGTTAAATTGATCTCCATTTCTCCGCAAAAAAATTTATATTATTGAGCTCCATATGTGTTTGACCCCTATAATTCAAAAGTCTGACTCTGTCTTTGATTAACAACGATAAGGTGTGTGATGATTGGTGGCATGATGATGGGACCAAACAACTCAGCAAGGGATTCCTCTTCAACAAAAAATTTGGAAGTATAATTATTCATTTTTAAAAATATATATGTATGTAAATGCTTCTTTAGATTAACACATGCTAGTGGGAAATATTTTTTAAAATTAAGTCAAATTCAATTAAAAATGTGTCACATTTTTACTTAATGCAATTACGTATAAAGAATATGTATTCTGAAATTTTTCTTTCTACAAAATGAGTATATTTCAATGGATTCGCATATTTTTAGGATTTTATACTAAAATTGACATATAAAAATCAGTTGTACAATAATGATAAGTGATAAATTATTATGAATTGTGTCTTGATAATTGGATATGGAAGTTACGAACTATGTAAGAATTAGTACTAGTAAGTAGTAACAACTAAAATCGATTAGAATTTGTCCTTATTTGAAAACTTATCTGCAAAAACGGTAACAATAAATGAATAAACTGTGTTAGCAAGGGTATATTCAAAAGACCAGTAAGTTTGAAGGTCCTTTACTCAAAATTTCCGAAAGTACTTTTCAAAGTTCAAACTGCAAAAGCGAAAGCAAAGTCAAAAATCCACCGAAAGCTATTTCCCGAGCTCAAGCTTTTCAAGGTGTTCAGATTTTCAATTTTTTCTTCTCTCTCTTGAAATTGAATAACAAACAATCAATAACAGATCAAAAGGACGAACCCCACCAGAAACAATCCATGCGTCTCCGTTCTAAGTTCGCGCGGTTTCTTCTATGGCTAGTCCGGTGCGGGAAGGCCGGTGATAGGTAAGACTTGAGCGATTTAATTCAAAGCGATTTGAAATTCTGGCGATGTAATTTAATTGTGTTTTTTTTTTCCATTTATAAGTGTGAAGGAAGAAGGAAGCAATTCAACTAGATGGATATTTTCCTTGAAGGAATTGCATTCAGCGACGAACAGTTTTAATTACGACAACAAAATAGGTGAAGGTCCTTTCGGCAGTGTATATTGGGGCCAGCTCTGGGATGGTACTCAGGTGATAATTTTTAATTAAACTTTGAATTTTGTTAATAACCCAAAACTGGGGACTTTGGACTGTTTGATGAATTGATTATAAATATAATAGATCATAATTTGATCATCAATTAACCTTGTACCTAACTATGAGTAGTGGGAATGAGGTACAAATACAATTATTCTATGTTATGTCCTTGTTGGGAAGGGGGATTGTCGCTAATTACAAAATAGCCTAATTTACCATAGACATTGCTTGTGCTAGATCCTATTAATGTCAACTTCTTAATGGTGGTGCTCCGTAAGTCAATCAATTTGATCCTGATTATCAATGGAGAAAGAAAGTAATAACTGCCATATTTTTAAATCTATTTGTACGCAACGTCTAATGTTTCCTGATGAGAGTATCTACCATTTCATTCACAAGAAGAAAAAAAACAATACTGGAAATTCTGCACGAGGGAGCTTATACTATATAATTGATTCAAGAAGATTTCTATGACAAAATACATGCAAAACAATCTTCTTCACTTTCAGATTGTGGTCAAGAGACTAAAAGTTCTTAGCAACCGATCTGAGGTAGATTTTGCGGCTGATGTCGAGGTTTTGGGAGGCGTAAAGCACAAGAACCTTCTCAGTGTTCGTGGATACTGCTCGGAGGGGCAGGAGCGACTAGTGGTGTATGATTACATGCAGAACTTGAGCCTCTTATCCCACCTCCATGGGACCCACGCACCAGAGCGCCTTCTAGACTGGCGAAGAAGGATGGCTATTGCCATTGGATCTGCTCAGGGCATAGCGTAAGTATATCATTTTTGACAATGTAATTAGCGGAATATTAGTGTTGATTTCTAAATTAATGCGGTGAATCCTTCTTTTAAAGAGAAGGAAACTAGTTGACCTAGTAAGTTCTGGCCAAATTCCAATTGAAATTTTTTGCTTATTTGTTTGCATGCAATCTGGAGATGGAGGAAACTGAATGGACATAAGGAAAACAAGAAAGACATTTAATACTTGGGTTTTAACATAGCTACACAAAAATTCTCATGCAGCTATCTCCACCATCACGCAACACCGCATATAATCCACACTGATATAAAGGGGAATAACATTCTTCTGGACACCAATTTCGAGGCACATGTTGGAGATTTCGGGTTCTCACGGCTGATTCCAGATAGTGCTACTCACTTAACAAGAGCCATGAAGAGTGCACCGGGATATCTTGCGCCAGAATACATCAGACTGGGACAGGCCACCAAAGCTTGCGATGTGTATAGCTTTGGGGTACTTCTACTAGAGCTCACTAGTGGGAGAAGACCTGTGGAAGCCCCGAGTGAGACAAAGGTTTCAGCAATTCAAGATTGGGCTTTCTTTTTGGCAAGGGAAAAAAGATTTGATGAGATCGCTGACAAGAATTTAGGTGGTAAGTACTCTGAATCAGAGCTCAAGAGAGTAGTGCTTGTTGCACTTGCTTGCACGCAGCAAGAGGCAGAGAAACGACCAACAATGGTTGAGGTGGTCGCAGTGCTTAGGGGAGAATCAAAGGAAGTGTTGTCTAAGCTTGAACTAGATCAGATGTACAGACCAGAGGAAAAGATAATTTCTCAGGAGAGTTCAGTTCTAGATAGGCTCGGTGAAAGTCCTGAAATTTGAGGAAAAAGTAGTTTTTCTTTCCTAATTATTTAAGCGATTTTTTTTTCTTGTGAATTATTTTGTTGAATGTTTGGTGGGCATTCTTTCTAATTGAATTGATTGATGTAGATAGAAATCTCCAAATGAGTTTTGAGGCACTGGTTTTGTTTGCTTGCAATTTGTTATGGAATTTTATAGTTTGAATGAAGATGATTTACATTCAAGTGGCAAGGGTTCGATGCAAAATTATTCAAAAACTGAGTAAGCTTTTTATAATTATTAATGTTTTCTAGAGCAATTTTAGACACGGGCAACGCGGTTTGCTAGTGACTAAATCAGTGTAGAGACTGTAACCAATGATTTACTCCCTATCAGATGAAGAGTAGTCGAATTGTTTGAAAAACCTTGAGACAATATCACCACTGAGAATACCAATAAATGACAACCTTCAATTACGATATCTAAGCTTGCTGCACGAAAACAGCTGGCCAGCAGGGACTAGTACAAAAATATTACAAGTCTCAAATATGCTATCAAGTCATCTTCTAAAAACCTCCTGGCAAAATTCTAAAATTAACTCACTAATGCCTTCTGCAGGCTACTAGAATTTTCCAAAATAACTGTCATACAGAAACGAAACAGCACATCAAGTGTTATATACAACAGCTTACACCCATGACACAACAGGGACATAACATATCTGACATCCCCTGCAAACTCAGCAGGATTCCCTATTTCGAAATGTGCTCTTTAAGTGAAGGTGTCCTCTCTGTCACCTTCACCTGCATCGCCTTCTTCCAGGTTACTGAACTCAAGGAAGTGGGTTGGCCTGTGGTCTTCGTGGTAGTACTCACGAGGCATTCCAAGCTTCACGCCATACCTCATGCTTGCCGTATGCTTCACCCCCATGAAGTTGTAGTTCCACGGGCCATTGTCAGGAACCTGTCATACAGGAGAAAATACATTTTAGTCAAAAACACTGATATTAAAGTATCTTAGATCCCATTGGTGATGGCTCATTTCTGACAGATTCAAAACTAGAAAAAAGAAGTCTTTTGAAACGAAATAACCAAAAGAATTTATTGCAGTATTACCATGTAGAATCCCAAGAAACGATCACTGAGAAGCATCTGAACCTTCTCATAATGAGTGGGAAGATATCCATGTGGATTGCTTCCAGTGTCCTTGTTGAGCCGGCCCCACTCATAACCACTTGGGGTCAGCTTGTATGCTGTTAAGGAGCAAGACCCAGGAGTGAAACTGCAGGTCAGTATGATACATTTCTCACCATCCCATTGTTTGTTGTTCTCAAGTATTTTGGCATGGGACGTCAAATCCTGCAACACAATTTTTTAAGCTAAGAAACTTCCAAATAAGAACTAATAAATAACCTTGTGATAGTTAGAAACAATCAAAGTACCTGTGGAGACAGTTGAGGAAGTTCATTTGGTTGTGTATGCATCCAGCCAAGAGGCTCCAAGTCATTAAGGAACTCGTGTTCTGGGAGAGATGATGGGAGATGGACTTGTTGATGTGTGCCCCATTGAGGAACCAATACAATGCACCGAATCTCCTTGACTTGTGGGTTATCCTGGGGACTTAGGCCATACAAGTACCCAGCAATCTGGGTCCTGAGATCCGCTATGCAAATGAACTTTTTCAGTATATTTTTCGGCATAATGTATGTGTAGCCAGTTTCCTGTTTATGTAGCACAATGAAACAACAGAAGTGAGAAATCAAATTCAATCATGAATCCAAGTTTTTGATGAACTTCAAAAGTTCACTGCACTCACCTTAATATCATCAGAGTTGACATAGATATGAGACACACGGAGATGCAAATTGGTGGCAGAAATTGCCCTGACACGCCAATCAGTCTTGGACCCAAATGCTGCTTGCTCGTATGGACTGGTGGTCGTCACAATAAGCTCATCACCGTGCACATTTGTTGTCTTTGTCGTCACTGCAGTCAACTGGCTTGCTTCCTTGGCCTGTAAAACATTTAAGATCATCTCTCTCAACATGAACTACAGATAAATTCAGAAAAAGAATAAAAAAATGTAACCAAAAAGACTTACCTGCTTCTCAATTTCAGCAATTTGCTGCCTCTGCTGAGAGGGTGGAGCAATTTCAGCACCAAGGATGATGTCACGAATTTCAGACTGAGTGAGAGCCGATGTGTTCACATTATTCTTCTTAGCATAATCAGAGAGGATGAGATCCCTCAAAGCAACTTCAACCTTCATCCACTGTTCATCGGTAAGAGATGGCCAGATGTGGTGAGGCTCAGTGACGATAGTCTTGTCTGGTTTGAGGAGCATCTTAGCTTTTTCATTGTTTACATGCAGAGCCCGTAGAATCAAAATGAGACGAGAGAAAGCAGTGTAAGATGAAATGCTCTTCAACCAATCATCATAGATATTGAAAAGAACCATCTGAGGTTCAGTTGCCTTTAAGATGAGATCACCAAACTTCTCGATTTTCAGGCAAGCCTGGAAAGGCAACTGAAGCTCACTGCCTTTGATGACGATATTAGGGAAATCAAGCAAGTGCACTTCTAGAGGATCCAACATACCCTTGCGGGTCACAATAATTTGTTTCGGCTGTTCCTCAACAGGCAGGGACCGGACAAGAGCAGCAACCTCCTCTGCAGTTTTCCACTTCGCCAACTGACCGAGACGCTTCTGCCCAGCCCAGACACTGGTATGGATAACCTGCAGAATAAATGCTTTAATGTTAGCAAATATATACCTTCCAAAAGTTGAAAAACTTGAACAAAAAGGGAGCAAAAGATGTACCTTCAAAAAAAGCTGTCCTGTTCTAGGATTGAAAATGAAAATTGCACCATTAATGGGCTTCGTGGTGAGATTTCCCTCAAAAGTCTTATGGATCGTAACACGGTAGACATTGGTGTCATCCACAAACCAAATGATCTGGTTGCTAAAGATCTCACCATAGTTTTGAGATGAAAGATATGGTTCAGTGGGTTCGGATGAATAGAGCTGCAGACCTTTCCTGATTCTCTCCCTCAATACATACAATGCTGGATTTGACTGTGACAAATAAAAGATTATCAAGTAACTAGTTATATTAAGAATTATGAAAAAATAATTTACTATTCCTCCAGCGAAGAAAATATTGATAGATTCACAGAATAATGTACCTTCATGATCTTGTTCATTGCCTGGGCAATAAGTGGTTTTGATCCAGGAAACCAGTTGCCAAAAGCAGAATGTAAGTTGTATGCCAGATCAAGACCGATCATTACACCTGCAACAAGCAATGGTTGAATTAGTAACTTGTGGCACACTATTTCATAACTGAAAGTACAAGTACAGAAATCCATGATGCTTACCCGTAGGTGATGGATAGATGGACATGTTATCAGTTGTGTAGTCCATGAATTTTGCCCTTGTGTATCGCTCAATATCATGTGAATCATAGTCACCCCAGCGGAGTTGCACATCTACCCAGTACTTGTTGCTCGTCTTCTGGTCAAAGACATCCTTGGACTCAGCAACCAGACTGGGTTTGGACATAGGCCATTTATGTGCAGCAAAGAGAAGAATATCTGCACAAGAGCTGTTCATCTTGTAACTTTTCCTGGGATGAATTGTCTCTTTTTGTACAGTCTCAATTTCCAGTGCATCCAATTCCTGATCCAGTACTTGGCAAAGATCCATAACAACACTCTCATGGATCTTTTGCCACAAATGGGCACGGAAAATCTGGATCAGAGATATTTTCAGTGTTGGAATCTTCCCATGCATGAAGATTCCTGTGAGATCCAGCTGGACTTGGAAACCCACATAGACATTTGCACGATTGATGGTCGGGGACCACCAAAGTGTGAACCTACGATTTGGGATTTGGTTCAAACCCGACCGCTGAGCATTCGTCAGCTTCTTGTACTTCATGGACTCTTCAAAACCAGATGCCTTCTCCCAGAAGAGACCCTCCCAAGTTGGGAAATATGTGCCCTTAAAAAGGGTATGCTCCAGTATACCCTCAACTCCTCCAAGCGCTTGGATAACATCAGTACGATAATTATTCAAGTTCCATAGCTTGCCATCGTGCCGTTGATGAGTCCACCAGAAAGGATTCTGTTTCAGCACTTGGTACTGCTTGAAGTCGGTTCTTACTCTCCATCCCTTGTCATATGCCAACGTGTGACGATCTTTCTGGAAGAGGGTGTTGATACGAGGAATACCTCTGTCCCATGAATCCTCTAGATCTTCAAGTGTTAAGCGCCTGTTCTGGGATTGAGCTTCCTGCCTCTTCAAAGCATATTCAGCCCAAACACGTTGTGAATCAATAAATTCACTTTCCCACGGCTGGATGTAACGGTAAAGATTAGGAATAAGTTGATCCTCCTCATGGCTCATACCACTTCGGAAGTGGGTCACACCAACATCTGTCTGCTTGCTGTACCTCAGGTCACTCTGAGGAATTAAAATGTGACCCATGGATAACATACCAAGGCCTCCAATTTCCTTTGGTGTGTAGAAAATAACAGGAGGGAACCTGCTAGGCATCTTTGAGTTCAGCCCAATTTTAATACGGGTCTGAATCTTGTTTTCGCACTTCACAAGAAGATCAAGCAACTCCTGTGTATGAACAGTTGCTTCACGGAAGTATGTCATGAGGCCAATGAGAGCTGTGTTCCACTTGTTGACAATCTTGGTGAAGGTTGTGGATCCCGAGGACATGAGGATTTGCCTGACACGGTTCTCGAATACCTTCATATGCTCATCATCAACTCTCAAGAAGGCTATTGCGGTTCTTTCTTTGGTTTGCTCGTTTTGCAAGTTCCAGACGCCATCTCTTGTGTTGCTGAATGCCTCCTGAGTCATTCTAATCTTCGGGAGAATCCGAACTTCAAACCCACACCTGCGAACAAAGTAATTTTATTAAAATTACTGAAAAGGAAGTTGAAACAAAATCTTTAAACAGGAAATAGCATTGGTAAGGAATATGAAGATAGACACAGTATGAGATGGGCATAGAATGCAATGTGAAAAGAAGCAGCAGGGGTTAAACTTACATGCTAAACAGCAGATTAGGATTGTCCTTGCTGTACACAGAAACAAAACCATTTTCCCACTCAAGTGTAGTGATACTCCTAGGAAGGCGGTTCTTCATATCCCAGAAGACACTTCTGCCAAGGTTGACTGCACAAAATATTGCATATTAGTTAGAGAAATTGCACCATTATGAAATTATGGGCAACATGAAAGGATTATATGAAAGCAAAAAATTACCATCATGCTTCATGAGCCTCATTCTTGCGTCCCTCGGCCAACACTTCTTGTTATTATAGCCCACCATATTCTCATTGTTTGGATCAGGGTGTTCCGTCAGGTAACGCTGGATGAGATCTCGGGCTTCCTCATGAGTGAACTTGAACAGAATATGCACCTTATCAATATACCGTGAGTATAACCTGATTGGATGTCTTGTCTCGACCCTGGTATCAGCGTAAGTGATGAAATCATTTGGCATCTGTGGTGGCCCAGCAATCTCACTTGCCCTGGTCAGACCAAGCAGCAACAGATCCAGCACAAGGCCATAGTACTGCACCACAAAGGAAGCAAACTGAAGGCCCCTAATGAGACCATAAGAGTTTGTGTGACTCATATCCTTGTAAGACAAGACAACATTGTTCTTTGCAGTCACATAATCAGCAATGTTATGATCCAGCACCAAACGAAGAAGCCTAAAATTTAATTTAAAAATAAAATTAGTAACCCCAACTGTAGACCTCTGGAAAGACAACCAGCCAAAAAGAAAAAAAAATATTGTGCTTACCTGTTTAATAATGTCAGATCTATCTTGTCGAAAAATTTCTCAAACCTCGTCTGGAGCATCACAACACATTGGCCATCACCAGTGTCCCAAATACCTTGCAAATTATTTATGCCTTGGCACCACTTGTACACGAGAAGAGGCGGTGGCTCAGAATCAGCAGGTTTAACCCAATTTGGAAATAGGTGTCTCTTATCGCCTTCATACCACAAGTACTGATCAAGATATGCATCAGTGATCTTCTCCAAAGGCTCAATTTCATAAACAGGAATCAAGTAGCTGTACAAATCCATAAATTCTATGCCAACCTGGAGAGAGAGAGAGGTCGAGTTACATTTCAACATACTGAAGCAAAATGAAAAGCCAAAATTGAAGTATCTAGAATTGCATTTGGAATAAGACGGAAAATTACTTCTTTAAAAGCACGTTGAGTAAGAAGATGACGCTTGATTCTCGACAAAGCCTCATGTGGATTATCATATGCTTGTTCAATGAGGCCAAGTTCTTCCCTCTGCAGTTGATTTAATCTAACTGCAACACTATATGACTCTTTGAGCCTCTCCAGAGCCAGTATGAGAAGCTTCGTGTCATGCTTGTAAGACAATGGAGGGAAGGGAATGGGCGAGAACTTTCTCGACTCCAGCCAGTGGACAGTTGTCGTGTAAATTGCAACTGCTTCCTCTGGAGTGACATATGGACCATCCTTCAAATAATTGTGTTGCCTCTCCTGTAAACAATAATAACATGATAAATTCAGATGAGAAAAAAGGAAAATCTTCTTACAAGGACGGAAAAGAATTTTAAGAACAATGAAAAATACTGATGAAATCATATACCTGTTCAGCCTTCAGCCATAGTCGAGTCAGCCTTCCCAAATTCTTTCGGCAAACAGTCTTGTCAACTGTCGCACCACGTCTGATACGTTCACGGTTGTAGTGAGCAACATTGGTCCACCAATCAGCCTTGGACTTCACGTAACGAAGAATCATATTTTCAATAGGTACAGGTAGACCAGGGACCTGCATAAGAATGGTCACATAATTAAACATAGAATGAAAGAACAACTGTTAATTATTAGTTGCTAGTTAGTAGAAAATATCTTACCTTCCATGGGATGTTAGCTTTCCAACAACGCCATGCTTCACTTAAATGCTGCAAAATTGTTCTTGCCTTGTTTTGCTTAATGCCCTCTGAAGAGAGTAAAGAGTAACAAAAATAAAAAGCTTGACCAAAATTAAAATAGGTTAAAGTGGTGTTTTGTATAGCATTGCTCTTTTGCATTAAAAGTTTTATTCGTCAGCTGTGTAGGCATGGGTTTTTAAAAAAGGTTAAGTGGGACTTTGTACTGCATGGGTTTTGTGCTCTTTTGCATTAACAGTTTTTCATTTGCTATGAAGGCATGAGTTTTTTAGTTGAAGTAGAACAAGCATTGTTAACAACTCAAGGAGATGGTTGTTGAGTAATTTGTAGTTATATTATTATTTCAATAGTATGGAGCTTCTTTTGTGGTTACTTCTCTATTTAGTGATAAGTATGAAAAGCACTCTCTGGTTCTATTATTATTTCAACAGTATAGAGCTTATTTTCTTATTACTTCTCTATTATTGGCAAGTATGGAAGCACCCCCTCCGCCTCCCCACCCAAGAAAAAAGGGCAGAGAGAGAGAGAGAGAGAGAGATGTGTCACTAACAGTACAAAACAACGCTGGTTGAAATTCAACAGAAATGTTATCATCAGAGGCTATAATATTAACCTGGCATGGCATCGAGCACATCATGCATGACAGCAGCCCGAAGCTCCAAATCGAAGTGACTCTCCACACGTTGCTTGGTAACAGTTTTAGCAACACCTTTTGAGTGCCTTCCTTCAAACTGCCTTGCTAGAAGATTGCCTAACCATCTTTCCAACAAGGGAACAATGCCCCGAAGGAAAAACAGCCAGACCCTCCACATGGGAGCCCAAAACCCACAACCAGGCCCTTTCCCAACTGGACCCGTGTTGAAACGGTAATAGATCAAGTGCTTCAGATCCTTGCACATTCTGATTTGTCTCATCAGTCGGTACTTGTACCTGTACATACCAGTCAACTGGCCAACATGGGAGAAAATATACTGCAAACCATCAGCCAACTGAAAAGCGTCAACATTGCCAAGCCGGAACTGGATGTTAGCATCAACCACCAGCTTTGTCAGACGCAATATCTCACGGCATAGATGAAAGGCATTTCCAAAACGGGACTTCTTTCTTTCCTTTGTTGTAAGGGTCTTCACGGGTTTCAGGTTGAAGTTGTAATCCAAATGAAGGTAGTTCAAGTTCTTCCTGTGGATCAAAAGATTAAGCATGTTGTAACCCTGCTTGCAGACTTGGAGTCCAGCCTCAGCCCAATCAAGTTCTGTTGTTTGGAAGAACTTGGTGGCCTGGAGCGAGCGGAAAAGATGCTTCTTTTTCTGAGCCTTTGGGGGTCTGTGATGCAACTCATTCAGCACATAGCACTTCAGTAGCTTCTGATAGCTGACACGAACTTTGACAGGATATGAGGGTGGGCTGCAAAAGAAATTTAAAAACCAAACATCACTAACACCCTCATAATAGTGCAGCACTTGCTATTTAATTTGGTAAAGTATAGAAGCACTGGCTAACCAAAGATTCAATCCAATACACATGAAAGGGTTGATACTTTTATAAATAAACAAGCTATGAGTAATGGGAAAAGATGTCAAGTGGTTCCTAGACATAAAAGGAAAACTTACCAATGCTCCTTGTACCACTCTTTTACGAGAGGTATATCTTCAGCACGCCGCATCCTACCCGATCTCATATTAAAAGGCCGTGGAGCAAATAGCAAGGCAATGCCAGCAGCAGTGGTGTCAGTGTAGAGCTGAGTTTGCCCAAGCAATGGTTCCACACCTTCGGGCAGGTAAAAATCATCTTCACCCTCCTCTTCAACCACTCTTCTCTCCTTCTTTCCAGAAGTAATAGGGTTTATCAGGGGATCATAGTAGAATGCTGGCAAATCAGGATCCTCAGTTTTTATGTACATTATCATTGGGGTATGATAAATCCCAAGCCTCACTTTTCTTGGTCTGTTGTTGTAGAGATGCGGGAACGCAATTTTATACTCCGTCCTAAGGGGCTGGCGAATAATGAGCTTGTTAATGTCATTAAATTCATTCCAATCCTCGTCTCCTCTCTCCATGTCCCGGTACAAGGGCTCAAACTTCGGGCCTCCTGTAAACATTTCAAATCATCAACATTCAATGATTAACATTAAATATGCCGCACACGAAAATGCAGTAGTGTACACTTCACAAGGAAAATTACCTGGTATGCACATATTGAGGGCTTTGGCAGTGAAAAATGATTCCATGTCGAATAGGTAGAAGTAGTTGCGGTCAACCAAATCAGAGAGGAGTTGACCAGCAAGACGATAGAGAGTGGCCATTATAGGAAGTGACATATGCCACCTTCTATAGCTGGGCCCATTTATCAGCTTCGTCTTTACAAGAGGCTTGTGGTCATAAAACCATGTATACACAGCAGAATCTTCTTCCTCGTCAAGTTCTAGTTGTATGGCCTCCAGTGGTTCCACATCCAATAAGTTATCAGCATAGTCCAATGGAGGTTCCTCATCATCGAATGGAGGGAAGCGCATTCTTTTGAAGTGGCGTCTATCTCTCTTCTCTCTTCGCATCATAATCCACATCGTACCCCACTGCAGCCCACAATGAACAACTTTGTCAAAACAAAAGGAACAACTAAAGAAAGAACAGAACATGACTCAAGGAAGAAGAGAGGAATAAAATAAAGAATACTCTTTCTTTTACCTGTGCTAAATATATGGGCTCAACTACCCAAGGAATTTCATTCACAAATGTAATTGCACCTGTGATGTGATAAAGTATTTTCACATTGCGAACCTGCAACCAAAGATAAAAAGAAAGAAGAATACATGAGACGAGAGTATATTTAAAACACTTGCCTAAAATGGTCAACAAAATGATGGAAGGTAATAAGAACATAAACTACCTGCTCCCATGGCATAGGCATGTTTTCAAGAAGTTTGTATACTGCATGAGGAACAAACTTCAGTGCACCAAGGTACACACGCTTATCATGACGATATTTCTTTGAGGACATGTCCCCATGATCCCTATAGGATAGAGTCCAAAAAGCATCGATTAGGAAAGAAACAAATTATAAAAACGAAATTAAGTGGACAAAAACAATTAACTTGCCTATAGAGTTATGTTAGCCAGTTAGCGGATCGATTTATCTACCCATCTATATTAGGAATTCATCATTTCAAACCCGCAATAAGACTCCTAGTCAAAGAAAGCCGACATGAAAGGGACATCAACAGACAGAAACAATAGTATTTGTTTCGATTCAATCCAACAAAACTGACCATGTTTATAATATAGAAATAGGAGACTAAAATATATTCAAGCACCTTTATATAAAACAAATGGTTCAGACAAATCTGGTAAACACTGAAGCACGTAGGAAGACAATACGTACTTCCAAGAGAATTACAGCTCTAGCTCGATTTTCTAGTTCATAACCACTTGACATTGGAGTTCATTATCTGATAAATAGAGCAGAACTAAAACCCTTAAACCCTAAAAGCAACTCACTAGCAACCTCTGAATTCAAATAAAGCCACGAGTCTCTTAGTTCGAGAGATTCGGAAGGTAGATGAAACCCAAAATCCTAGGGGAAAAAACAAAAGTTCAGCAACAAAACGGATCTAAAGCACAGTAAAACAGAAAAGTATACCTGATAATCTTACGAACATGCTCAGGCGGCATATCCTCCTTCTGCGCCTCCACAAAACCAAACTTTCTCTTATCCCCATACCGCTTTGAGTTGAGCTGGTGCCACTTGCGTGCCTTCTCCACCAGCTGCGCCTCCTGATCCGCCGCAGAGGGGCCATAGGAAGGCTGCCCCGGTGGAGGGGCAGGTCCTCCAGTCGTCCCGGGCGGCGGTGGCGCCGGCGTCGCCGCGCCGTTCCACATGGTAAGATCCTGTTTTCTTCTTTCTAGGGTTTAGAACGAGGTTCAGCTGTTCGAGAGGGATCGGGTTTTGAACAGACTGAGGAGAATTATCGCCTAGCCCTAACTGAGAGGGAAGGTGAAACGAGTGTCTCAGTGTCTGCGACTTGTGTGGTGTTTAGTGTATAAGAATCGGACCTATGGGCTATGGCGGTGGATACAAAGGTCGGCTCGAGTCGGTATCCTGCAACTGGGCCAATAAGATGGGCTCACAGTTCGTTCGACCAAGCATACATGACTTGGGAGCAACATGTTATTGCTTGAAATAACAGGACCTGTTATTCCGACTGTTTGTCTTTGTTAAAATTTGTACATGAAAAACTTCGTTGAGATTTTTACATAGAAAAGTATTAACAGTTGAAATAGAAATAACAATTCTCAAAGAATTACTGCAGATTTATCTCCATTCCAGGATAGCATAGGAACCAGCATATTTCAATATTCTCTGGACACAGACATGACTGAAATTTTTTTTAATACCTAACATTAAATAACAATTAATAGAAATGCCCATGTTTTTGATAAATTTTAAAATTGCCCAAGCCGCCCAAAAACTCGGCGGCCGAGAAAAGAATAATTGGGTTGTTGAGTTTCTCAACGGCCGAAGATTTTTTTTTTCCTTTGAAACAGGCTATATAAGCCTGTTGTTGAGTTTCTCAGCGGCCGAGGTCTTTTTTTTTCCTTTGAAACAGACTATATAAGCCCTGATTCTCTCTCCTCCCACTCACAACTCACTCAAACTCAACAGAAGAGAAAAAAGAATAAGAAAAGAGGCGATTTTGGAGGCGAAAATAAGCGAATTTTGAGGTGGATTTTTGGTAATTTTTTATTTAATTATTTAAATTAGTTATTTTGACCATATCTCCCTCAATAGACATATGTTTTAGTGTTCTGTATATTTCTGGAAAGGTAAAAGAAAGATCTAGAACTTTTATTCTCTGGAGAAAATCTAATTCGAAATAGATCACGTTCAAAAATGTGTTAGAACGTGGTGCTTAATTTAGACTACTATGTTCTGAAAACTGATGTGCATGTTTCATATTTGAACCATAGCGCCCTCATACGATTAGAGGTGTTATCGGGTCGGGTAGGGTCCGGATACTATTATATTTGGACCCGTACTCTAAAAGTATTCGGGTCCGAATTTCGATCCATATACTTATTTGTTTCAAATCAGATCGAGTCCGGATCCGGATACCTGTCTACCGGTAGATATTTTGGTTCCGATCTTTCGGTTCTGGGTAGATATATACCCATAACTTGTTTATGAATTATCGAGTCCGGTTTGGATCCGGAGCGGGTACATGTCGCAACTCACAAGCATTTGAGAAACACTTTACGTTTAAACACTTTACATTTAAATATTGAAGGTGAGATAATTTTAGAAAGTAAAATATCGGAGATGGTGATTTCATTATATGGTTCCAAAATCTAGGAATAGAATATTAATATCAATTTGTTTCAATCAGCGAAGATAGCAATAAATTTCAATAATCCGTGCAGAAATGTAGATATATGGTAGATGAAGAGATCAAGAAAGGAATTAATTAGTTTCGAAAATTTATAGGCAAAGGTGAACATGACATTTGATTTCAATAATCTATGCGAAAAGAGCAATATATTTCATTCAAGAAATTAAAAAATACTACAAATAATTATCTTTTCATAGTTATTAATATATGTTTATATTAAATAATTATAAAGAAATGGTATTATTAATTTATCGGGTATTTATACGGATATCAGGTCGAGTTTAGTTATGGGTCGGATAACTAAATCAAACCCATATCCTATCCATTACAGTATCGGTTCCAGTTCGGATCCAGGTTGGTTATTAAATTATTAATTTTGTAACTGTACCCATAATTTAACCGGTTATATTTTTTAAACCATATCCTATCCAAATTAATCGGATTAGTGTCGGTTCCAGTTCGGTTCTAGATCGAATTCGGGTAATCGGATAAAAGTAGCACCTCTGCATACAATGTCTGTTTTGGGCGTACTACATATGGATGGAAATTTAAAAGAAAGATCTATGATTTTTCCTTTTAGAGCAAAACCTAATTTGAATTAGATGGTGGTAAAAAATGTGATAGAACATGGGGTTAATTTTGGAAACAAAATTCACATTTCTTGTTTGCTATATATAGTCTCTCTCATTCCTTTTGAGAATAATTTGTTTTTTAGAGTTGAAGTTATGTCAAAACTCTCTCTCTTGTTTCATATCTCATGTGTTGAGAACCCACAAATTTTAAAAATTCAAGATTTAGTTCTCTTGGAGGATAGGGATTAAGGAGCGACTAAATTATTACTCTCTAGCAAAAGGAAACTTTGGTTTCTAATTAATTTCTTAGTGGATATCATGGAGGACTTCTACTTTGGAGTCTCATCTTGGTGCATGGAGTTCTAGTTCAGGCACACATTAACCACCAAGTCGCTGCAATGCATCAACCACCATTAGAATCAACAAAGAGGTGAAGGATCTTCAACTACATCTCAAGAACATTTCTTTCTTGTTTGGAGACAAGAAACAAAAAGTATGGTGTTTATTGATTTGGAAATTTGATTTTGGTTTGATTTCAGTCGCACATGATGTTCATTTGGTACTTTTCTTGTCAAAATTTTTGAAATTCCGCTTCCTTAAGTACCATAAAACCCGACACAATACACAACAGTAAATAGAAGAAGCTTGAAGGAGAAAACCAAATTGAAGGAGAAATGAGAAATTAACGAGAGGAAGATACGTTAAATATGATTTGAACCGAAGTTTTATGCGGTTTTCTTCAGCAAAATTTTAATAGACTGGCCGGTTAAATTGGTTTTCACCTATCCATTTATTTAGGCGATAATTTAAAAGAATTGATAGGTGACTAGTCCCGATTTTTTCCGATCCAACCGATCAGTCCGGTTTGGTTCTGATAACACTGATGACAATAGCAAATAACACAACTTATTTTGATGATTTTTTTTTCTCTTGTTTCCATGTCAACCAATACAGCAAAAGAAAAATTGTTATGCACAAGTAAAAAAAAGCTCATAGGTATGTCATTAAAGAACGAGCTTTACATTTGTACGAGAATATGTTGATTTATTTTTTTATTGTTGAATACTTCTTTGTTTTCATTGGTCTATTTTTTATAAAAATATGTCATTTTGCATGAGAATTTGTTTTGTTCTCTTGTAATATGTCATGTTGCAACGCACGGGTACAACACTAATATTTACTTATCTCCATTCCATTATTAAGCACGTTGGGTGCCCGATCTGCCAACGGCTACGATTGAAAGATTAATTTTTGGATTTAATCTCAGCTCTCCAATCACATAATCTATCTTTTTTTAATTAAATGCATCTGTTTTATGTGTAGAAGTTTAAATTTAGCTACAAACATACTCGCCACACATACCGCCACACGATGCGTTACAATTAAAATTAAACATACTCTAAAATTTAGTGATATAATTCTCTGTTTCTTTATTTATTTGTTTCCTTATTTCTCCCTCTCCAATTGAAATTTTCTATACGGCAGATCACAATGCAAATTAATTTTTTGTTCACTTTCTTATTTATTTACTTCCTTATTTTTATACATATTACTGTGATAAATCTAGAATATATTTCTAATTTTGATTTTTTATTAAAATTTGTCATTTTGTATGAGAATTTATTTTTGTCATCTTATCATATATTCCGTTGCAACGCACTAGCACGATATTAGTAAATATATAGATACAGGGTAATATAATTACAGCAAAGTATAACGTATGTATAACTGGATAATTAGCATTTAAACCCTGATTACAGTAATATCGGTTCCATGAAGAGAGATTAACGAAGCATTCAAAATTTGTATGGATTAACCCTGAACGCAATCTTAAATCAATCTGTAAGTCCTTAGTTTATGATAAACTAATGCGTCTAATCCCTTGATTGTGTTCAGGGCTAATCCATACAAAAGGAGTGGAATTTTCAATTACAAAGCCAATGCGTCTAATTTGTTCATTTTTCAGATTTTTGAAATAATAAAAATATCAATATCTTTATAAAATTAAAATTTGATATTTTACAAACTTTTATACAAAACTGATTAAACGATTTGAATCAACTGTTCATATATAAAAATACCGGTTTGAACTTTGATATATTGTAGGATACAAGTACTCTACCATAAATTTATTAAACAATTGTAATTTCTCGGATGGTTCAGATGATCAGATCACATGCTAGACGCTATATTATTTTTTGTCGACGCCAAGAATTAAGAATGTCCTTTAATTGTTAATTAAGGACGTCAATAATTTGTAGCGTTCTAAAAGTTTGTTATGGAAACCACTGTCCAGCTTAGATTTTAAATATGATATTATGAAATGCAGAGGAAATAATACGTAATTTCGAGGTTTTGGAGGGGTAGACATGAAATTTCCCCTAAAGTTTTCTTCAAAAAACTGATACGTGTAATTCTGAATTTCTGAGGGCTCAAATGAAAACAGTTCGACTAGCCGGAGTTTCGTTTCCTCCCGGCTTCCTGCAGTCTGGTCGAGAATCCGTTGAACCTCGGCTATTTTATCAGTTTTATCCTGTGCCCTTTTACAGTTTTACTTCTACTTTAAAAATCGCGGGAGCTGAATCCTCAATTTTTTTTTTTTAATTATCAGCTGGCACCACTATCAGCCAATCAGGCTTAATAAAATTCGCCCCTGGTGTCTCTCTCCGACGACCATGTCCTCCCATCGGTTTCTCTCTCTTGCTTTTTCCAAACACAATTTCCCGCTTCAGTTTGTCAGCGATGCTCTCTCTCCTGCCCCTCATCTACTTGAAAACTCGGTCAAACAATCCTTATCTCGAAACAAAGTCAACTCCTGGTATTATCTCTAGTTCAATCGATAACCCTCCTAAACGACCTGAAAATGGATTCCTTGATCCTCTTCTTACTCGCTTCATCCCTCTGTCTTCTTCTCCCTCTAGTTACTGGTGCTGACATGGAAATTGTTGGACTCACTGCTGCAAAAGAAAGTTAAGATCCTTTCTCTTTCTCTCAGTTCCAGCATCTTATAATCTTATTTTGGAAATGGAAATAACATCTGTCTTTATTCATTTTTGTTTTTCAGAGAATGCAATAAAATCAATCTACTTTGCATGGAATATTTCTGATTGGAAGCCTTTTATGGATGGCAACCAGGACATATGCAATCCAAATGGAAATGGAACTGCTTGGCCTTATATTAGATGTACAAACTGTCCATTTGGAGCGTCCTCTAATTCCTGCCACATAATCTCCTTGTATATTTCAAAACTCATGGCTGTTTTTTTCATGACATTTGTCATTTATTTTCATCGGGTCCCTTTTATAATGATACCTTGTCTGATTTAATAATTATTGGAATTGCATGTGTGATTTGTTTTCTTTCTCTTCTGTGATCACTTCAGGGATTTGAGTAGCCAAAATATCAATGGTAGACTTCCACCAGAATTTTACGACTTACAATGGCTGACAAACTTGTGAGTTGACTATTATGCTTGCAATTCCTCTTGATTTCTGGAAAACTTGAATTGGTTATACCATTTGCGGAAACAATTTACTCATGATAGATGTAGCTAGAGTTTATGTAAGATACTAGAAAATGCTATTTGCATTTTTTTGGTTAGATGCAACTGATTGTGATGTTTGAATTTATTTTGGAGATTTCCTGACTTGATTCGCTCTTAATTACTAGGACTCTATATAACAACAGTATCTCGGATCTTATACTTCCAGAGATCGGCACATTAAGAAACATAACATACTTGTAATCCTCCACCTTATTATCCTTTTCTAAACATACATTTGGTGAATTCTTACATTTCCCCTTATAAGTTGGATTTTCTCGTTTCATTAATCTTAGAGATTTGAGCATGAACAACTTTAGTGGCAAGATTCCAGAGGAGATTAGCAACCTTACCGGACTGACCTATCTGTAAGCAGAATTTGTTATCTTTATCTGTTACCTTGACTTTGTGACTCCGATTGGGTTTCATTTCTAGCCTACCCCAACTTGTTTGGGACTAAAGGCTTGGTTGTTGTTGTTATAGAATAAATTATGTCAAGTATGTATACACCTCAATAGATTTATTTCTCCAAATATAAGAAAAAAAATGAGTAATTGCTGTTTAACTGTTCAAGCATTCTGTATTGCAGCATAAAAGATGCAGTTTTTGTGACTTGTGAGGTTTTATAAGGAGGAACTAAAATACACACAGATTCTTTTCTAAATTTTAGTTTTGCAATTTTTATACAGGAATCTTAGCAAAAACATGTTGTCAGGTTCAGTGCCTTCAAAGCTCGGTGATATCGTCACCTTGAAGAACTTGTGGGTTCCTATTTTTTACTGTTATTTTTCTTTTTCTTCTTCTTCTTTTTTTTTTTTATCTGTGATATATCTCTGCTCCCTTCAGTTTGATTGACAATTTTTTGCTACTATGCTTGATACGACCTGATTTCTCTATTAATTTCTCAAAATAGGGATTTGAGTGTTAACATGTTATCTGCTAATGTGCCAAGTGAGCTCGGGAAGCTTACTAACCTTCAAGTCCTGTGAGCATGAATTTTTCCTATATTGTTCTTTCATTTACTCGGGAAAAAAAAATAAAGCTATCTTATTTGAATCAATTCTACACAATGACATGTTCTGAACAAATTCAGTCACTTAATATCCACTAATCAATTCGTTTGAACATATTCAACTAATTAAATTGCACTTGATTTCTACTGAGTGAAATTATGTTACTTTTAGTTTTGCACTTTCATTTACATGTGAATTGGCCAGTAGTAAGTGAATTGAACACAGTTAGTTAAAACTTTCCTTTAAAGGAAACAGGAAAAGTGAATTAATTTTGCAATTACAGGCTTACAGAAATTTGTCAATACACTAGGATTTCATTTTCCAGGATTTGGCATCCCACTTGCATTTCCTCAGCGAACTTGCAAAATGACATTTAAATAAAAGCCGATATACTGCTTCAGAAAGCATATAGCTGCTTGAATATATCTGTGATGACGTAATAAACATTGGTAATGTGAATAATTTAACATGCTTAAGACAACACTATACAGTGATTGTTCTAAAGCAGGAACCAGTCCCACTAGTGTTCATGAGAAATTCCTATGTATTAACTTTCTAGTAAATTACTGATATTCATTGGGCCTTTTTTATTTTGGTGCAGTAAATTTAGTACTAACAACTTCAGTGGTCCCCTTCCTCGAGAACTGGGAAACTTGACGTCTCTTGAGGAGTTGTAAGTACTTGAAGTATTAACTGTCACTCTGTATACTGCAAATTTCTGTAACTACCGTGCACTTGTGGATTGCTGTTAAGCTATCACATTCCTTATTTACTCTGCATATATGTTTGCATTATAGGTATTTCGACAGTATTGGAGTGAGTGGATCGCTTGTTGTGTTGAAACCATTGAAGAAACTCCGAATTCTGTACTTTGATTTTGTTGGCTTAATTTATATATTTTGTTATCAATCTATTATGATGCATTGAGTCTAATTTGAAGGAACAAAATATAAATTTACTGTATTGATGAATGCCTTCACTATAGATGGGCATTTGACAATGACATTGGCGGGGAACTCACAGCTATTAGTAACTTCACAAAACTTGAAGAACTGTATGGAAGTCTCGATGACATCTTATTATTATTATATAGTTATTCCCTTTGCATAGTTTAAATTTAGTGTCTTTTCTTCCAGACGTATCTATGGGACTCTTATTGGAGGGCCTATTCCACATTTCTCTAACCTGGCGTTAATTCAAACATTGTGAGTGGGTTGGGGAGACTCGAGGCTATTATCATTTGAAAACCTGATAAAACATGCTATATTATTACCTGCCTTTTACTTTTAACAATAAAATGAAGTCACTTTCAAACCTGATATTTTTCAGCTTCTCTAATTTCTTTTTGCTTAAACAGGCAAATTGGCGATCTTCTTCCTCCCTCTGTCAGTTCACCTCTAGAAACAGATTCTGATTTTTCATTCTTGAAGAATATGAGTAACTTGAGAATTTTGTATGTTCAAATATAATTTGTTATTTCCTAAGTTAGCAGAAATGTAATAGGAACTAACATCTCTTTTATGATGTGAAATAGGTCCCTGAGAAACTGTTCACTTACGAGCAGCACTTTTCCTACTATTCCAGTGCTCAAGAACTTAACTTACCTGTATATTTTTTTTTTCCAATAATATGATTTCTTTGATTTGCTATTCTATGTTACTTGAATTTGAAATTTTCTGTCGAATATTTCATCTTGAATAAAAAGTGCATGCACCGCCATCAACTGTTTGAGGAAGCATACAACTTACTAGTTAAGATATGGGGTTATCGATAAGTGGCATTATACTTGAGTAAATGTATCTATCTATTGATTATCTTTTAGTTGAGTAAGACTTTGGCACTTTTAAGCTCATTAAGGATAGGTGATTTCTCTTATTTTGGAAACTAATGTTACTTAAATGCTTTCACAATTTCTTAATCTGTTGCTTGCATTTGACAGAGATTTGAGCTTCAACAAGCTTCGTGGCACAATTCCTCCTGCCTATACAAAATCTTTTTTCCCTGAATTGACACAATTGTAAGTAATATTTTAACACCTTCTCAATCTATGTCATGCTTGACTCACTTTTTTTGTATTTAAGTTTACGGGCCTTTCCAGTTGGTTTTGTTATGTGCCTCAACTTCTCAATCTATGTCATGCTTCTCTTTTTTGTGTTTATGTTTACGGGGCCTTTCCAGTTGGTTTTGTTACGTGCCTTTCACTATTTCCTTGTTCTTCTTGCTAGCTTCCAATTAACAATGGAGGCTTATGCACATTTAATACTCATATTGTAAATGGTGTCATCTAGTAAGATTAACTTAAGGCACCATTGCCAAGGTCAGGAGGAACTTGGGATTTTGCCTGGATGCATACTAGTTGGCAATTATTGTTGAATGTGCAATTAATTGGCATTTAACTGCTTCTTATGTGGCCATTAATATCTCGTTTAGCTTACTGTATGGCAGAAACCTGTCATAGTTCAATCACACAATGCTAAGCTTGGGTGGTGTCTTCTGTATTATTATTTTATGAGCCCTAGTTTTTCCTGCAGACATTTAATTTAACTTTTATAAAAGACATTTAACTTGTCTTTTATAAATTATAATGTTGCTATAAGGAGATGAACTATTGTTTCATTGCAAATTTGCTACTCCGTAAGCCAGCATTATATTTGTCATTCATCAATCAAATAAAAACTTCCAAATTGTTGCAGATTTATTGGTGGAAATAAATTTCATGGCAGTCTTGAGGACATCATCTCTAAAAGCCTTTTGAATGGTGAATTGTAAGTACATATAAGAATATATCAAATGTTCATGATATTTTAGAATTTCCCTTTAGATTAATGGACTGAACAGATCTGTAAGTTGGTCGACTTTTACAGCTCACAGTATTTTCTATAATTTCATATTTTTTCTTTGATATGAGTTTACCTCTCAGACCTATGCTACCTGAAATGACATTTAACTCTGCACAATATGATACCTGAAATGTTTTTTGCAATCCCAATTGAATTCTCTTGGTCTGCTTGTACTCGTGCATACTTCTCCCTAAATTATCTTGGTTATGGATCTTTTTCTTGGCATCACAAAAATTTAGCTTACAGACAGAATTACACGCAAGAGCATATTTATTATTTCCTTTTGTTTTTTTAGCTAATTATGGTCACTGATTTTCTTCAGTTAATTTTTGCAGAGATATCTCATTCAATCCTATCTCAGGAAATTTGTCTTCATATCCAAATCTAACCATGTATGTGCCCAGTAGCTATTATTGATATTGTGACTTGCAGTTATTCAATAGGCTGCTTCAAATTGCCTTTTGTTTGTCATGTTCTGACATGGTTTTAGTGTTGTACAGTAACTTCTTGGGAACTAACATCAATGCACAGACTCTGTTCGGCAACAGGTAAGCAGATAATATTGGGATTATTTCATAATTTTCTTTTTTAGTCTTTCTTTTCTTTTTTCAAATTGAAGAATGAGGGATGCAACTCTGTAAAAAGAACAAGACAAGAAAAGAAAAGAAAAGAAAAGGAAAGAGAAAAGAAGCAAATTAACTACTGGTTTTATATTTCCAATTAAAAATGATTACTAGTAAGGTATGAGATTTTAAGTATACACAGTATTGCAGTACTGATGAATTGTCTAGATTCTTTCTTGAAAGGCTGAAGGACCTGTTGGGACATCTGCTTTTCTATTCTAATTGTTTCAAGAACCTGGAATGGCACTGCTGTGTTATTACAAATGTTCATCATCAAAAAATTATTAATTTTTACTGATAGTATTTCTTTGATGATAATGCAGTAGAGGTTCAGATATTTTAAACTTCATTGAAAATAAGTCGCTGCAGAGTAATATCACAAACTTAACCAGTAAGTGTGATTTTAGAGACTATGGATTTTGTTCCCTTTTCACAAAATGTTTTAATTAAGTATTTTTGTTTTTTCTTTCTCTTTTTTTATTTTTGCTGCTTGAATTCGATATGTAAGACTTGATTTAAGCCTGAAATATGCCTCACTTAAACAATTGATCTCTGAAGACCAACAAAAATATTAATAATACCCGGAAAAAAAAAGAAAAAAAGAAATATGACTTAAATGTTACTTATCCTGTACGGTTCCACTAACATCAATACGTATTAGTACAATACCTGTGCTACTTCTGACCAGCATAGCATTTGCATTTAGTACTATAATGCTTGGTTCTAATAAGATAAAAGAAAATTATATAATGGAACATTAATTTGCAAAGCTTTGGAGTGCCTAAACTACCTTGCCTAATTAGTTATGATAGTTAAACTAATGAAGAGTTACTTATTTCGGTAATTTGCATTGAAATTCATCATGACACCACCAACATGTATCCTCCTCCTCCACTTTCTGATTTTTGTTATTGTTTTCTTGGCAGTTATTGGTTCTCCATTTGCAATCAAATGTGGTGCAGATGTGCAAAATATACCGCATCTTTCTTATTATCACAATGACTCCGATCACCTTGGAGCGGCAGATATTAACTTTGACCCTAAGTATCAGTGGGTTGTGAGTAATGTCGGTTCATTTCTACCAAATAACAATACCATTGATTCTACTGTGAACACTGACCATAGCATATCAGGAGGAACAGAGAACCAAGCACTCTATCAAACAGCAAGGGTATCAGCAAGCTCTTTAAGGTATTATATTGTTGGTTTACCTGATGGAGATGGTTATAAAGTTGAGTTCGACTTTGCTGAGATAGTAATTGAAGACCAAAACTCTTGGAGAGGCCTAGGGAGGCGCTATTTTAACATCTTTATTCAGGCAAGTGTAAAGTCCTCATACCTAAAAAGTTAATTTAGAACTTAAATCAAAATTTCATTGACCTTGTTTAAGGCAGCTACATAAAGTAAAACCAAATTGGAACTGTACCAGTGTACTGATCAGGTCAGGCTTTTTTAACTTCGTGTACCATGTCGATGCTGTAGGCCCATATTTATGTAGAAACTCTAATCAGTGGACTGGTTGGCATTTTGAGTTGGTTCCTCCAATTATTTTAATTTCCACGCATGCTAATGCAGGGTAATGAGGTAGAGAAAGACTTCAATATTGTTGATGCAGCAAATGGCTCCTATATAGTTATAACTAAGTCATATGAAAATATATCCGTCAGAAACAGAACAGTAGATATACATTTTCAGTGGGCAGGCAGAGGGACCTGCTGCATTCCACATGAATACACTTATGGGCCATTAGTGTCAACAATACGTGTATTTCGAGGTACAGTATATCCCTATCTTAATTAGTTTTTTTATTAGTGTTTCCATGGTTGATTGGGTTTTTGGCTGATGTCTCTACCCATTTTATTTAGCTACTACACAAAACCTAAATCCGATGGGAATAATTATAATAGAAAAATAAAGTAAGCTGTTTAGCAACTGATCTTGGTAGCCTGGTACCGGATCACTTTGTAGTTAGTATTATTGTTGGATATTTGGATCCGCTACCAGCTAAATTAGACTGAGAAGGTTACTCACGATTAATTTAACTTCGACCAATTCTGGCTGATTTTTTTTTTTTTCTTTTAGATCAACCTTCCCGCCGCCCAGGGAAGACAGCCCGGCAAAAAGCAGGTTTAGCTGTGGGCATCATGTCTCTTGGTATAGCTAGTTTAGTGATTTCCTTGTCCATTATGTACTTGTGGTGGCAGTGGATAAGACTAGGCCGAGTGATGAAAGGATGATTTTATTGCCCCCATCTTTCCCATGTTTTCATTGTTTATATGTGTTGTTTGTAGTTGTTATATAGTAAAGAAGGGTTCAAATGTCTTCATTTTGAGTGCTTCCACACTGCCTCAATTGTTTTTATACATAACAAAGCGAACCTATAGATATGGATGTAACCGTTTCTCAAACATCCATGTAAAAGATGTGATAGTTTGACTTTCTTTTAATGTGCATCAGGAGCATGAAAAATTAATGTACAAAAGTTGACCACATGAGTGTAGTTTTGCAAATCTCTTGATGCCACATAGAAAAGTCAAAATGCTAATATTTTTTACATGCGCGTAAAAAATGTTCTTTAGATCACATTAATGATTTTTTTCGTTATTTGAGTTTTAAACATTTTATTATAAAGTTTTGGAAAAAAGATGGAGATGTTTGGACCCTCTCTCTTACTTCCCCACTGGCTTTTATTTATTTATTTTTCTCCTCCTTTCTAGTGTTTCATGTATATTTTATACCTGTTTGAATTTTTGTAGCTTGTATAGGAACTAAAAGACACATCCTGTAAAGGAGGAATGACAAATTAAATTCAGGTTCATTTGTAAAGATTAAACAAGTTGAAAATTTGTTAATTTTGCATCAAGTTGCTAAAACATCATTGCCAATTTGCCACCTAACACTTTCATGGTCGTTTGTCATGATTCTTATTTTATTTTTTTTGAGAGAGAATGATAGAGATTTTGCCTTTCAACTTTCGTGTTCATAAATTTTTTTTATCTGAATTTCAAATTCATAATCTCGTATAGAGTATGTTATCTTTTACCACTAGATCAAAACAAGGCAACTTATTACCTTATATTATTTTATACGATTGTCGTTCCCTCCTAGTCTTAGTAGTGACTAGTGAGTCTAGAAAGGCCCCGGTGTCGTTCCCTCCTTTAACCTTCCATGTTTCCACCTCCAGCCAAAACATTGTCCAGGCTCGTGACTACCATAGAATTCGTGTCCGTTAGATACTGTGATAAAATACAGAAACCCAAGCACTGTCGTACCACCTACGTGGCTCTAATTCTCGAGTTACTGACAAAAAATTGTTGCATTAATCACCGAGCAAACGATGAAGTATGCGCATGTTATTTGTTTTCTACTTCAGTTGTCCATCCCTGAATGTATTACTCTAATGTCACTACGCGTTTGTTAAGGTAGAAGTACATCGCAAATTTATCTGAAACTTGGGGAGTAGATGTTTTTATGTCATGAGGTGTCAAAATTGCTAATATGACATCAAATGGAAAAAAAAAAAAAAAAAAACCCGGTGTCATTTTGTATTATGATCCGAGTAATTGAACATTGAAATTAACTCTTGGCACATATTGCACTAGTCCGAATATTTATAAGCACGCTTATTTGATACATCGAGTTGTATCTCGCGTAACTATTGGATGATTTGGATCAAATGAACCGTACGTTCCGATTTGACGAAGGGAAAAATATTTGGTAACCACAGCCGTTTAACGTAGTGAGTTGGTGAGCTATAGTAATAATGGCGGATCCAAGAAGGAATTGGTGTAGGCAAGTGTCTACTCATGGATTTGAATTTTTATTTTCGATCCAGTACTAATTGTTCAGAGTGCTTACTCCTGGAACGATGTAGTGCCTACTCCTAGCCTGAGCTAGTCTGATTCTTGAATCGATTCCTTCCGTGCTTTGGTTGATTGTGCGTATTTTGTTTTTTTATGACTGCGATGCTCTATTTCGTAAATATAATGAAGAAGAAGAAGAGAACAAGAAATGTCTGACGGTGAGACCTATCATTATAATTCTAAGAAAATGGGTTGGTTGAACTTTTTGGACATTTTATTATTCAATACATATATTTCAGTTAAATTTTTATCTAAGTTTTAACTTCAATTTGCTAATTTGCTAAGAATAGTCCAACTTTGAACTGTGCCAAATGAATTTTTAATTAGCATAGAAAAAATATTTCAATACGGTGTCAATCGATTTCATGATTATAACATATTTTTTAATAAACATAGTTATAGGACTGAGTTGCATATGTACCCGATAAGTTAATGGGTTTGAATCCGATTAGCTATTTAAACTCGATTAATGCCGTACCCTGATAGAAATCCTGAATCCGCTCCTGATAGTATAGACCCAATTTTGTATTTGTAGTATAGACATCAAATCAGTAAAATTTTAAAAATCTAACAGATTTTCTGCTGATGAAAAACGACGTCAATAATAACATTTTACATTATCATTGACATCATTTCATCTTTAAACCTTTCACTTCTAAATTAAAATTTAAAAAAAAATGAAACAGCATAAAAACATACTCAGCATCCAAGAGCCACTATAAAAGACCTATCATATCCCACAATTTTTCAAGCCTTTGGACCTAGGTCCAGTTTAGTCATGGCAGCTCTTCCCTTCTCTCTCACTTCACTCTGTTTTCTCCTCCTCTCCATCTCATATATCTCTCAAGCATGCCACAACCACCATTGCGGCCCACCATGCCCATCTCCTCCCAAAAACCACAAGCATCCCCCAAGGCATCACCCAAAGGTCCAGCCACCTTTCCATCACCCTCCAAGGACCCCTCCTGTGTCCCCATGGCCCCCTTTACCGCCACCTGTCGTTTACCCTCCTCCTATTGTCCAGCCTCCGGTACGACCACCTCCTGTAGTTGGACCTCCTAATAAGCCACCAAAGCACCACCCTCCTGTGTCCCCATGGCCCCCTTTACCGCCACCTGTAGTTTACCCTCCTCCTATTGTCCAGCCTCCGGTACGACCACCTCCTGTAGTTGGACCTCCTAATAAGCCACCAAAGCACCACCCTCCTAAATGCCCATGCCCACCACCCCCATATACACCCGCTCCACCTACACCACCGACACCGGCTCCAACACCTAGACCACCAACACCGCCGAGTCCATATCCAACACCTACGCCATCACCGCCAAGTCCATATCCAACACCTACACCAGCACCACCAACTCCTGCTCCCAGACCACCAACACCTCCATCAGGACAATATTGTCCAATAGACGCCTTAAAGATTAATGCATGTGTCGACCTTCTCGGAGGGTTGATACACATTGGAATCAGCCGAGAGGCGAAGGCCAAGTGCTGTCCACTATTGCAAGGAATAGCTGATCTTGATGCAGCTCTGTGTCTCTGCACCACTATAAGAGCTAGGTTGCTTAATATACCCCTTGTGCTGCCTATAGCATTGGAGTTGCTCATAGGTTGCGGGAAGCATCCGCCGCCAGGGTTCCGTTGTCCCCCTCAGTATTAATGGTTAATAAATCATAATGTATTGTTTTGTAATATTTCTTTGTTGAGGTTGTGTCTTCAGTGAAATAATAAATGGCTTTAGGAAGGTTTAGGAAGGGTTATGATGTGTTTGTCTATATAAGTTGTGTGGGGAATACTACAATGTGGGAGTTTAAAAAAAAACAAAGAAAGAATCTGTTTAGCGTACTTCCAATTAATGTATCAATTCCATGTTATGTGTTTAATTTCCATAAAAAAATTCAGTGTTGGCTCACTGGAAACTCTCCATCTTCTATGGGAATTTAGCAATGTAATAATTTCACTGTACCTTGATCCCAGTCCAAAAACTGAAAAATGAGTCCTATATATCTTTTCACTGTATGAGGAGGGATCGGATTACACCCTTTTTTTGACACACTTTGACACCTACCATTTTCAAAGTCCAAATAGTCGATCCAAACCGTTCAACATTATGGATATATTAAAATGTGCTTGGAGATCAAATTTTACATTTTTTTTGAATTTTTTTACTATTTATTAAGATGGTTACAAAATCGTTGTTTTCAGACCATTGAAAAACAACGATTTTGTAACCATCATAATAAATAGTAAAAAAATTCAAAAAAAATGTAAAATTTGATCTTCAAGCACATTTTAATGTTGAAAGGTTCGTATCGACTGTTTGAATTTTGAAATCGCAAAATTGGCCTATAAAAAAAACAATGTCAAGATGTGTCAAAAAAAAAGAGTGTAATTGGATCCACCTCTTTAAGAGTTTTTATATTGGTACATTAGTATGATAAATTAGTATCAAAGTTATAATGTGTGATATTGCAGAGCATTTTCTTAAATTATCAATTAAGTATAGTCACACGAGGCGTGCTTTATGTATGTTGGACCGAGTTGTTTTTGTTTTGTGCGTCTGATTGTGTGGTTCATGGACAAGTTTGATGGGTCACCACCTTATATTTTAGTACCTTGGTACAACATATTACCATAAAAAAAAATTTGTGTAATTTTGTACTACTATTCTAAGATTTGTGATATAACACCACCGCTTTGACTTCCGAGAAAATTGTCAACAGTAACAATGAAGATGGGAATTTACAGATGGTACCAGAAATCACACAGGACTACACGAGACCACCACTAGTGGAGGCCAAAGAAGCTTATACACTCAAACAATTTATCAAATGTAGATATTTAGAATCAAATATCTTCATTGTAAGATCTATGAGAAGTACAATCATTTTACAAGCTTAATAATGTCAAAAATTTGACATGTGTTTAATAAAAAAAGGGAACCATCAGCGCCTGTTTTTTCCTGTAGAAGAAAAAAAATAAGTATCAAAAGGTATCCTCAATAACTGGAGAAGCACTGATGATAATAGCAAACGATGAGCTCAGCCTATTTTCAGGAAATTGGAAAAGTTAACAAATGAAATCCAAAACCAAGAAGAACAAAAACACAAATATAAGAAACAATATGAATAGATAAATTTTTATTGCATTAGTTGGCACTAAAAATATCCGCAACCCACACAAGTAGATCCCCGTAAGCATACCGTCATGACTGGTATATACTTGAATATCTGTTTACACAATTAAAGCAACTAAAAGTTACTAAGAGCGAAATAAACCTAACCTTTCTGAGCAGATCGAGGCCGAAATGACAGAACTGCCAAGTCATTAAGATCTGGCAATGGTGTTAGCAATTTAACAACCTCATCCATTGAAGGACGGGCCTTTTGGTCTCGGCTCAGGCAGCAATGTGCAATTTGAGCGACTTTTTGTACGCCTCTGATAGAATAGTTAAGATCCAGTCGGGGATCTACAAGCTGGAAGAGCCTCCGGCTGTCAATCAGATATGGCCGGGCCCATGTGACAAGGTTTTGTTCTCCACTTGGCCGTTTTTTGTCCACTGACCTTCTGCCAGTCAGGATTTCCAGTAACACGACACCAAAGCTGTACACATCACTTCTGGATGTCAAGTGACCTGTGAATAGTCGGGTTTACTGCTTCATTTTATGATATTATTATGAGATAACATTGGCATTCACCAAATAGATTGTCGTTTCTTTTCATTTCTAGTAGATTTGAGCTGAAAGAACAATATTGGTCCTAACCTGTCATTACGTACTCAGGTGCGGCATAGCCATAGGTACCAACAACACGAGTTGAAACATGCGTATTATCTCCCTGTGGGCCAGCTTTTGCAAGCCCGAAATCAGAAAGCTTTGCATTATACTCCTGCCAAAATATGCATCGTGAATTTACATAAGCAGCACTTACAAAAAGATTGAAGCCTATTATCCAACCATTTGGACACAAAAAGGGGGCAGAATTGTCAAGAAACCAGAAAATCATTTGAAAAGATATATGTAAGGAACTAACAGTTGCTATAAGATCAAAAGTTACACAACTAATTCCAATAAGAGCTCCTGGCCCATGTCATTGGATTGGAAAACTGGATAGAATTAATGTTGTTATAATTACTCGTGTGCTTATGGCCCCTGAGAAGAGGGAGATCTCTATATTGTATTGCAACATTTTTATAATAAATAAGGATGAATAATTCCAACATGCTGGTTTCCCTGCATTGTTGCACTAAATAATAGGGATGCAAACAGTATTGGATATTATCCGTCCGTATCCAGATCCGTATCGAATTTTTGCGTATTCATATACGGATAGTTTGCGGATACAGATACAAATATGATTTATGCAGACACTGATACAAATACAGTTTTATCCGTATCCGTTAATTTTTCAGATATCCATGTTTTAATTTTTTGGATGTCCATTTATTTTAGAATCATGTATGTTTAGAGAGAAGAATGTTGTTTGGTTGGTATCTTTTGACTAAAAATATGGTTATAATGGTGATTAATTTTTGTTAACCACATGTATAGTTTGTAATGACATAATATGTTTAACATGAGAAAAATTATTTTGTTTGCCATAATGATTGAATATTCGAATTATATCTGTATTTTATGTTAGCTTTATTTTCTAATGAGAATTTTTTTTTTGTATAGTATGTTAATTTGTTACAATATCTGAATTAGGGATCAGAATCAGATGATATCCGTATTCTGATTCGTATCCATTTAATATCTGATTCGTATTCGTATCCGTTTAATATATGATCCATATCCGTATCTGTTTAACGGCCGACCCGTATCCGTAACCGAAAAATAAAAAAGGGTACGAATATGGTTTTACCTCTATCCGATCCATATTCGACCGTTTCCACCCTTAATAAATAATCTAATAGGTACTACATGCTGATTTCAGATACCAAGGCTCATTATATTAGAAATGGAACCGCTTACCACATCAAGAAGAACATTTGATGTTTTGAAGTCTCTATAGATAACTGGTTCAGAGCCACTGTGAAGGAATGCCAGTCCCTTGGCAGCACCAAGCGCTATCTTCATTCTGCTCGACCAAGGCAGGGGAAATGCCCCTTCATGAAGTCAACCAAACTAGGTAAGATTATAACATTCAGAATATATCAATCAACTATAGAAGAGATGTGCAGTTCAATAGAAAATTCAAGCTGAGGGGACCTCATCAATAATTAAAATAATCCCTTATCATCTTCAAGAGTGAAATATACCATAAAATTGTTATAAACAGTGGTTGTAACTGCAAAAAATGTAGTGGTGGAGTTGTTTGTATAAACATATTGGTAGTGTATCATATATAGTGCATAGGTAGAGAACATTCTAAAATAAAGAATTCTACGAGTGTCACTGAGAACTTAAAGCAGTTTCTTAAATTTTTATCCTATGAGAATCACGTACTTCGGAAAAGATGGTTTTCAAGACTTCCTCGTGCCATAAATTCATAAACTAGCAGTCTTTCATCATTTTCAATGCAGTATCCTATGAGCTTAACAAGATTAGGGTGGTGCAATTGTCCAAGAAAATTGACTTCAGCCTGCGGAAAAGTTACAAAATTTATCATACGAACATTTTTCTATAGCAGGGAACAAAATTTTCAAAATTGGTCATAGGAATATTTTTCTCTAGCAGAGATTAGCTTTCATTCAAGAAAAATTGCAGTTTGGCATTTAAGTTTCAATCAAAAATGGTTTGGAGCATAAATTACTTTGATGGTTCTGATTCTGAACCTTTTAGAAAGGTAAAATTCAAAGTCCCAAGTGTATCTGTGGGAGATTCAGGCTTGTGCAGAAATTTATGGTAAGTTGAGAATTCAATTCAACCATTAAACTAAATAAGCGGGATCACTGTACCGGTTTAAACAAACACAATATGCACAGGATAATTTTGATTTTTGAACATAGCAACTAAACCATGAGATGGAATTATCGAAATCAAATGCACTTACAACCCACTCCCTGTGACCCTGAAGAGCATCTGGCTTGAGACTTTTTACGGCAACTGTAATACCAGTTCCTGGTTTTGCGGGAGAGGTGCTGTTTTCTTCTATCCATCCTTTAAATACGTATCCAAATCCACCTTCTCCAAGAATACTGTCAGGTCTGAAGTTGCCGGTGGCCGACTTCAGCTCCTGAAAAGTGAATTTGAGTAGCTTGTGATGTGATTTCTTTTCACTTTCCGAATCAGGGGCATTTTCAGAATCAGAATTTGCATCAAGACGACAAGCAAGTTCCCGGTTGCTGGCATTTAGGTATCTCGTCTCTGTAGCTGCACCCAGAAAAAAAAAAAAAAAACTAATTCACATAATGTAGTATTATAAAAAATGCATTCTTTTGTTCTCTAGCTGTGTGGTAGCCTCTATAGGTTTGTATCTGCTATTATTCATATCTTGAACGGCAGAATCCTGTTTTTCGTGTCCATTTTGTCAGAACTAAATACACATGGACTGGGTAGTTGGAATCCATGCCACAGAGGCACAGACCAATAATAAACAGTTAATTTTTTTTTTTTTATATCTGGATTAAAGACGAGAGATAAGAAAAGAAAAGAAATACATAATATAAAATAAAAACATCCATAAGTGCAAAATGAATTAACAATTTAATGCTATCAAATTGATTATTAATTTACCACCAAAATATATTACTACTTTGTATTTCTGAATAGTAAACGAATACCATTAATCATTTGTCGTTAAAAGGAAATCCTTTTCACCTAAAACAGGGAACAAATTTCATATAAAGAGCTGATTCTCTCACCAGTCAAGCAGTTAAACTTGTCCACGACAAAAGATAAGAAACAGAAGAAAAGCAATTAAAAAGAATAATAATAGAGAAATCATAATTCATAAATAGTAAAAGAAATTCAGGCACCTGCATCATAGACCAGACTGGCCTTGGGAAGTGTGTTCGCCGATTCTCTGGAAGAAGCAGCAGCAGTAGACCTACAAGCACCTCTGACCCCACGCGCCACCGCAGACCAGCAGCCGCAACCCTTCTCCATCTAAAACTAATCGCTACTAGAGAGCAACTAGCAGGAGCATCACTGGTAGATGAAAAGGAGAGGCGAAGGAAGCAGAGAATATTTTGAACGGGTAAAGGTAGAAGAGTAGTAGAAGAGAAGGCAAGAGTGTGAGTGGAGAGATAGGGATAGAGATAGAGAGAGAGAGGCTGAGGGTCGTCACTGCCATCATCGCGGTATATGCGCGAAAAGAAGCTTTTTGCTTGTGTTGCTTTTGCTTTTTAGGCTGATCTCTTTTGGGAGGCAAATTGGGTGTGGCCAACCAGCCACCATTAGCTCTTGTTTCAAACAAGGAACCATGATGGGTGAGACGTGAGAGTGCCAGAACTGGAGCCCTTCATAGACCCAGCGCGCACTTGGCGCTTTGCAAATTGCAATGTGTGAAGGTAATAAAAAGAAGATTATATATACAATCTATATTTGATTAGTTTAAAAAATATCTGTTATTAATAAATTTAAATTTAAATTTAAATTTCTAATATATAATAATTTGGGCCATTGAACCAATTCTTCTTCACGAAGGATGCTTTTGAATAAGTTCTTTAATTTTCAATTCATCTATACTAAATCAATTTTAGCATGTTTGTCTTTGACATCTTGTTACAGTATTCAAGAGCTTCAATTACTTCTTCTTTTTTATATCAATCTAATTTATTGAAACAATTCAGATGTAATTGAAGCCGTGTGATGAAATTTGAACGATTCAGATGGAAGAAATGGAGGGTGCTCAGCAGATTTGATCCGGTAAGTTCGGGGCTCGGAATTTTCAATAACGATTATCTAGTAATTTCGAGAATAACTGTTTAATGGTTTGAATTTTAGACAATTTATCTATCAAATATGCATCAAAAAGAGTTTCTAAATTGAACCAATAAAATAAAATATTTGGCGAAAGAAAAATATGTTTCAAATCTCGTCATTTTTATATCCGCTGTGAATCATGATAAAAAAAAAATGTTAACTCTTTTTTTTGAGAGAAAAAAATGTTAATTTTAATTATATTTTATTCATGACAATTATTAATGTTGAGTAATGTTGTCCCTAACGGCACACACAAAGGGGAGTGAATATGGGGCATTTTAAAATTTTAACCTATATCGTTTGACAGTCTATTATATAACTAAATCTCGTGTGTACATAGTAGTTCTTGGCAGAATAAAAAAACTTAAAAATAAGCAAGTGTACGTAAAAGTAAATAGGAGAATTAAGATACACTTGACACGAGATATGTTGTAGAAATTGCCACAAAAGATCAGCTGCTTCAGAATTGGAAATCTTCTCTGTCTCCGCATTATTTAGAAGTAAATTATTGTGCTGATTGTATATTCTAGATTTAGCTATGTGCTGAGATGTTAAAAGGCACCTATCTTTATTCCTTAATCATAATATACAATACACGGCTAAGAGAGCCTTCTGTAATTCTTCTGTTTTCTCCATGTTAATGAAATCTGGGTGGGAAGGGTGCTTTCTCGGGAGTCTTTGTGTTCTTTGATTTATCTCTGAATTGTATGATATGGTATCAGAGCCATCTCCCATCAAAACCTATCTCTAATCCACAGCTTAAACCTTTTTTCTTCCACCTGTACGAGATACTTGAAGATGGCAGGAAACTCTTACTCAAATCCCACAAATTCACCTCTTACCAACATCCTTCTCAATGGAAAAAACTACTTACCTTGGGCCAGAGCCGTGACCGTCGCCCTTGGCGGTAAATCCAAGATAGGTCACGTTACTGGTACAACCAGCAAGCCAACGGCAGATGAGACCAAAATTAACGAATGGCAAGCCAATGATCATCTGGTCATGAATTGGCTATTCAACTCCATGCACCCTGAAATCTATGATATCTTCTCCTATTCCGAAACCGCTGCAATCCTATGGACCAAGCTCGAAGAGATGTATGGTCGCTCCAACAACGTTTCTCGGGTGTTCGAATTGCAACAGAACCTAGCTAAGTGCAAAAAGGAACCTAACCAATCTGTCACAGAGCATCTCGGCAAGATGACAAAGCAATGGGAAGAACTCCGGTTATACCGACCGGTCTCATCCGAAGTCAATGACTACATCAAAAGAGAGGAACAAGATCGAATTCTTCTGTATCTAGCAAGTCTAGGCTCTGAATTTGAAGAAGCGAGACGTTCTATCCTCTTAAGGCCCGAACTACCATCCTTTAACACGGTGTGTTCCATCATTCAGAGCGAAGAAGATAGAAGCCGGGTTATGTCCACAGAACACAAGGTAATATCTGAACCTACTGAAAATTCAGCTCTTAATGTTGTTTCAAAAGATAGAGATCGCTGGCCCAAAGGAAAGGGAAAAGGGACTTCTAAATTCTACTGTGATCACTGCCGGCGAGACGGGCACTCAAGAGAAAGGTGCTGGGTGCTACACCCTCACCTACGACCCAACAAATCCAAACCACACGAAGTGAACTTCTGTGCTGATGGCAATTCGGCAATGGAGACTAACAGAAACAGTGCAACAGAAACAGAGTCTAAAGGTGCTGATTCGGCAATGGAGGCTAAACTAAACCTTTTGACTCAACAAGTTCAAGCACTTCTTCACGCACAGAGAATCACATCTGGCCCGGAAACAGTCAATGCCGTAAAAGCCAATGGTAATTCTTTAAATCTCAATACCCAGTTTAAATTGGTTATAGACTCTGGGGCCTCCGATAATATGGTATATAGTGATACCGGATTGGTTCAAATTGACAACAATTGTGCATATTCTCATGTGTTAGTTGCAAACGGACAGAAAGTCTCCACAAAAGGCAAGGGTAAACTTAACATCTTTAAAAGGGAAATAGACGCAATTGTGGTACCGGATCTCAAGTCTAATCTACTATCTGTTAGCAAATGCACAAATAATTGGAATTGTAATGTCATTTTCACTCCACAGAAAGTACTGTTTCAGGACAGGGTTTCGAGGAAGATGATTGGTGAAGGCAAGTTATCTGGAGGACTTTATGTGGTGGATTCCATACCATCTGCAATGGCCGCAATAAACTCTCATTCTGTTTTTCCTAATTTATGGCATAGCCGTTTAGGGCATCCTTCTGATCATGTAATAAAGTTATTAGGCATTACTTTAAATTCAGTTGATTGTGATTCTTGTCACTATGCAAAACAGCACAGACTGCCTTTTTCGGACCGTCTTGATAAAGCAGAAAATTTGTTTGATTTGATTCATTCGGATACTTGGGGAAATGCCCCGGTTGATTCTAAGGAAGGTTTTAAATATTTTGTCACGTTTATAGATGACAAATCTCGTGCCACCTGGTTGTACCTTTTAAAATCAAAAAAGGAAGTACCAACAATTTTTAAGAATTTTTACAACATGGTAAAAAATCAATTTGGCACCACAATTAAAGTACTCAGATCCGATAACGGAACAGAATATGTCAACAATGATTTGCAAACATTCCTACAGAGTAAAGGTATTTCTCATCAAACTTCGTGTGTAGGAACACCTCAGCAGAACGGAGTTGCAGAAAGAAAAAACAGACACCTACTAGAAGTTACCAGGGCTTTACTTTTTTCTGCAAATTTGCCAAAAGAATATTGGGCTGTTGCAATTCGTACCAGTTGCTACTTAATTAATCGACTCCCAAGTCGCGTATTAGGATTTAAAAGCCCACTACAAATCCTGTACAATCGGAAAATTAACATATCTCATTTAAAGGTGTTTGGATGTGTATGTTATGTACATTCTCAAGAAGGAAACAAATTGGATCCAAGAGCCCACAAATGTATTTTCGTTGGATACTCATCTGGAAAAAAGGGTTATACATGTTTTGAACCTGATACAGGAAGGACCTTTATCTCCCGTGATGTAACATTTAATGAACATAAAATGTTTTTTGGATCTGATAATATCAAACAGGGGGAGCATAGCGAATTCATACTTCCGAATCCTGAAGAGCTGATTGCACGGCATGAACCACCTGGTGCCGAATCAAGCTCAAGGCACAATCAACCTGGTGCCGAATCAAGTTCAAGGCACAATCAAGTTCAAGTTCAATTGCCGAGAAGGTCCCCCAGAATCTTTCAACCGTCAACAAGGTTAAATGATTTTATTACATACTCTGTAGAATATCCTATTGAAAACCAAGTAAGGTATAATAAAATCTCAAGAGATTTCTTTACCTTATTAACCCGAATTGAAAAACCTGCTGAACCTGCATCTTTTGAAGAGGCCAACGAATCAGAAATTTGGGTTAAAGCTATGAGAGAAGAATTAAATGCCATGAATAAAAATCACACCTGGGATATTGTACCACTACCCGAAGGGAAAAAATCAGTCGGTTGTAGATGGATTTACAAAATCAAATTTAATAGTGACGGAACAATAGAACGATACAAAGCCAGATTGGTTGCCAAAGGGTACACTCAAACCTATGGTTTAGATTACAAGGAGACCTTTGCACCAGTAGCCAAAATGAACACTGTGCGTATTCTAATGTCTGTTGCTGTTATTCATGAATGGCCATTATTCCAAATGGACGTAAAAAATGCATTTCTTCAGGGTGACTTAGAAGAAGAAGTTTACATGGAAATTCCCCCAGGTTTACATGTACCCCAAAGAAACAAAATGGTATGCCATCTAAAAAAGGCCATCTACGGACTAAAACAGTCTCCAAGAGCATGGTATGGTCGACTGAGTACTGCTCTATTTAAAATTGGCTACAAAAGAAGTGCAGCAGATTCTTCTCTATTCACTCAGGTGACAGAAAGAGGTATAGTTGTTATCCTCATTTATGTTGATGACCTGGTGATCACAGGAAGTGACCAAATTGGGATAGATGCTCTCAAGGAGCATCTGAGATTGGAATTTGATATTAAAGATTTGGGTAAATTAAGATATTTTCTCGGTATTGAGATTGCCCGATCTCACAAAGGATTATTCTTATGTCAAAGGAAATACATCCTAGACTTACTAAAAGAGACAGGCAAACTAAGCGCAAAACCGGCTACAACTCCAATGGATTACAACAACAAGGTAGTTAAAGATGAGGAAGTGCTCAATGACATCAGTAGGTTTCAACGTCTGGTAGGAAAATTAATTTATCTTACTATTACTAGACCTGACATTTCTTATGCTGTTAGTTTTGTTAGTCAGTTTATGCAGAGACCAACTAAAGGGCACATGGAACTTATTGATCAAATTCTGAGATATCTGAAGTCAACACCAGGAAGAGGAATTCTTATGAAGAACCAGGGGCACACCACCTTGACAGTATATACAGACGCAGATTGGGCAGGGAACCCGCTAGATAGAAGATCTACATCCGGGTTATGTGCATTCATTGGAGGGAACTTGGTTACCTGGCAAAGTAAGAAACAACCAGTGGTTGCAAGGTCAAGTGCAGAAGCTGAATATCGAGCCATGGCAACTGCTACAAGTGAAATCGTGTGGCTACGCCTATTGCTTCACGAGCTGGGATGTCCTAGTCTTGACAGCCCTACCAAGCTTTTTTGTGATAATCAAGCAGCTATTCATATAGCATCCAATCCAGTCTTTCATGAACGGACAAAGCACATTGAAGTGAGTTGTCACTATGTCCGTGAGAATGTACTGAATCGAACCATAGAAACTCCTTATATCCGCAGTGAAGATCAACTAGCCGATGTGTTCACCAAAGCTCTGTCAAAAGGGAAGTTTCAAGAAATAACCGACAAGTTAACCTCCGATGATATCTTTGGATCAACTTGAGGGGGAGTGTAGAAATTGCCACAAAAGATCAGCTGCTTCAGAATTGGAAATCTTCTCTGTCTCCGCATTATTTAGAAGTAAATTATTGTGCTGATTGTATATTCTAGATTTAGCTATGTGCTGAGATGTTAAAAGGCACCTATCTTTATTCCTTAATCATAATATACAATACACGGCTAAGAGAGCCTTCTGTAATTCTTCTGTTTTCTCCATGTTAATGAAATCTGGGTGGGAAGGGTGCTTTCTCGGGAGTCTTTGTGTTCTTTGATTTATCTCTGAATTGTATGATATATGTTTATGGAGTTCGGTTTAAAAATGCCTACGTCTCCGGGGCTCCGCGACCTTCAAGATGGTGCGTTTTCTTTATCCAATGAGAAAAGAGTACAAAGTGGAATCGGTGAGCTCTTACAAACTCCGAAAAGTCACACGGCCCAAAAGAAGCGAGCACTAAAGGCTCTGGTGTTTGAATAAACAAGATATCTCACACAAATCACACTAATTCTTATCAAGATTGAGTATGGTGGAGTAGGCTTGAGATTGTTGTAAATATGTTGAAGTTTGATGCACAAGCAACAATGGAGAATTTTATATCTGATGGAAAATTGAGTTTTTGAATTTTGAGGCGGCCAAAGATTTTTGTAAAACCTAGATTTTATTTCTATTTATAGAGGAAGAAATAAAATATGGTAACTGACATCAACCGTTATAATAGCTAAATTCACCGCTACAACAGTTGGTCCCAATTGATTGGTTTCACAACATTTAATACAATCATTTATGACAACACTCATAATCGTTATAACGGGTTACACAACAGAAACTCTCTGGAGGTTTTTTAGAATTTGGACTTCGAAAAATGAATTGTTCTGTTGTCCAATGGTTAATAGGTTAATAAGTATTGCAACGGGTAATATTAATTACTTCAATCTCAAACTTACTTAACCAATTTTACAGGTTTTTTATTACAACATAATTGAGACGTGTCTTCTTGATCCATTTCTTGGTTCATTATGATTCGTCCTTGGTTGGTTCATTTCTTGATCCATTTATCTAGCAATTTATAGCATCATAAAACTATACAATATCTTAAAACAAGAAACTGTAAAATTCAATAAATATATATTTTAAAAATTTAGTCAAATAGACTAAGTAGATGATTGCTTACGACAACAAGTAAAATATTATTCCGATATCTCTATTCCGGCTAAATTTTCAGAGAATGATAAAGTTATATTTCTTAGTCGTACCAAAGCATAATACCAATGAGCTTCTCGTTTTGGCCTTCCAACTGATTCAACGGGACGGGTAAAAGAATACACAAAAGATCACTGTAATTAAAGTTTTGTGCAGTAGTCACTGCGGTTAAAAAATAAAAATAAAGAACAAATGGGTTTTTTTTAGGATTTATTTAAAATTTTGCCTGCATTTAATTTTGAGTGAAGCTACGGTACTTTGTAAAGTGCGGATTGTTTCTTACTATAAATTAATATTTTTATTTTTAAAATTCAATAGTCGATTTGAACTACTATTTTATTATGGAGATCAAATTTTAGATTTTTTTAGAATTTTGTACTATTTTCTTAGATAGGTAGAAAATCATTAATTTTGGATGGTCCATAATTTTTAAATCAATAATTACCTAAAAAGATAGTAAATAATTCTAAAAATATAAAATTTGGTCTCTAAATACATTTTCTTATGAAGATCGTGTTGAGCAGTTTAGATCGATTGTTTGAACTTTGAAAACAAAGATATTGATCCATAACACGGACCGACATGTGCTTTGCAAAGTACTATAGCCCCACTCTTTAGTTTTTATATACATTTTATAGTTAATGTTAAAGTTAAGGAGTAGGGTTAAAATGTACCATTGGTTTTGTGCCCAACCATATATCACATCTTTATTTTTGTTCTTGAAGTTTAAACAGTCGATATGAATTGCTCAACATGATCTCCATAATAAAATGTGCTTAGAGACCAAATTTTATATTTTTTTAGAAACTTTTTACTATTTTTTTATAGGTACAAAATCACTGCTTATGAACCATCCAAAGATAGTGATTTTGTACCTATATAAAAAAATAATAATAAATTTTCAAAAAGTATGAAATTTGGTCTCTAAGCACATTTTAATACGAATATCATGTTAAGCGGTTAGAATCGACTGTTTGAACTTTAAAAATGGAGATAGAGATGTGGGGTATGATTGGGGCACAAAACCAATGATGCATTATAAGATATTTGATATATATCTTTTACTTTAAGAATTAACCTTTGATACATTATGTGTAGGAGATTATCCAAATTAAGTATTCAACGCTGATTTTAGTATGTTTGTTTATTAATTTTCGAAAATAGATAGAGCAACTTACAATTTGAATATATTAGAAATAACATCAAACCAAATAGATAAAATATCTTATAATTTAGATGTACTATAAGTACTACGAAACATTTTTCAGGCATCATTTTTTGCGGCTGTAAGAAAAATTAAACTATTTATTAACGTGTTATTGGAAAAAAAATAATTTTTTTTTTTGATCCGAGTTATTGATTCCGGTTCAAAAATCACTTCTGGGTAAAAAAAAATAACCAAGAAGTGATTTTTGAATCGGGATCAATAACTTAGATCAAAAACATTTTTTTCAGTAACACATCAATAAATAGTTTAATTTTTTTTTACAGTCGCAAAAGATCATGCCTGAAAAATGTTCCGCAGTACTCTAGTACATCTAAATTATAAGATATTTTATCTATTTTGTTTGATGTTCTTTCTAGTACATTCAAATTATAAGTTGCTCTATCTATTTTAGAAAATTAATAAACAAATATATTAAAATCAACGTTGAATTGATAATTTTGGCTGTCCGCAAGTTGCCGCAATCTCAGGACATGTCAAATATCGAATTTTCAGAATTTAATGGTTTTCTGGTTTATCTTTTTTTGAACGAGGGTATATTTAAAATTTTTGGAGTTCTTTCGAAGGGAGTTGTACAGTGATCTAATTTTGTTTGTTTAGTTAGAGTATGGCTAATTTGCTTCCGGAAGCATTTCGGCCGAGGTGCTTACGAGGGCATATCTTCCAATTCGATGTTGAAACAACAAATTCAAACTGTTAGATGTTCAATCTATATTAAAATCTACTTGGAGACCAAATTTTACATTTTTTGGAATTTTTTTACTATTTTTTAAGCTGGTTTGAAAACCGCTGTTTTCAATGCTTTAGAAATTTAATAAAAACAGCGGTTTTCAAACCAGCTTAAAAAATAGTAAAAAAATTTCAAAAAATGTAAAATTTGGTCTCCAAGTAGATTTTAATATAGATTGAACATCTAACGGTTTGAATTTGTTGTTTGAACATCAAATTGGAAGATATGCCCCCGTAAGCACCTCGCCGAAATGCTGCCGGCAGCAACTTAGCCTCTCCCGTTTAGTTATTCAATGAAAATAAGTAGTTTGAATTTTATACCATTTTTTTAGAAAAAAATAAGGAGTGAGTTGTATATTTCTAGAGTTCATATTTCAATCCGAATCTGTTGTTTTTCTTTTGAAAAAGTAGAAACTTGTTTTTTCTTATTCAATCGTTCAAATTTTTCATGCACGAATCTTCATAATTATCAACAATTGAATGAGAAAACACAGATTCCTGCTTTTCTATAAGAAAAACAGTAAATTTTATTTCTTCGTATTTACCTTTTTTAAATTTCAAAAGATGTAAGTTTCCGTCTTTTTTTGTTGGTATAACTATAGATGGAAATGATAGATATGAAAAATCACAGATTTTAGAGTAATTAAAGAGATTGTGTCAAAAGCTTTTGGTACAGAAAAGGATGCTCAAATAGTCAAATTGATACTGATATTAGAAATGACTTACCGTCTTTAAAAAGTCAACATATATCATAGTACATTAAAATTGTATTCGAAATCTTGAACCGCATTAAAAACACCCGAACTAATAAATAAATAAATATATAATAAACTACTCATGCTCTGTGTTTCATGTGAGTTGTCCGATGGCCCCATAGATCACTCAAAACTTATCTGATCGATTGGTCCCGGACTCCAGCAGATCTAATAATCCCCAAATTCCAAAACGTTAAAAAGTTGTATGGCTTAGGATAAAAGTTTATTGGCATTTATTCTTACGTTAAAAGTTTTATGGCTTATTATATTATTACAGTGATGTAAATAAGTGTTGTGTTTTGGAGAATCAGTTTTTAATTTAGTGGCAAAAACAATATCTTTTATATGAAAAATCGTAGGTTCAAAATTCAAATGAGAGAATTATTTGTAGATATAAAATAGTTAGGTTGTTTGATTCCCAATTTTTACTAAAAAAAAGTGTCATATTGTGACTTATAGTTATATTATTAATTGGTGTCATGTCGTCATGAAAAACATGAAAAATGATTAGCTTGTAGATGATTACGACATGTTAGTCACATTGTGATCAAACATGATATAATTGGTCATATTCGATGATATTAATTATGTTTGATCACATGTAGTTATGTATGGTCATGTTAACTATTTTTTTTAGTTTTAAGTTTGTTTAAGGATAAAAAAAATATAAAAAATAAACAATTACAAACAATTATAAAATAAAAAAACAATATGGTGAAAACAATATTTATTTGTAAAAAATAAATTTACTGTCCGAAATTTCGATTATTGTTTGGAATGGTGACATGTATTTTATGTTTTGACATTTGATCACATGTTGTGCTGTGTCATGTTGTACTGTTATCAAGCCGATTTGCGTGTTTATTTTTCTCGAATAATGATCACGACATGCGAATAAACACAGCATGCAACATACAAGTCACGTCATATAATTAGCTCACATGCCGTGTTGTGCTATGACGGAATTGTATTATGCCATGTCGTATCTGATCACACCGCGACTCTTTTACATTCCAAGCTTATTAGTACAATAAATTTTTTTATTTTTCAATATGAAATTCATGATTTTAATTTTGGGATTATAGGTCGTAGATAGGAATCACTGAATTAGTATTGACCAATAGGTGTTTTGAGGTTTTTTTATGAAAAGAAAGAAAAACAATCATGATTTTAGCAGAAGCAACCATACTCTAAAATTAATATTAAGATGACTGAATAAGCCGACATTTTTAAAAATACCCCAAGTTAATTACAGATTAATAAATATGCCCACGGTTCTCGAAAAATTTTAAAAATGCCCAAACCGGCCATTTAATGGCCGGTACCGAATAAATCTCCCAACCGGCCATTAAATGGCCGGTACTGAATTTTTTTTTTTTTTTTTTAGAAAGATAGCTAAAATACTGAAATCTAAAAAATCGAATTGTTTTGTTAAATATTTGTTAGAAAATACGTTACGAATAGAGCCGATTTTGTGCTAAAATACGGTAAATTACAATAATTATGCTAAAATATAGTAAATTTACTAAAATGCTGAAATTACAATAATTATGTAGAATTATGCTAAAATACGGTAATTTACTGAGCTACGTAGATTGAAGAATAGAAATGAAAATCTTAATCGGAAATGATGCAATATGGGCCTGTGCATGCTTCATGAAAAGGAGCGTAACTTTTGATCCGTCCGTCGGATCGGGCTGAAATTTTGACAGGAACTCCACAGCCCAAAACCGGATCCGAAACCCATCTACGATCCATTTTGCCCATTTTGCGGGCTCAGATTCGCGATCCGAGTCTTCCTTCATGGACTTTTGGACCTTTCTTTATAATTTTAAAGTTTTTAGGGTCTTTGATGTATCTTTTATATATATTTTCTGTATCTTTTATATATATTTTCTATTTTATATATATTTTATGTTTTGGGTAAAAATAAAAATCTCGGATTTTGCATATTTTAGCACAAAATTGGCCCTATTCATAGTGTATTTTAGTATAAATATGCTATGAAAAAAGTAATCTAACAAATATTTAACAAAACAATTCGATTTTTTAGTGTTAGATTTCAGTATTTTAGCTATTTTTCTAAAAAAAAAAAAAAAAATTCAGTACCGGCCATTTAATGGCCGGTTGGGAGATTTATTCGGTACCGGCCATTTAATGGCCGGTTTGGGCATTTTTAAAATTTTTCGGGAACCGTGGACATATTTATTAATCTGTAATTAACTTGGGGTATTTTTAAAAATGTCGGCTGAATAAGGTGATGCAATACAAATTTCTTTTTATAAAGGGACGAGATGTATGACTGCTTATATAATTTATAATGTTTAAAAGACAAAATTACAAATATTTTTTTTCATCCGTCCTGAATATTAGTGTTCCATATTCTCTCTCTCTCTATATATATAGGCATTTGCTTCGGTGGACATAAGGACCTATTTGTAAAATGAACATATTTTCATTTTTAAAGTTCAAACAGTCGATCCGACCGTTCAACATTATCTCCATATTAAAATGTACTTGGAGGTCAAAATTTTACATTTTTTTGAATTTTTTTACTATTTATTAAGTATTTTACAAAAACTAGTCAAATTCAGACCATTGAATTTGTAAAATACTTAATAAATAGTAAAAAAAATTCAAAAAAATGTAAAATTTGACCTCCAAGTACATTTTAATATGGAGATAATGTTGAACGGTCGGATCGACTGTTTGAACTTTGAAAATGAAAATATGTTCATTTTACAAATAGGTCCTTATGTCCACCGAAGCATCCCTCATATATATAGAGAGAGAGAGAGAGAGAGAGAGAGAGACTGGCTAAGCTCAAAATGTTTGCACCAAGCCCTTGGTGCAAACGAATGGTTCTCCGACTTTTAAAGTTCAAACGGTCGATCCAAACCGTTTGATATTTAATCCATATTAAAATGTGCTTGGAGACCAAATTTTACATTTTTTGGAACTTTTTTACTATTTATTAAGCCACTTTGAAAATTGCTGATCGCATGGTCCATAATTTGTTTGCATTGTTTTTACTGTTCATTCAGATCAGCAATTTTCAAAGTGACTTAATAAATAGCAAAAAAATTCCAAAAAATGTAAAATTTGGTCTCCAAGCACATTTTAATATGGATTAAATATCTAACGGTTTGGATCGACCGTTTGAACTTTAAAAGTCGGAGAACCGAATCGTTTGCACCAAGGGCTTGGTGCAAACGTTTTGAGCTTAGTCATGTCTAGCAAAATAGTTAAGATACCATATTATTTTTTTCTAATAAAAATCGTAAGTTCAAAAATCAGTGACCACAATTTAAAATTTTTAATTTTAATTTCATATTTAAAAAAATAAATTTATAGTACCTCCAAACACGAAATTAATAGATGCAAACATCCAAATTATGCTTAGAGCCTCGTGTAGGATAGATTTGTGAATGTTTTTTTTTCCCAGGCCGGTTGCAACCTAATTTGGTGTAACAACAATCGGTTTGAAGTTGTAAGATTTTTTTTTTTTGAGATAGTAAAAGATACATTAATATCTAGACTAGTATTGTGTCCGTGCATTACAACGGAAACATATTATAAGAAAGCTAAAAAAAATTCATACGAAAAATAACATACTTTCATATAAAAATTTAGACTAAATGTCAAATAACATTCCTTAAATTACATATTTAATGACACGTAAATAATATTTCTTAATGACATATTAAATGACATATATGTTTTTCTTATTTTTTTGACATATTTTAAATGATATAAAAAATAACAAAATAACAAAAGGATATAAAAAAAAGGAAAGAAATAACAAATAACATTTCTTAAATGATATAAAAAAAGGAAAGAAATAAAGACATGACCAATTAATAAAAAAAAATCCATAAATGACATTTAAAAATAGAAATAAATCAAAACCAATCAGAAAAATGATACAATTTGCAAAAAGATACATAGAATCACAAAAAGACAGATTATTTTATTGGAGGGCTGACATTCAATCTGAAATTGCATCTTTTAATCACATCCATTGGCGGATCACGACATTCAATATGAAATAACATACTTTCATACAAAATTTAGATTAAATGACAAATAACATTTACACATTAATAACATTTCTTAATGACATATATGTTTTTCAGATTTTTTTGACATATTTTCATTAAAAATCTCATATAAAATGACAAATAACATTTCTTAAATGATATAAAAAAATAGAAAGAAATAAAGACATGACCAATTAATAAAAAAAATCCATAAGTGATATTTAAAAATAGAAATAAATCAGAACCAATCAGAAAAATGATACAATTTGCAAAAATATACATATAATCACAAAAAGACAGATTATTTTATTGGAGGGCTGACATTCAATCTGAAATTGCATCTTTTAATCACAGCCATTGGCGGATCACGGCATTCAATCTAAAATAACATACTTTCATACAAAATTTAGACTAAATGACAAATAACATTCCTTAAATGACACATTAATAACATTTCTTAATGACATATTAAATGACATATATGTTTTTCTTATTTTTTCGACATATTTTCATAAAAAAATCTCATACAAAATGACAAATAACATTTCTTAAATGATATAAAAAAATGAAGACATGACCAATCAATAAAAAAAAAAATCCATAAATGACATTTAGAAAATGGAAAGAAATCAGATGATACAATTTGCAAAAAGATACATAAATTACAAAAAGACAGATATTTTATTGGAGGGCTGACATTCAATCTAAAATTACATCTTTTAATCACAGCTGTTGGCGGATAAGGACATCTACATGCATAATATAAGAATGGAGATAAGTAGGGACATAAATTTGTATAATGACCACAAATTTAAATTAATTAGAATGATCATCCGCAATAACTTTTTAACGATGTTATCAAAGTATGCGTGCTCTCTTTATTTTGTTTTTGAAGTTGTTATTGTAACTTGAGTACCGTTAATAGTTTAGTTTGATTGGATTTAGTGTTAGATTAGAAACCAAAATGAATAATACTTTCATTCAGACGATTACTTCCCTCTTTTAGGCATCATTTGGAACAGCATTAGTCATTTATCGAGCGATTGAAAGTTAACAATACAGTTTGATTGACACTTGTTGGCGGTGACCAATTGATTTCAAATAACATCAAATTTTAATATAAGGAAGGATCCACATACAACATTTGATGTTGTAAGTTATAACATCTTACAATAATTCGGTTTTGTAATTTTAAAAGTCCAAACAGTCGATCCAAACTATTTAACATGATCTCTATATTAAAATGTGCTTGGAGATCAAATGAATTATTATTATTATTTATTAAATATTTTACAAAACTGTTATTTTTAGATAATTTAGGACCACTTGAAAATAACAATTTTATAAAATACTTAATAAATAGTAAAAAATTCAAAAAAAATGTAAAATTTGATTTTCAAACATATTTTAATATAGAGATCATATTGAACGGTTTGGATCGACTGTTTGGACTTTGTAAATTACAAAATCGAATTGTTGTAAGATGTTGTAACTTACAAATGTTGTAAGTGGATCTCTCCTCTTTTAATATATACAAGTATATAACAAATCGACCCATAGAGAACATATTTGCATTTCTATTTTCTATTTTTATAACCATCTTATTAATTTCAACGTTATCAATTTTTTTTTGCTGTAAATATATATATTTTTATAAGTTTCTATTATGGTGCTCGTTTCAACTGAAGACGGTCATTTGGCAAAGTTCTCTCTTTGAAAAGCAATTGAATTATAAATTATCAAAGGGACTATTAGAGAAAACAGAAAATCTCCCTTCCCATTTCCAATTAGATCCTAAAGTAACTCAAATTTTAAACATAGTTAGGACCGTCCAATCTGATCTGGCACGAATATTAAAGAGAGCCCGTGCATTCCAACTCGGATCGGATCGGTCCGAATTGTGATCGAACGGTCCACATATAAGCTCTAAATTTTTATTACTTTAGGGAATACGGAACCACTACTTCTCCGTGCAAAAGTTCAGTCTCTCCCCCAATCCGTGTGGTAACTGTTGTTCCAGAATCAGCTCGACTGAACTAGCTCCCGACTCGAGCGCTACTCCTGCCTTGTTTTGCGCAGGAGCATACAAAACGATTAATTAAACAAATAAAACCTGTGAATAAAAATGGCGCTCGCGCTCTCTTCCATCTCGTTCGCGCCTTCTCAGCCCATTTCCCGGCGAGGTTTCCTCTCCGCCGCCTCCACCACCACCTCCGACGTTTGCGCCACCACTTCGCTCCACTTTTCCTCCGCTTCCTTTCTCGCAGACCGCTCTCTCTCTCTACGCTACTCCAAGAAGAGAAAGAGCAGGCGGCGACGAGGCCTTGCCGTCCACGCGGCAGCAGATTACTACTCCACTCTAGGTGTACCTCGGTCGGCCAGCGTTAAAGAGATCAAGGCTGCCTACAGGAAATTGGCACGCCAGGTTCTTTTCTTGTTGGCTACTTGGCTGATTAGTATTTTACATTTTCTACTCCAGGTTTTAAGTTTGATATCTGGTGAGTTCAGATAATTATTTGGCCAGGAATACTTAAATCGAGATTGACAGGAGGTCAGTGGTATTGCATTGGCTCTACCTGTGTACAAATAAGCAGATTAAGCACAACCTCACTCTTAGAATTTAGATTCTCCCTAGGGAAACATTGAACTCTTTATGTTTAATATAAACACCCTGGAGAGTTGTAGGGAAGAATGATGAGCATTTGTGTATTTGTTGTTCATCTGCTCAAACCCTTATATTGGATGAAGAATTGAAAAATGGAATTGACTTCCATTTGGTATTGTTATTAATTTATGGGAACATATAAAGGACCTGTTAGACTGTACATTGGATGAAGAACTAAACTTTGAACAGACTTCGTTTTGGAATTGAAATGCTAGACATTTCTACATTTCTCCCATTCAAGTACCATATTTGATTTGTGGTCCCATTCTTTGTGATCTGGATTGAATAAAGCTTCCATAATATCTTTATTTCCATTTCACCATACCTAGGTATTTTCAAGGTAGCATTGGTTCACTAACACAAATTAGTTGCCATCAAAATCCTTTATCAGTGTCTGTTGTCTGATATGGCGACCTTAAGGGGCTGGAAGACAGTATAATAAAGGCCAACCAAAGTTACTAACATGCATGCATTTTTTTTTAAAAAAAGGGTGGTATTCTAGTACCACCGGCTTGCATTCAAACCCATGTTCATATATATTACAGATGGAGATTGTCTCTACCCTTAACTCCCCCCAATTGACTTAGCCCTTAACAGCCAGGGTAGCCCCAAATGAGATTATAAAGCTTCCAACAAAAATTCATCAACATGCTTGCATTTTTGTTATTTATATTCAGGTTCAACATTTTTTTTAGTTCTATTAAGTCTTCTTATGTTCTTTCCCCTATGATATTGTGCAGTATCACCCTGATGTAAATAAGGAGACTGGAGCAACTGAGAAGTTTAAGGAGATAAGCACTGCATACGAGGTATCTGTCTTGTAAACCTAATTCTAATAAATAATAGTTACTTTTTGTCAAGTTGTGAAAATTTAGCAGGTAACTACTCGTTCCTTAGAGAAGTAAAATAAAGGACATTGAAAAAAAAAACATAAAATAAGAAAAAGTACAAATAGAGTTTCTGACTTAAATTTGAAGGATTTTATTTAATTGTAGGAAATTCTATTATTTGAATAGTTTTATTAATCTGTCCTGGCGTTCAACTAATTGCTATAAAATATATTAAATAGATATCAATAGTAACTATTTTGTAGGATCTATCCTATTCAGTGTCTGACAATAAAATTTACTTTTGGCCCTTGTAGTGATACTTGACCTTTTGAGAAACATTCAAGAATTCCAAGGACTAAATCTTTTTATTGTCAGGTGTTATCGGATGATAAAAAGAGAGCTTTGTACGATCAGTATGGTGAAGCCGGTGTCAAAAGCGCAGTTGGTGGTGGGGCTGGAGCTTATACAGCAGTAACATATATACTCCATTCTTCTATTACATTTTCTATAATTATGTTTTTTCATGACTTCCATACTAAAACTGTCCTTTAATAATTAGCAATTTTTGTGGTCGGCGCTGTAAACCATAATTCAAATCTCATTTTGTACATATACCTACCAGGTCTTGTTTATCTTTACCTAATCTGCCCATCAGACATTTTCTTTGGCTAAACTTTACTTTTGAAAAGTCTCTGCAAAATGCATAATCGTTCATACATATCCAGTAAGGTCGAGGAATAATTAAAATAAGGAGATGAGATCAAACTGAAGTTAGATATCTGCAAGTCTTGTACACATCTTATGCTCCCCACTACTGGAATCATACAGTCTCAGTCTCACCTCTCAAGACGTGACATTGAATGTTCTATGTGCAGTCTAAATTTTTGTAAATTTAATCCTTCAAGTTACATATCTGTTAATTTTTTATGGTTTCCAAAACTGAGCTTCTGCATACATATGTTTCAGACTAATCCATTCGATTTATTCGAGACATTTTTTGGTGCAAGCATGGGGGGCTTTTCTGGGGTGGATCAGGGTTCATTTAGAACACGCAGGAGAGCTGCTATGAGAGGAGAAGACATCAGGTTAGTTCCGACAGTATTTCTGTTCATGGAGAACCGAATCCTACTTTTGCAATAGATAATTGGCTATCCAATCATCTGACACTGAACCTTGTTCCTCAGATATGATGTGATGCTAGAGTTCTCAGAATCTATATTTGGAGCTGAAAAGGAAATTGTATTATCCCATTTGGAAACATGTGATTCTTGTACTGGTACTGGATCAAAGATAGGGTCTAAGATGAGAATATGTGGGACTTGTGGTGGAAGAGGCCAAGTGATGAGAACTGAACAAACACCTTTCGGCTTATTCTCTCAGGTACAAAACAAAATTTGTTTAATTTGTCAAGCTTCTTAACTACATGTTTAATTTGTCAAGTTTACTTAATGTCATGAAAGGTATCGATTTGTCCAACATGCGGAGGTGAAGGTGAGGTAGTATCTGAATATTGCCGTAAGTGTTCTGGGGAAGGCCGTGTACGTGTTAGAAAGGATATCAAGCTTAAAGTACCTCCTGGAGTAAGCAAGGGGAGTACACTTCGTGTACGTGGTGAAGGTGATGCGGGTCCAAAAGGGTACGTGGATATAATGCTGTCTTTTGCAAGCTTTTGTTTATTATAGATTGAATATTTACTATTACTGCTCATTCGTGGCACCATTTAAGTTTACTGTTTATGATACCTTTTGTTTTGTGCAATAGGGGCCCTCCTGGAGATTTGTATGTAATGCTTGATGTGGAGGAGTTACCGGATATAAAAAGAGATGGCATTGACCTGTATTCAACTATTTCAATTAACTATGTTGAAGCAATTTTGGGAACCACAGTAATGGTAAATTGAAGATTTAACTTGTGCTTTCTCCTAATATAGAACTCAATGCTCCTCCCTATTTGATTTAATGTTGGAGTTTTCTTTTTGAACAGGTAAAGACAGTTGACGGGCTGACAGAACTTAAAATACCACCTGGTACTCAACCTGGTGATGTTTTGGTATTAGCAAAGCAAGGTGTGCCTCAGTTGAATAAGCCGTCCATCCGAGGAGACCATCTCTTCACTATTAAAGTTACCATACCAAACAGAATCAGGTACACTAGCAAATTAAAAGCTTGTTAAATTGCACCAATCAGCTGCAGTATATATTTCCTCACTTCTTCTCTTTTTGCTTAATCACTACTCATGTTAACCGTAACCATAGTTTCTGAGCAAATCAGATGGGCTGTGAAAATCATAAATGCAAAACTGTACTTAAAAGAGTTTTTATATATTTTGCAGTGCCCGTGAAAAGGAGTTGCTTGAAGAACTGGCATCATTGACTGGAACCCCTACAAGCCGTACCCGTCCGAAGCAGCAAGGTAGGTTATAGAATTTAATTGCTTTGCTTTCATTTTCCTGTGAGAACTGAGGAGGAACTTTCTGTACAAAGTTTATTGTAAGGTTTCCTCAAAATCTATGCATTATGCCTCAATTAAGTCTTATTTGTCAGTCAAGGCATCAATTTAAGCCAATTTGGCATCAATTTACCCCACCTATGCAGCTGTGTCTGTATGTACTTTCGCTCTAACTTAATAATATATCCCTGGATCGCATTAATTGGGAAAAATAAAACATTGAGTGCTCAACCTGTACTGGAAGTACCCACCTCTATACTGGTTAGAACTTCTTCGCTGTAATTGATTTATCTTATACTGGTTAGAATTTTGCTGTATTGATTCAACTATATTGATAATAAATGTGGTTATTGTTGTTATGTTTTTGCTAGCTGCAGCAAAAAAAACTGATAGCCCAAAGAGTGCTGAGCCTGAAGACTCTGATAGTTCTGCTGAGCAAAATGACATATGGGAGCAAATAAAGGGATTTGCAGGGTATCTTTTAAATATTGCTAGATACCATCATATATTTTTTATTATACACCATTTCAACAGGATAATAGTCTAACACATGTTAGATGTTACTTCTATTACCAGGCCCTGTACATAGTTTGTTCTGATGTTGTACTTACCAAACCTCTATGACTAATTATTTACTTGGTCTATGTAGCTGGTTATTTTTTCTGATTTGGAGATCTTAAAATTGCAGGTCTGTTGCAAACGGGGCACTCAAGTGGCTAAAAGATAACCTTTAAATTCATTTTTCCTCATACGCCATTGGTCCTATGATTTTAATTTTTGCGTTAATGTTTTTTTACAACTATTGTTGTACATGTATTGGGAAAAGTCGAGCAGAAAGGCTAAATGAAGAAAGAACGGACTGAGAGGTAGCAAGATATTCTTTCATACGTTGCAATTTATTCTTGCTGTTATTTGAGGGCTATCTGTATATTTGTAAAATTTTGTTTAGTCTAACATCCGAAAGAGAGCAAAATAGGGTCCCTGTGGTAGGCGTGCTGACCTTGCTTAGATTGTTATACATTGATAGTGGGCCTTGTGGGTCAAAAAGTTTTTAAAAAGAAAAATACGTGGTTCCTCCAAACCTCCCGTGTTGAGAAAGAGTCAGAGAGAGAAGGCAGCCGTTGCCAAGTCCCAGTGGAGCGAGAGAGCAAGTCCTTTTGTGGACTTAAAATTTGAAAGACTAGATCTCATCTCCCTTTCAAAATGAGAGCGAGAGGGAGTTTTCTTTTACATGATAGTAATTTGATTACAGATGGAGATCACTTAACAATATTTTATTTGACAATTCTAAAAATTAAAGCTTAAATTTTAAATTTAATATTATGAACATAATCTATATTGATTTCAAAAAATGAACATAATCTATATTAATCACATATTATGAGATTTGTTGTATATTTTATGATATATCAAGTGACTTTGATATTTCAATGGTTCTAAATTAATGGTTCTTAATGTCAGCAAATAATACTTCAATTGTATCAAATTTAATTGTTGGACAATATGTATGTCAAATAATATAATTATAAATTGAATTTCAAATTGAATTTTTTTAAATTCATTGTTAAGACTGGAAATTACAATTGTGATTCCTCTTGAGTAAATTGTTGAGTACTTTCAAATAATAATTTTTAGTAAATTGGTAGGTTTTGTTTTTTTCTTAACTGATTAGAATCAAAGAAAAATAAATAAATAGTCTTCATGTGCAAAAAGCATGATTGATTTTTTTTTTTTCCTCTAACGTTTCTAGATGCATGGGTGATCTAGAATCTCGTTAAAAATGGAAGATTTGAATTTATGCGTCCAGATTTTAGTCCGAATGTATGCGTTCACCGTGGGATGATTTTCTTATGGAGTATATTCTGGAATATTAAAAAAAAAAAAATCACTCTTGCTCATTGCACATGCAAACCATGATTTTTTTTTCCACCATGCTTACAGTTGATTGAGAAAAACAGTTGCCAATTTTCTAATAAAATATTATACAGAGTTACTTTTTAGAAGAAAACCATAAAGGAGAGAAGTAAAAAAACAATATCTTGTCACCATTTGAATTTATTTAATGACTTCGATTACCAAACTTACTACCATTTAATTGACCTCTAGAGGTTTGACCGTTTGAGGGAGACTAAATCAATTCTTAGCTTCTAGCAGATATGATAAAGAAAGCTCTTGATGAGTAATTGTAGGAGAACTCTATTTTACCCTTGAAATTAGTCGAGCCCAACAAATTATCTTAGTTCTACATCATAGTTAAGGAACAGTTGAAAATTGAAAAAAGAAAAAGAAAAAGAAAATGAAAGCTATGTTACAACAAACTTATGGACATATTTTGAAGTTGCTCAAGCTAATAATTATACATAGTTTATTATCAATATCAAATTAGGAATGGACTCTGGAGAAAAAGCAGGGTTCTGTTTTTCCGATCCCAACCATTTAAATTCGTTGAGATTTGTACATGAAAAAATTTCTTTATCGAGATACACGAATATAAAATTTTGAATGATTGGGATCGGAAAAGTAAGACTCTGCTTTTCTCTAAGAAAAACAGCAGAGTCGGATCCATCAAATTAATAAGAACAAAGAGACGAAGAGCGAAAGACAAACATTTGGAAACAAAAAACATGAAGTCGGATTGAATTATTTTTTTCCCACGATTTATTGAAAGAACAGGAAGATATAATGAAAATAAAATTCGTACCAATACTACATATATTGGGAATCAAATTTGCTTTTTTTCTTTTGAGAAAGCAGGAACCTGCATTTTCTCATCCAACCGTTAATCTTCATCGAAATTTGTGCATGAAAAAAAAACGGTTGGGTGATGAAAAAACAGATTTCTGTTCTCACCAAACTTTTATCATTCATTCGGCCTCTGGAGGTTTGAGGGAGACTAGATCAATTCTTAGGCCCAACAAAAAAATATCTTAGTCCTATATCATAGTCAGGATCCGTATCCTCTGCATTAACTCAAAAGAGAATCTTTTGAGTTAATAAATTTCAACCGTCTGATTTCAAACAGAGTCAATCCGGCTCGTGTCTATAACATAGAGGCCCTTTAATATTAGTGCAGATCTTGTTTCCACGAGTCTTGAAACAGATTGGACAGTCGAGATCATTAACTCAAAAGATTCTCTTTTGAGTTAATGCAGAGGATATGAATTGTCATAGTCAAGAGCCAGTTGAAAATTAAAAAAAGAAAAAGAAAATGGGAGCTATGTCACAATCAAAATATTACTTAATTACTACTGTTATGAAACACTGAAAAAGCTCCCAGACATTGTCCCAGTACCTCATTTTGCTTAAACATATCATCCTAAACAATGTTCATCTAAAGCAACAGTTATCTTTTATTACTGTACCTGCTTTTGTTCTGGTGATTTTAGTTTAGATTATCATTAGCCATAAAATATTTAACCAGTAGCATGATTTTCCTTATTTTGACCCGTACACTTCAAGCTACCACGATGTAAGAAAGGTATTATATTCTCAGTTTCTCACTCTGAAAGAATATTTTAAGACAGAGACGGGTATTATATTCTTTGCTTAATCTTTCCAAATTCCCATTGATGCGACCAGGCGTTAAAAGAAATGGCGATTGGCACTTTAAGAATAACTGCTGAAAGTTGAAGCAATGGAATTAATAATCGGCATCTGTTATCTCAGAATCTATCAAAGATTTCCAAAGACGCAACCTACTTCCAAGGCCTGGAAAAAGAAGAAAAAAAATTGCTGTACTAATAGTAAAAATTGGTATTTTACAAATTCATTATATAACTAATTTATTGAGCTACTTAAATCAAAGTTTGAAGTTTATACGATAGGTTTTTGAGGCCGTATAGTACCTATGCCTTACTCTAAAAAAAAAAAAAAATTTATCACCCCAACAAAAACAGTTGTTAAGCAATCCTCAGTGAAAAAAGAACAAGAGAAAAAAACAAAAGGAACAAAAGTTTAGCATTTCAAATCCCTTGAGATATGTTTGCTTGATTGACAAACTAAAAATGAAAAATATTTACATCAGTCAAACTACCTACTTCAAATTAAAACAACGACAAAAAAAAAAAAAAAGCAATCTAGGACCACAACAACACACAAAACATTAACTTGTTAACAACGAACTGACTTACCGACACCATTAGTTTCTTTACTGAACCCATTTTTGAATGCCATCATTTTCTTGAATTCCTCAAAATTAACCATGCCATCTCCATTCATGTCCACCTTGTTTATCATATCAATGCAATCTTCGATTCTCTCCCCTTTCTTCAACCCGAGGGACGTCAATATCTCGCACAACTCCTCGGCACTTATCATACCATCTCCATTCTTGTCAAATATCTCGAAAGCCCCCTTCAGTTCTCTTTCTCCATCTTCATCCTGTACCTCTTCAACCTTTTCAATAGATATATCCCTTGCTTCATCACAACCAACTCCAAGCAACAAGTGGTAGAGATTGCGAAACTCCTCGAGGTCTATTAGGCCATCATTATTTGTGTCGACCTTGCGAATTTCACTTAGTGCCTCTTTGGTGTTTGCAAAGAGCCCGAGTTCGGTAAAGGACGCCTCCAGTTCTTTTGAAGTGATGTATCCATCTCCATCTCGATCCAAAACTGAGAAGAGCGTCTCAGGATCTAGGTTTCTATCTGATCCCGGTGCAGCCTGTTGTTCCTTCTTGGTTGTTTTCTGCGTTGTTTTTGGTGTGAAGGCGAGAGGAATGAGAGAGGAAAACCAAGAAGAGAAATTTTTAGTTGAGAAGAAGAAGAACAGGTAGGTGTTGATCAAACCACATATGAAAAAGATCGCAAACCAAAGAGACGCTTCCATGAATGAAAGAGTGGGGAGAGAAATTAGAGTTCTGTTTAGGAAAATAATAATTTAAAAATATGGGGCAATTTAGAGAAAAGAAGTGCGAGTGTTGTGATGGAATGACTTTAGCCTTTAAACCGAATGATGGAACTGGAAGTTGGAAAGGTACAAAGCGCGTTGTAACCGCGTTTTTAGCAACGGGCTAGATCCAAAACCTGAAACCCGAAACCCGAAACCCAAAACCTAAAACTAGAACCTACATGCTAAATCCCGAAATTTTTATTCGAATTCTACACTCTGTTTGACAAGATTTTGAAAAATACCCAAACCGCAATTTTATTTCACGGTTTTGGGTCCCAAAACCACAAATTAAATTCACGGTTTTAGCCCCTCCAAAGCTGCAGAACAAATCTACAGTTTCAGAAAACCAGAATTTTTTTTTGCGGTTTTAGATTTTAGACTAAAACCGTAAATTTAATTCACGGCTAAAACCATTTTATCTGACAACTTTTTGAGAACCAATTATTATTGTTCTTCAAAAATAGAAGAACCACAATATTTTCTATTTTTATCTAGAAATGACTTTTGAATCGGAATTAATAACTCAAATTCAAAACTTTTTTTTTTCCAATAACACAAAAAAAATATTTTAATTTTTCTTATAGCCGCAAAAAATCCGACTTGAAAAATGTTGATACGGGTTATTTGTCGCAGTCTTTCTAATAAATCAAATTATATAGTATTCCATCTATTTTCAAAGAAATATATAAAATATTTCTAATATTTTAATAGTAAAAATTAAAAAAATCATTCAATTTCTAATTAAATAAAAAACCAGAAATATTTCTGAGATTGGATTCAATTCACCTAAAACCGTGAATTAAATTAACAGTTTTAGCCCAAAACCACGAATTAAATTCACGGTTTTAGCCCAAAACCACAAGAAAAATTTCCGGTTTTCCGAAACCGTGAATTTGTTCTGCTGTTTTGGAGGGGCTAAAACCGTGGATTTAATTTGCGGAAAGTTGGCCCAAAACCGTGAAATAAAATTGCGGTTTGAGTATTTTTTTAAATCTTGTCAAAGAGGATGTAGAATTCGATTTTTTTTTATTTTTTTGGATATTAATAAAAATTTCAGTGCTAAATCGGGAACAGAAACCGGAATTATTTGATCCATAACCGCAATCACCCAGATTATCTGGTAAGAACAAGGAGTTAATCGGAGTCTTCAATTGCTTATCTTTGTCAATAATTTTTTTTTACTTTTAGGAAAATATATTAAGCATTTTTCTAAGTGTTAGATAACATAACGGGTTGGTTGTGATTGGGTTGGATAAATAATCTTAGGTTCGGTTAAATCCACAAGGGTCGGATCCGTCTCGACTCTCCAGTTTGAGAATCCATATCCTCTGAGGTAACAGAATATCCTCTGAGGTCCCTCTAATATTCGTGCAGATTCGGATTAGACAATCTGGATCCAAACAGAAATATTTTGTTACCTGAGGTGATACGAATTCCCAGTTTGAAACCAAAGTGGTAACAGTAATAAACTAGTTTCTGAATTTTAAAGTAAGATGATATATTGCTTGATGTAAATCCGTTGCTCGGTCTAAATCGGTAGGTAGCTAGACGCTTACAAATCACTTTTAACAACTACAAATTCTAGCATTATTATATTAAAAAATAAACTATGAAGTCTAAACTCTTGTTGTTTGACCCTTGAGGCTTAAACTAAGCCTATTACTTAGTTCATAATAACTGATTAGGGATCTGTCCCCCTCCCAAGTGGATCCGTATCCTCTGCATTAACTCAAAAGAGAATCTTTTGAGTTAATGAATTTCAACCGTCTGATTTTAAACGGAGCTAATCCGGCTTGTGCCTATAACATAGGGGCCCTTTAATATTAGTGCAGATCTAGTTCGCACGAATTTTAAAACAGATCGGATGGTCGAGATTCATTAACTCAAAAGATTCTCTTTTGAGTTAATGCAGAGGATACGGATTCCTCCCAAGTCCCAACCAAGTTAAACACAAGCGGGAATGGTGCTTGCGGGAAACATGACACGTGTCCATCGGTAGGTGTGCAAGAGAATTGATTACTCATTTAATTGACAGTGATGTTAGTAACGGAAACAGAGACAGAGAGACAGGATAATGGAAACACAGCTTCATTCAAATTATTAGATTGAACGAAGAGAAGAACAAAATCAAAATCAAATTTAACAGTTACCATCCGGTACTATTTGACTAGTTAACCGTGTAAAGATCTAAATAGTTAATCTATGAGATTCGAGCTCGCATCCTTGAAAAATTATTATCTGACTAAACAGAGATGCTTCAAAATGCGCTGAAGACCTTGCTGGTTAGCCATGTGAAGTCTAGACCCAACATAGAACACTTCAACAAGTAATTTTAAATTAACATTAATGTTTAATAAAACTTACTAAATCAGTGGAAAATCATGAATCATGATAACTATTTGTATCCAGTAAAATTAATATTAAATATATATCTTCATTCCGACTGGACTACTACCAGTGTCTGAACTGACTGGTACGGTACCTCATTGGATTAGAGTATTAGATTGAGGTACAAAAACCAATCAGACATCTCTACAGGAGATGGATAACCAGACATAATGTCTGCTTGACAGATTTCCAACTTAACTAAGAAATCAGTCCTCAGATAGAAAACCTTATCAAGTAATTAGTTTAAAAAAAGAAATATGATCTGGTGAAACCATGAGAGTCAGAAGCAAGTTCACTGGACAGAAAAACAGAAAAAAAGAAAAAAAAAACAGTATATAAATGGAGACAATGTATGATGAAATTTCAAGCAATGAAATCTTAGACAGTATCAAGTTTACAATTCAATATATTAAATTTGGTCCTCATCTGGGCTCCCCAGAAAACTCTCTTTGAGTAAGATGAGAACAGCAACAGCCACTGGAAGAGAGACCATTAATAGACCTTGAATTAAGTTTGGCCTTGTTATGTCAGGCAAAAGAACGCTTCCATATTTTATGGCTGATGCACCACCGACAGATCCAGCAGCTACTTTCCACAAGTACTCGGAATCATTCTGTTCAATAATACACAAAGATGAATGATCCAGTTGTATTAAATGAAATAAGTGATTGATGTTAAAAGGGGAAAAAAAAAAATCAAATTTTGTTGCACAACTCTTATATCTTAAAAATTTAAAATAGTCCTTGCATATAACTAATCTCCCTTAATAGCTTGTTTTATTTATTATTCATCATTCCACTTATTATTTCAATTGTACTCAATGATTGACTTGGCGTACCAATATATGCTTCTATAATACTTTTGATGTTAATAATTTTCTTTAAATGTGAAGCTCTGTGAGCTTTTGTTTTCCTGTTTCAGTTTATAATATTCTGTTATGGTTGTAACTGGTATCTTATGCACTGTTTTGGTGCCATTTTGTAGCTGTTTCTTTCTCCAGCAGTTTGGAGATTGTCAAAGCATAAACTCTCATAGTTTCAATGGAAACTGGTGGGCTTTCACCCACTTTTTCAAAAAAAAAAAAAAATCTTTAAATGTACCAATCAACTTGATTTATTCTTTTATCAGGCACCAATTTTTAAAAAAAATTCAAACTAGTCAGCTAGGCAGTAAATTTAGAAGAAAGTTAATGCGATGTCTAATTGCACTAAATTACAGAACAATTAACTGATTAAACATAACTTCACCAGTATAGTTTATACAGAACTTCAACCCAATACCCAATTCAAATTTAATTCGTGCTACTTTGAGAGATTAAAAAAGCCTTTAACTAAGCTCTATTGGTAACTAAAACAATGAGAAAGGCAACAGCAGTAGATTTAGTACCGTGACAGAAGAGAGGAGAGCATCGGCGAGAGTTTCTTCGCTACCTTCTTCTTCTCCCTCTTCCCGGTTTTTGGGTTTAATGCTGAAGCACACGGTTGCGTTCGCTTGCCTCTTGCTGAGATAAGAGAATCTGAGAAGGCTAGAAGCGGAGGTGAATTCCTTTGCTTGGATTCTCAGCGGATGGAGAGAGCGGGTAATGGCGGAAGCGGAATGGGGGAGCGACGCCGCAGTGCAGAGAGAAGCCATTGAAGTGACTGCGCCGACTTGGAGTATGAGCTATTGAACCGAGCTCGTGTTCTTTCATTGTTGATTCGGGTAAATATATTGACATAACTATTTTAACTTTACGCAGCGCATTCTGTCATGTATTCTTCCATTCTGTCACTATTGATCGTGCGCTGTGTTAATCTAAAATAGTTCTGTCAATATGTTTACTATTGTGTTAACGGATCCACCCATCTAAAATAGCTCTTTCAATTTGTCACTAAAAATTTGCTGCCCAGCAGATAACTTGAAATCTATCCGGATCGTATATCAAGAGTGAAGGATTAAGTGTTGAAAGAACACTAAGGAATTGATATTTAATTGTCTTAATCCGTGAGTAAAAACTAAGAAAGCTAAAGAAATGAATATATGTGTCTTAAGATCCGAATAGGGGACTAAGATCTGAAAAAAAAGAGGCTAAAGAAAGTGATCTTAATCAGTGCTAAAGAATCAGTGTTCGGCAGAATTAAGCGGTTAAAGAAACTAAAGGAAACGAATAAAGCTTTAAGTAGGCTTAATTCCTTGTTACCGAACAACCCGTACAAACTAAAATATGCAACGCTGTCCAATTATGAAAAATTGATCAAGATAATTACTGTTAGCCTTCACTGCCTCTTTTTTTTTTTTGAAGGTTAGTGGCTTTAATGCCTACTAACAATTCGATTGATAGAAAACGTATTTACAACGAGTCAAGTGACTCTAATTTCTAAATCTACTCCTTTATTCTCACGAAATCCTCAAAATTACTCTAATAATTTTTAATCACTCTCTAAATTCCTAGATCTACTCTTCTAATCCTACTTACATACACTCATAATCACCATAATACCTTAATCCCCATCTCGTTCCACGACCGGATCCGCTATTTCGATCGCTGCCGCGCTCCGACAACTGGATCTACTCACTGTCGCACTCCGATCGAGATGAGGACTCTACGCTCCGAACTCTTGGTTCAGATGGCAGACAAATTCTGGATTATACAGATTTGAAACCTACAGTTCGGATCAGAATTTTATGAATGATCTAGAATAAAAAGTTTTATAAAGAAATCATGATAATGTGAATTTGACCCGTTGGTGTTAAGGTTGTACAGAATTAAAAATACACATCCTACTTTTCTGCCTAAAGGAAAGTATGGACCCAATTTTTTTTATTGATACCCTCAATAAAAAAACAAATATCACATATGTCATCGTTTTCGTTTTATTTTTAAAAATGCCTTAACCGCCTCTTAGGGAATGGTTCACTCTTCCCACCAAACCGCCCCCTTGTGGGGCGGTCAGTTAGTGTATACTGAACCGCCCCACAGGGGAGCGATCCAGCTTATTTTTTATTTTTTTAAAGATTTGAGAGACAATATGAATGAAATTTAACAATAAAAATTCGAATTTTTTTTAATATTTGTTAGATTACTTTTTTTGATATATAATTAACATATTTATACTAAAATACGCTAAATTACTTGAAATTATGTTAAATTACGCAAAATTACACTAAATTATGCTAAATTACAATAATTATGTTAAATTATGCTAAAATACGGTAAACTACGCTAAATTACGTATGAATAGGGATGATATCTTCACTAAGAAGGCGAAAAACGACGATGAAACTTCAAACGGCCATAAAACGGCGCTCGAGTGTCCGATTTTAGCAAATGACCACTTTTCGGAAAGCTTGTGAAAATACGCATGCGTCAGAATCGGCAATCCGGCAAAAGCCGGATTTCCAAATTCAGAATCGCCAAAAAACAAAGGGAAGAGTCTCAAAACTTCAGTTGAAGTTTTCGATTAAGATTTTCATTTCTATTGTTCAATCTACGTAGCTCATTAAATTAGTTATATAATGAACTTATAGAATACCAATTTTTATTATTTTTAGATTTTTTTACTGTTTTTTTATGATTTATGAAAGATGGCACAAAATAGGTCCTATTCATACGTAATTTAGCGTAATTTACTGTATTTTAGCATAATTCTACATAATTATTGTAATTTCAAGTAATTCAGCATAAATTAACATAATTTCAAGTTATTTAGTAACTATGCTAATTATATGTCAAAAAAGTAATCTAACAAATATTTTAATTTTTTTTTGATTTTTTAGTGTTATATTTCAGCATATTACCTATTTGTCTCTTAAAAAAAAATTTAACATAATTTCAAGTAATTTAGTGTTAATCAGCATAAATCAACATAATTTCAAGTAATTTAGCGTATTTTAGTATAAATATGCTATAAAAAAAGTATAAATATGTTATCAAAGAAGTAATCTAACAAATATTAAAAACAAAATTCGAATTTTTATTGTTAAATTTCATTCATATTGTCTATTAAATCTTTAAAAAAAAACAGAGAGAGGGGCGTTTTTGAGCACTAGCCCGAACCGAGGGAGGTGCGAAGTCAATATGGAGCTCTTCTTCTCCGACAAGACGTAAGGTCAACCACAATAACTTCTACCAACTCTTATCATAACTCTACATTCGGATCTATCTAGCTGGTGAATACGTCGCATTGAATGCTGCCTCTAAATCCCATCAAAAACCTCCTGGTCTTTCTCCTACAGTAACTCAATTACTCCCACACTTATTAATTTGAACTCCCACACTCATTAATTCCAACCCATACTACCCATACTTTCATCAGCCACCCATCTTACCATACATTCTATGGAACCTGTAGACAGAAAGCCCTTCCCGATGTGCACCCAACAAACTGACAGAGGGTGCATGTATCTCAACTGTCGGGATGAACTGCACCAACAGCTCGCAGAAGACCTAGACTGGTCGGTCTTGGTAACAGCCTTTGGAGATAATCTCGAAGAAGGGGGTTCACTGTTGGGAGTGCAACATTTTCTGGGTGCTACATTCGGGGGTAACTTCATGCACTACCCTTATCTCAAATTTACAAAGCACTCATTCATCTTCTACCTCCCGCATGGCACTAACAAGAGTGAGGTGGTAAGGCTAGGGAATGAATGGGGTCAGACCACACAATGGACATTCCAAAGCTGGAGCGCACTAGAGGAGGGTAGCTACCAACCAAAGCGTTTCCGGGTCAGGCTGGAGATCCTCCGATTCCCCCTAGATTTCTGGCACGTGCGTTTCATTAGACAAGTGATGGCTTCATTTGGGGAGGTTACCAACATCGATGATGAATACATCATGGGGAATAACCGCACTCGTCTCCGCCTGTGGATCTCATGCATAGACCCCCGCCGCATACCCTACGCTTCCGACTTGCCTTACGACAGTTTTTGGAAGACCTGCTCCATTCGAGTTATCTCCTGGGACTACTGTGGTTCCTACCCGGATGAGGCCCTTCTGTCGGCTAGAGAGCAAAGAATTAGAGGTGTTGAATGGAGAAACGACCCTGAATGGCCAAGAATTTCTCTCCTAATGGCGCACGACAAATTGCTCAACTACTTTGCCCGCAATGGTTACTATACACCACCAGACACACCACCCTCGGCAAACGAGCAATCTCCGGCCATCTCTCTGCACCATGAGCTACAGGAGCGGGTCACAAATAATCCCACTACGGCCACAAAAGACAGGGCATTAATTAAAGTGGGTCAGTTTACTGTCCTGGAGGCACCTTTCTCAGAAGATGACACCCTCTGCCATTCGCCTCCCCCAGGACAAAAAGAACCGTTTGCTAAAGAAAGGGTTACCGTTGTGGTAGGACAGTATTCCATCCTCCAACTGGAGGTGAACAGGGGTTATCATCAAACAGGAAATAGCACTACAGGACACCAGATGGTAAATGCTAGTGACGCAAGACAAAGCTGGACGGCAACAGAGGGGGGTCAGGGGACAGAACGACGCAGCAGAAAGTCCGAACCTTCTTCTATAGTACCATGCAAAGACCACCCTTTTCTAACACATGCCTCTGTGTTACACGAATTTGGAAACCTCAATCAATGCTCCCCTCTATCCACTGATCACAACCATAAAAGCCTTAATGGGCCTCTTTATGAATCCCACCAACCATTCACCAAAAGCCCACTACATAATCCACATCACACATCCAGCCCCCCACAAAAATACACGAATCCAACAATCTCTCAGCACCGACAGACCATCAGAGTCCAGTCCACCTTAGCCGAAAGAAATAGAAAGATGAATGATGAGGAATTCATCTTGCAATTTGCAAATTTGAGTGCCGGGTCGAGCTCGAGTAGGCCCGTTGACATACCAACCGAGGCGGTTACTGTGCGGGATTGGGCAGCCAGTGCACTGATGAGAATCGTGACGGATAAACAAGTTCAGGAACAGAATTTTGCAGCACTTATGAAAAGAGTATGGGGAGTTCACTCAAGTACTGAAATCAAGGTGGTATCACAGAACATGTTCTTTGTGACCTTCACCAATAAGGCCGAATTGGAAAGGATTATGCACAAAGGTGTTTGGAATTACCGAGGTGATGCGGTGATTCTAAGAAGAGTGAGCGGTCCAGCAGACCTCGCAAACCCAAGTGTCCAAGAGATGGAGGTCTGGACACAACTCCACAAGATCCCTTTCCAAGCTATCTCTCATGATGGGGTTCTGATTGTGGCCAAGCAAGTTGGGACACCAAGATCTGGCGTATCTGAAATCTTCCAGGGAGGTAATACTTTTCATAGAATCAAGTTAATGATGCCTATTGACCACCCCCTAAAGGATGTCATCCCAATGAACCACCCATCGTTGGGACTTTTTAAGGTTTTCCCGTCATATGAAAGACTGAATAGAATTTGTTTGTACTGCTCCAAGCTGGGGCATGAAATAGATAATTGCCCAGACAAGGTCCGAATGGAAAGATTGAGCCTGGACCCCCAATTTTGTCACAGGCCGGAGATGCAAAATATCACCAAGCCAAGAGTCGGACGGTGGATAAGTGATCCCTCACTGATACCTGATGACATCCCACAACAGCCAAACCCGATTTACCTCCAAGATCAAAACACATCAAGCCCGACTCCCCAGGCCCAGGTAGACCCGTCATCTCCTGAGACACTATCCCCGCTACAGCTCACAAACATGGCCCAGGACCCTCCCCACAGCCAACTCCATCCGACAACCCAAGAAGCAAACCCATCTCAACCCACTATTAGTTTGGACCAAGAAATGCGGGTGCCATATCCAAACTCAAACACAGGCCGTGTAGGCCGCTCAACAGGCCTCATTCGCTCCCAACATCAACCCTCACCATATCAGAGACCACCACCCCTGGCCCAAATCCGCGGGCCACACTCCAACCAACTGCATGTGGCGGAGGGGAGTAGTACTGAACAGGCCCGAACCGGGTCCAAGAGGGATTCAAGCCAAAGAATATCCCTGGGAATGGGAGACAGCCCAAGGAATCCAAATGCGCAGGACCAACTGCTCTCTTTAGACAGAGCAAGTAAGAAACAAACAGTGGAGGCATCCCATGAGGAGCCTCCACTAGACATATGAATACATTGTCTTGGAATTGCCGCGGCGCCGGGGGTCTGCGGAAACGTCAATTCCTCGATAAAATCCTCCGGGCGACGAGAGCTTCGGTAGCTTTCGTGTCAGAAACAAAATGCTCCACAAAAAAATCCAAAAGAGTCCTAGCTGATTTTGTCTTACAAAATCATTGTTGTGTTGGTGCAAGAGGAAAGTCTGGTGGACTTTGGCTTCTTTGGAAGGATGGTGTTCATCTGCAAGTGATCTCAAAGTCTAGATCTTTCATTCATGCAAAAGTTTCGGACCCAGGCAAACCAACTTGGTCCCTCATTTGTGTGTATGGAGATCCAAGCCATGCAAACAACACTAACCTTTGGGAACAAATTACAGCCATAGTGCAGAATGAGGTATTGGTTTGCGTCATTGGTGATTTCAATGCCATAGCGGATGCGGGGGAGAAATGGGGAGGTAACCCGGCTATGAATACGAACAATAAACACTTTCGTGATTTTCTATTCAAAGCAGGATTGGTAGATTTAGGTTTCAAAGGCCCGGCTTTCACGTGGACCAATAAGCAGAATGCTTCGTCCGCTATCTTTGAGAGGCTTGACCGTGCGGTAGCCACCGCACAATGGAACCAAATCTTCCCCCATGCCTACGTCAACCACATGCCAAGAATTCATAGCGACCATGCGGCAATACTACTTCGTACAAATAACAAACTGTTGCCAAAGAAAAAATTCAAAATCGAAAACTGGTGGTTCAATACACCAGGTTTCACGGATGCATGGGAAGGGAGATGGACTGACACAGCGGGTATGCCATGGCAAAGCAGAATTGGGGAAATGACAAGAAGCATGCACACTTGGGCAAAAAGTCAACCAACTCCACAAAACAGGTTGGATTACGCCCAGCATTGTCTCTATCAACACCAATTACAACACCCCAGCGTGCAGGACCCGAGAACTGAGGAGTGGTTACTAACGGAGTACCACCAAGCCGAGAAAGACCTAGAGGAGTACTGGAGACAACGGTCTAGAATGCAGTGGCATTGTGAGGGAGATAGAAACACGACCTTTTTTCACACAATTGCCACATCTAGAAGAAGAACCAATTTGATTACCCAAGTTCATACCGGACAAGGCTCGGTGGTGACAGACGACACAGGGATTCGGCGCGAGTTTGTCCATTACTTCAAGAGCATCTACTGCCCAGCACAGACACAAGAGAGCAACCGGCAACCTGAAATTTCAAGCATGTTTGATGACGTCCAGTTTTCACAAATACCGCTGGACTCACACCACTCTCTACAAAAACCCCCTTGCATGGAAGAGGTACGATGCACTCTGTTCCAAATGGGCCCTGATAAGGCCCCCGGTCCAGATGGGGTGACCGCTCGGCTGCTGCAGATGCACTGGCCACTCTTTGCGCGGGACTTGACAGGGGCAATACAGGAGGTTTTCATTACACAAAAGGCACCGGGTAGTTGGTTGAATAGTCAAATTGTGTTGATACCAAAAGTGGCCGAACCGAAGACACCCCGCGACTATAGACCGATAACCATTGGAAATATCATCTATAGATTGCTCATGAAAATTATTGCCAATCGGTTGCAACCACATATGGCGTCACTAATTTCCAATAACCAAACCGCCTTCATTAAAGGACGTAACATCGCCGATAATACGGTCCTAGTTAGAGAAATCCTCCATTCCTTTCGCTCAAGGAATTACACCGAACGGTCTTTTCTCCTAAAGGCCGATATAACAAAGGCATTTGATACAATCCGATGGCCTTTTGTTATACAAGCAATGAAATTGGTACAATTCCCTCCAAACTTGATAAACCTTATAATGTCGTGTCTGAACCAAAGCCGTGTCACAATTCTAGTGAATGGAAATGGTCAAGGCTTTATTTCTCCAAACCGGGGTTTGAGACAAGGGTGCCCTCTTTCACCTTATCTCTTTATCCTGGCAATGGAACTACTCACGAGACAGTTCGATTTGAAATTGCAATCAAGGGTCATAAAGGGTATCAAGTTGGCAAGGAGTGCACCACCAATCACCCACATCCTCTATGCCGATGATCTGATGGTGACGGGCCAGGCAAACGCACAAGAGGTAGGGGAATACAAACAGATTTTTGAGAATTTTGAGCACCAGTCAGGTTTGGCGATACACCCAGAAAAGTCCACTATATGGTTCAGCAATGCATGCGAAGAGGAAGAAAGGGATCTGGTGCGAAATGAGTTCAATGCACGTCTCGCGGAGGTGAAGGAAAAGTATTTGGGGGTCATTGCAGCAACGAGGGGAAGACAGGATGATCTCACACACGACCTCCTTGTAGAAAAAATGTACACGAGATTGGCCGGCTGGAAAATTGGCATGTTATCGCTAGCGGGTCGGGTTGCACTAATTAAATCCGTTTTGATGTCTATTCCAGTCTATTATATGTCGGTATCGATCTTACCGGCAAAAACCATCAAAGAAATCAATGCGGTGATGAGACGGTTTCTCTGGGGTAAAACTGGTAATGGAAGGTACATGTCCTTTATTTCCTGGAAGAAGATATGCGAGGATATAGAACACGGGGGCCTTGGAATAAGGGATGTGCAATCCTTCAACCAAGCACTTGTTCTCAAATTGGTCTGGCAACTTGCTTCCAATAGCGACAAACTATGGGTCCAAATTTTCAGAGCAAAATACTTCTCAAAAGGGGGTTTTTGGGCGGTTAAAGGAAAAAGAGATGCGAGTCCCCTTTGGCGTGAAATTCAGAATTTAAAACAGTTCTTCAATGGCAAGGTCGGATGGCAAGTGGGAAAGGGTACCAGGATCAAGGTTATCAATGAGCCATGGTTCAATGGTAGCGGAATCCAGAGGATCACTACCAACTTGCAGAAGGACACAACAGTTGCGGAGATTTATGATGAGAATCGGGAGGTGTGGCGTACTGAGATGATCAGGGGGCTACTGGGAGCACAGGCGCTTGCAAGTATCCTTGCCACGGGTCAGAAGCCGGATCGAAATGCTCTTCTGAACGACAGACTAATTTGGGAGGACAGCAAGGCAGGGAATTACACAACCAAAGCAGGATACCACATACTGGTACAACAAAACAGCACACCGAGTACTGTATGTGAGTTCAAAATCAAGGCGTGGCAAAAGATATGGGCTCTGAAGGGCATCATACCGAGGATAAAAACCTTTCTATGGCGGGCGGTTCATGGAGGCTTAGCCATTGCAAGCGAGATGCACAAAAGAATTAACTCCATTAACCCGATATGTCCAAGATGTGGATCAGAAAATGAGTTCCTGGTCCATGTCTTGTTTGCCTGTAACCTATCACGGGCCACCTGGTACACATCTCATTTGGCAATTCGAACAGACTTTCTTCCCCTGGATTTCACTAGAGCCTTCCTGACAATCACGGAGGTAGTACAAACTACGGATATGACGAGTGTTTGTAATATCCTGTGGTGTTTGTGGAAGGGCCGCAACGAGGAAATATTTCAAGGCAAAAAGAATACACCACAGTCGATTCTGACAAGGGCGAAACTCATGGAACCATCACCAAGTCCAGAGGTACGGAACAATCAGTGGAGACATGGTAATGAGGAATTGGCTCCGGTACCGATCGGGACACAGGTACTGCTCATGGACGCCTCATGGGCAACGGGTGGGAAGGCAGGGTGGGGGGTTATCTTCTATGACGAAACAGGTGCTCTAAAGGAAATAGCGTTCGACCATATGATCTTGTCAGATCCTTTTCACGCGGAGGCAGTGGTGCTTCTCCAGGTTTTGAAACAAGGTCAAGAGAGGAATCAAAGAGGACAGGGCAAACCGGTATTAATCTTCTCGGATTGCAAGGTATTAGTGAAGGCGGTGAATGAAGGCAACACCCAGTCTCTACCGTCATGGGAGGCAGCCAATACGGTAGCAAGATGCATCCAACTGGTACAAGAACTAAAGGAAATAGTGTCTCTAAAACACATCCGCAGAGAGGCACTAACGGGTCCGCATAAATTGGCAAACTGGGCACGGGCTCAATGTCGCAGGGGTGCAATGACGTGCTTTGCAGAATTAACAGCACAGTTCCAAATTCCACATCGCATGGACGAACGGTACTTCAGGAGGCAGGCCTAGGATAGAGCCTCTCGGTAACAAACGGGTGAAAACTGTGGAAATGTACAACCACACCCCCCCTGTTTTATTTTCAAGCTTAGATATAGATTAGGTCCTTTTCCACATTCTGAGATGTTTCTTACTTTCTAAGATTCATAGGTTAGTCTAATCTTTAAACTAGTGACTACTTCTGTGTAATACTTAAATTTTATCAAGCAATACCTACGGGTTTTTCCTCAAAAAAAAAAAAAAAAAATAGCTCTTTCAATTTGTCACTAAAAATTTGCTGCCCAGCAGATAACTTGAAATCTATCCGGATCGTATATCAAGAGTGAAGGATTAAGTGTTGAAAGAACACTAAGGAATTGATATTTAATTGTCTTAATCCGTGAGTAAAAACTAAGAAGGCTAAAGAAATGAATATATGTGTCTTAAGATCCGAATAGGGGACTAGGATCTGAAAAAAAAGAGGCTAAAGAAAGTGATCTTAATCAGTGCTAAAGAATCAGTGTTCGGCAGAATTAAGCGGTTAAAGAAACTAAAGGAAACGAATAAAGATTTTAAGTAGGCTTAATTTCTTGTTACCGAACAACCCGTACAAACTAAAATATGCAACGCTGTCCAATTATGAAAAATTGATCAAGATAATTACTGTTAGCCTTCACTGCCTCTTTTTTTTTTTTGAAGGTTAGTGGCTTTAATGCCTACTAACAATTCGATTGATAGAAAACGTATTTACAACGAGTCAAGTGACTCTAATTTCTAAATCTACTCCTTAATTCTCACGAAATCCTCAAAATTACTCTAATAATTTTTAATCACTCTCTAAATTCCTAGATCTACTCTTCTAATCCTACTTACATACACTCATAATCACCATAATACCTTAATCCCCATCTCGTTCCACGACCGGATCCGCTATTTCGATCGCTGCCGCGCTCCGACAACTGGATCTACTCACTGTCGCACTCCGATCGAGATGAGGACTCTACGCTCCGAACTCTTGGTTCAGATGGCAGACAAATTCTGGATTATACAGATTTGAAACCTACAGTTCGGATCAGAATTTTATGAATGATCTAGAATAAAAAGTTTTATAAAGAAATCATGATAATGTGAATTTGACCCGTTGGTGTTAAGGTTGTACAGAATTAAAAATACACATCCTACTTTTCTGCCTAAAGGAAAGTATGGACCCGATTTTTTTATTAATACCCTCAATAAAAAAACAAATATCACATATGTCCTCGTTTTCATTTTATTTTTAAAAATGCCTTAACCGCCCCTTAGGGAGATGGTTCACTCTTCCCACCAAACCGCCCCCTTGTGGGGCGGTCAGTTAGTGTATACTAAACCACACCACAGGGGAGCGATCCAGCTTATTTTTTATTTTTTTAAAGATTTGAGAGACAATATGAATGAAATTTAACAATAAAAATTCGAATTTTTTTTTATATTTGTTAGATTACTTTTTTGATATATAATTAGCATATTTAATTATTTATACTAAAATATGCTAAATTACTTGAAATTATGTTAAATTACGCAAAATTACACTAAATTATGCTAAATTACAATAATTATGTTAAATTATGCTAAAATACGGTAAACTACGCTAAATTACGTATGAATAGGGATGACATCTTCACTAAGAAGGCGAAAAACGACGATGAAACTTCAAACGGTCATAAAACGGCGCTCGAGTGTCCGATTTTAGCAAATGACCACTTTTCGGAAAGCTTGTGAAAATACGCATGCGTCAGAATCGGCAATCCGGATTTCCAAATTCAGAATCGCCAAAAAACAAAGGGAAGAGTCTCAAAACTTCAGTTGAAGTTTTCGATTAAGATTTTCATTTCTATTGTTCAATCTACGTAGCTCATTAAATTAGTTATATAATGAACTTGTAGAATACCAATTTTTATTATTTTTAGTATTTTTTTACTATTTTTTTATGATTTATGAAAGATGGCACAAAATAGGTCCTATTCATACGTAATTTAGCGTAATTTACCGTATTTTAGCATAATTCTACATAATTATTGTAATTTCAAGTAATTCAGCATAAATTAACATAATTTCAAGTTATTTAGTAACTATGCTAATTATATGTCAAAAAAGTAATCTAACAAATATTTTAATTTTTTTTTGATTTTTTAGTGTTATATTTCAGCATATTACCTATTTGTCTCTTAAAAAAAAATTAACATAATTTCAAGTAATTTAGTGTAATCAGCATAAATCAACATAATTTCAAGTAATTTAGCGTATTTTAGTATAAATATGCTATCAAAAAAGTATAAATATGTTATCAAAGAAGTAATCTAACAAATATTAAAAACAAAATTCGAATTTTTATTGTTAAATTTCATTCATATTGTCTCTCAAATCTTTAAAAAAAAAAAAAAAACTGGACCGCCCCATAGGGGGGCGGTTCAGTATACACTGGCTGACCACCCCACAGGGGGGCGGTTTGGTGGGAGAGTGAACCACCCCCCCAAGGAGTGGTTAGGGCATTTTTAAAAATAAAACGAAAATGAGGGCATATGTGATATTTGTTTTTTTATTGAGGGTATTAATAAAAAAATCGGAGTATGGACCCATATTTGAATAACAAGGTCGTATTCTGCCTAATAAAGGTCGTGGACCCAACTCTGATAAGGCTTTTTTAAGATATAGAGGTCCTTAAACAAATCGTAATCCTGTTCATTATTAGTCAATCCACAATTATCTTCATCTACTGCGTCTTATTATGCCGCTGCATAATTAAGGTGCAAGTGCAAGGGTGTTCACGTGACTATTTGACCCACCGATTCTGGTATCACTACAATTTTTAATCAGATATGCTTAATGGAACAGTCATTTTGCTACAAAACAAACTAATATTTTCGTATATAATATAAAACACCAACTAATTTAACCAAGAAGAACACACATCCATCCTTTCTTAGTTTGTCCGAATCGTATAAATAAGAATGCTAAACACAATTAATGAGGATTAAAAAATTATAACAAAGGTATTATAACCTCTCTACTACAAATCACAGTAAACAAAAGAGTTGTCATTAGAAAGATACAAAGACAAGTAAACAAAACTTTGGTTGGGAAATCACCCATATAAATACCCATTACAGCACTAACAGCTATGCAAGCTAGAAATATGCTTTTCGCTTTCGAGCCGTGTATTTAGAATCTGGAGGCACCTCATTCCCTTTTTTTCGCATTTGTTCTTTCTTTTTCAAAACCCATTGCTTCCCTTTACTTTTGCCTTTCTTGTTCACTTTCAACTTCTTCCTCGGTCGATTCCGCTCATAGACACCAACCTTAAATAAACAACAATTTTTTGTCGAAGTGAGAAGAAAAGTTAAATAGAGTATTATGAACTACTCTGCCATAACACAACAGCGAAGCAGTATAAATGTTGTAAAAAAAATCCTTGTAATTTTTTTTAATGTGAATCCATGTGCTATCCAAATTTGAAATTATAACTATTGATCAAAGAGAAATTTCTTTTTGACAATTTTATAATCAATTGAAAATGGAGCAATGTTAACCTTTGAGGCATTTGCAGAGGAATAAACAAACAAAGCTAATGTAAAAATATAATGCAAGATAATGATAAGAGCTTACTGTTTGATTTTCATCATCACCACTGTCATCCTCGTCACTGGACATCTCACCATCTTCACCCTTACCCTTTGGAAGTGATGTTTGCAATGAAGCGGGACCACATGTCAGAACAAGGTACGCTTTCCTTGCTTTTGAGCTATTCATTAACAGACAATTGCATGCTATAAGTACACCTCACCAAGCAGAAAGGAAACAAAATAAAAACAGCATGGTTTTATTGATTAAGGTATATTTTATAAAACATAAACTAATAAATTTGAAAAACGAATTAGTACCTGTGGGGCCAGTCAACTACCACACCACCAGAAAACCCAGCACGCATTGCATATGTCATTATCATCTCACTCTGGTCCATATTTTCAGCATAGATTTGTAAAACTGCTCTTGCACCTCTGGCTAAGCATTTATATAATGATCCAAAGAAAGCCCTAAAGAAGGTAAAAGATAGATGGAATGAAAACAATTCACAAGGTTAAAAGGGCACTTTTATATGGGCAAAAACAATTGGAATGAAGCAAAGAGCATACTTCAATCTCATCCTTGGTTCATGAGAGGTCTTGTCAGCATAGCATAACCACTGTTAATATAAACACAAAACACCAAACATGAGTACATAAAAAGCGAGTAACATAATCAGAAGTATTTGTACAAACACAAATTGTGAGAATGCTCTTAGCGAGAGTTTATGACAAGAATACCACTGAGCACTTGAAATATGTAGGAGACACATTTTTTTTTTTTAAAGAAAATAAATAAAGTAGCTGACCTGGACAGCAGAAATGCTAATTGCACCATCAATGACTCCAGGTCGCAAGCCTAAGCCCTACAAACAAGATAATAGCAGCACTAGCTTAAAACGGGAGAATAGGTCATATAAGTAAGATATACTAAATGGAAGTCAATACATTCCAAAAAGAGCAAACAATCTTAAAGAAGTAACACTTCATACCTGGCCCATATCACCATGTAAAATATCGCCTTCTACCTCCCTCTCCAATGCAACATCTATTTTATAAAATGATATCAGCATGAAAAATACAAGCTTGATTAATGGATATTAATAAGTGACCAAGTAGTATACTTACTCACCAAGCATAGATTGTGAAATATCATAGCCAATCCAGTGGTGGCCATTTTCAGACAGCGTCTCGCCACTAAGACCAGACCCACAACCTGTAAAAGAAACAAAATTGATAAAGGAACACAATATTGCAAACATATTTAAGAAAATTTAGGAACTTGTATAAGTAACAAAGAAAATCAAAAGTGTAACAAAAGGGAACTGCTTAGTTTCCATAGTATTTCATCTGAGAAGTAACAGGAAGTACAGAGCCATCACTGTTGTGCCACCAAATTATACACTTTTGTGCTTAATATTTTTCAACATGTATTACCTAGTTGATATGGGGCATACTTGTGGCTTTTCATTTTTATTTCCGTCAGCTTCCAATTGTTTAGAGGAAAATGCTGAATCTTGTTTTAGGGGTACTACAGTAAATCCTTTGAGAGCCATTGTTTCCTAAATAATTTCCTTGGCTTCCTTCTAGTGCGAACAGAGAGGAGATGATTTGTTTTTCAATCTCACTTGAATTCTTCCATGTGACATAAAGGAACTTCCAAAACAAATATCGGCCGATACGGAGGTAGAGGTATAAATGCATGGGTCTGGACCAGGCTTGGATGAAGATTAGTTGGTGAAGGACAAAATTCTGAAGTTCCCCTTCACTGTTTTGCTTTTTAATGTGATTTGGGTCTTTTTTAGTTTGTCTAGGAGATCGTATGTTGATGTTATTTGCTACTTAGAATGCTCTGTATGTTGCTTTAGTTTTTTTTTTTCTGTAATAGTGTACCAGCTGGCTAGTACCTAAACCAAAAAATTTCATTTCTCAATGAAATAGGTGGGAAATGCTAAATCGAACAAATAAACAAACAAGTAAAGGAATGAGAATAAGCTAATCAAACCTATATCAAGTAAGAGCCTAGGAACTCCGTCGTTAGGGAGATTAAGAAGCTCAAGTGCTCTCTCGGAAATCCTCGCCTGCATCAATGAACAATTGAGTTCTCTCTCAAATTTATGAAAAGAAAATTAATTAAGGACATAAAAAGAATCGCACAAAAAACGTACTTGAATCTCGATAATCCGAGAGGAGGTGGTGTACTTCCGCGCCTCCGAGTCGTTGTAGAAAATCTCAGGCGGCGCCTGTAGCTCCGGTCGCGGCATCGTCTTCTCTCCTCTCTCTCTCTCTCTATCTCTCTCTATACAAGGCGGTGGCCGATTTGGACGCGGCGGCGCAGTGGGGAAAGGAAAGCAGCCGGGGTTTCTGGTATTTGTGAGGTTTAGTCTGGGATTCTGTCAATGGTTAGGGCTTGCTCTGAAATCTATTCTTCGAGTAGATCAAAATGGGATTGATTTTTGGAGAAGTATTAAAAGAAGGCTTAATTAGGCGTTTTGTAATTGGATTTCTAGATGGGCTCTAATTTAGTTCGAAGCTTGTTGGAGCCTGTGAAGGAACCAAGCTGTGAAAAGCCTGAAAATGCAACGGAGCGGTATTTACGACCAACCCAAAATACAAAATCAAGTACACAAGATTTCATAAATTCCAATTGAGTATGCTATCGTTGTACTATCGTGCTATCATTTTGAAAAATTATTGAATAAATTTCAAATGACGAATTCAAACTATTGAATATGATTTATTTCATTAGTGATGTATTAACATATAAAATTTATAAAAATTTTAATTCATTCATTATAAAAATCAAGCAGTTAAAAAATAAATATTTCTAAGTTAATATTAATACATTAATTGTTCATTATTTTTTAACAACTTTAAACCACATAAATGAAGTTTGTGTTTTTAGTTTCTTATTTCTTTTATGTGTCCCAGTTGGTAAAAAACTCATCGTTACTTCCTCGAAACAATTAATGTTCCGGTCATATTTGATTGTAGAGTAATAGGTTGAATAAAACACACTTAAACTGTCAATGAGGTGTACAATATGAGTAAGATAAAATTACAGTGTAGTAAGTTAAGATGTCACTTCAGATGAATTAATTTACTTTACACTGATCTGTAGGATCCATTGTCATTATCATAGAGATTTAGTTTATAATTTCGTAAATTTAAACCGTGACTTAAACTGTCAAACAAAATATAAAATTATTATAAGATAAAATCAACAATTTATTTTTTTCTTAATTCCAAGTCTGTCATTATGATCTTACACACACTTACAAGACAAAGTTAGTTATATTTTCAACTCAAAAAGAAGAAGAGAAATTTAGATATATACCCATCATAACTTCCTCAATTAGATATTTCTCCATTAAAATTACAAAATTAGTTATTTGTCCATCTAAACTCACTTAATTTATAAATATACCCAATTTATTTATTAAATTAATTAATACACTGATTAATGTAGTAAAATTAAAAGGACAGTTGTACCCTTACATTTAAACATTTGTTACAGTAACAATTTTGCACATCAGTTTATTTTTTTTCTTCCCTCTTTTTATAAAAATGCATGGTAGGCATACGGCCAAGTTTTATTACTTTCCATAACTATCTCCTTTTCCTTCAACACGTGGAGGTGGCACTGGTATGAGAAATCTAGTCAGAACTCCCTCTCTGGATTTTAAAATTAAGTGAAAAAATACGGACCCGGTACCACTTTGCTCCTCCCTGGAAATTATTTTGTCTCTCTCTGAAACTGGAAAGTCCGCCAGTTCAGTCCAAATTAATGAGAAACTTTATTGTTTTTATAGAAATTTTATAGAAATTTACGGATCGGGACCAACTTTGTTGTTCTTTAATATGTAAAATGATTTTTTTTTTTTTATTATGTAAGACTACTATTTTTATTGTTTCTTATTATGTTGATTGTTTTTTTTATCTAGTACCCGATTAGTTAATGAGTTTGAATCCGATAAGCTATTTTAATCCAATTCCTGCCCCTCCTGACATAAATCCTGCGTCCGCCCCTGCTTGAACCTGCTTTACTCCCATACCGATTCATTGCCATTGTTTTCCCATCTATAAGACCATTCTACAAAATTTCTCTCGTTGTTTCACATTATTTGGTCACTTTTTATTTTAAAATTATCTATGGCTTTTTTCACAACGAAACACCAAATGAAAAATTATAAAGAGGAAACTGAGAAGGATTTAAAGAAGAAACAACACAACTATACTATCATACAGAAAAAAGGTATATTTTCGGTTCTTTTGATTAACTAATATACTTCTATGGGTAATTACCAGAATAAACTTTTACTTAATCGTTATTTCTGTGGATAATTAACAGAATAAGTTTTTACTGAATCATGAATCATTCATTTGAATTAAATTATGAATAAAAATAAAATCATTGATAAAAATAGATTCAGCCGCCGTCAAGTTATCAAAAAGAAGAAAAAGATAAAAATTGATTCAGGAATTATTGCAAATTCGGATTTAAGAAAAATTATTGCAAATCTGTACCAGATGAAACATTTTCTAAAGTGAACAATTATTGCAAATTCAGATTCAAGAAAAATTAATTGCCAGAATTTGTGAATTAACAACGGGAAACCCTTCTCCATGAAATAACAATGTTAAAACATTATTTTCATGAAATGAAACATGTTCTTCAGCCTTGTTGGTACGATTAGTTACCAAAAATACCCTTCTTAGCACAACTAATAAATCATCCCACTTATCACTTGTACTAGTCTCGGTTTCCCACAGAGAGGAATCACATTTTTGTTAGAGGAAGAAGAGATGAAGTAGAAATGAACGGAAGTTCTAGTTGAAGATGTGGTGCAGGGAAGAACTAAGCAAAAGGTGCAGGAAAGGACTTGGCGAAAAGTTCAGGGAAGAACTTTGACGGAATGGGGAGAGCGCGTGGGAAGAGGAAGGGTCACGGGAGAGGATTTTGGAGGGGATATTAATTATATTTTTTTAGTGAAAATTTGAGAAATGAGTATATTAATAAGAGAAAATTGGTTATTTGTCACTCTAAAATTTTCAAATTGTAAAAATACCATTACGAAATTTGAAATTGTAAAAATGTCACTCTAAACTTCATTAATTTCTAATTTTGTCATTTATACTATATTCTTGTACTATTTTTATTAAAAATAACAAAGGTATCGATCCAAAGAAATTCGTATACTGTATTCTTGTACTCTGTATTTCCGGAGGGTATGAATTTTTTAGTTAATTTTATAGTTAATTTTTAATAAAAATAGTACAAGAATATAGTATAAATGAAAAAAATTAGGAATTAATGAAGTTTAGAGTGACATTTTTACAATTTCAAATTTCGGGATGACATTTTTACAATTTGAAGGTTTTGGAGTGGCAAATAACCAATTTTCCCTAATAATAAATGGCATTGAGTTTAGATGGACAAATAACTAATTTTGAAGTGTTCATGGGTATATATCTAAATTTCTCAAAAAAAAATAGTTATATTTTATGACAAAAATTTATGTAGCCAATGAATTTTTTCGTGACAGCGAGCAGTGCTCATCTTCAAGTACATGCATGTCATTAGCTCATAGAAGGTTTACCAAATTATTCAAAACATTTTTAAGAAAGTGTTTTTTGTTTGAAATGCGGATGTACCATTGTGGATCTTGCGTTTTTATAATGTAGATGACATTTTTGGCAATAATTACAACTATAATATTACCGGACAATTCTAGAACCCGATCTGTTACAGTAAAAATTGATCGGATACAAATCCAGCTTGCCCAATATGTCTATAAATTGCAGTGTTCTAAATAGCGCGCTATAGCGTTTTTGGATCCCAAACGCTACGCTATGACATCAAGATGCGCTATTTGCGCTACGGCCGCTATAGCGGCCGCTACAGCGCTATAGCGGTCCGCTATTTGAGCTATTTGCACTATACAATATGGGTGTTTTTTTTTTAAGCAATTCATATGGGTTTTAAATAAAGATAAAAAAATCTCAAACCGAAATTGAATTTGTTGCTATCTGCTACAGATAAATCAATTTGAAATTGGAAATAGAAATAGAAATTTGAATAGAAAAAAAGTCCAAACCGAAATTAAAATTTGAATAGAAAAAAAAATAGATTATGTCATGAATCATGATGCTTAAGATATTTTTAATAGAAAAAATCGATAGTTTATGATATTACTATGGATATTTTGAACCGCAATTTGGACTTTGTACGGGTTCAATATGAATATTATAATTTCTTAATTACTTTGGTGTTATTTATTGTTCTATGAGACTTTAGATAATGTTGATATTTAGTACAAATATTGAATATACGAAATGTAAAAAAAAAATGCTATTTGGAATAGCTTCCGCTATAGCGACGCTATTCGCTATAGCTTTTTTTTTTAGCCTTCCCACTACGACGCTATAAACGCTATTTAGAACCTTGATAAATTGAATTTTAAATTTAACACAGTTAGCTATTTAGAAGTTAATTATTTGACAAATATTTATTAAACTAACTTCTACTATTAATATTTGTTAAATAATTTTGTTTGAAGTCTGTCTAGCATATATTGCAGGTCGTGTTTTTGAAACACAAAGAACTCATGACTAGTAATGGCAATTTTTTTGACATGTTGAAACCATAACCTAATTCGATAATTGGATCTCAGTCCAATTTTTTGTGTGCTTTAAACTCACACTATACACACATTGGACTGAGCTAGTTTGGATTCAATTATCGGAGTAGGTTATGGTTTCGACTTCTCATTCAGAATTCATATTGCATTTTTCAATATTCTTATTCATCCGATTATTCTTTTCTCTCCACATTTGTCTTTATTGGAGGGCTTTTATCTCCGAGATTTTTATTTTTACCCAAAAAAAAAAATATATTTTAATATAATTAACCAAGTTTTTGAAAAAATTAAATTTTTACCCAAACCGTAAATATTATTTACGGTTTGAAACTTTTTTTTTTTTTTTAGAGAAAAATAGCTAAAATGCTGAAATGAAATATAACACAAAAAAATCGAATTGTTTTTTAAAATATTTGTTAGAAAATACGCTACGAATAGGGCCGATTTTGTGCTAAAATACGGTAAATTACAATAATTATGCTAAAATACGGTAAATTTACTAAAATGCTGAAATTATAATAATTATGTAGAATTATGCTAAAATACGGTAAATTACGCTAAATTACTATGAATTGGGCCGATTTTGTGGCATCTTTCATAAATCATAAAAAATAGTAAAAAAATTCCCAAAAATAATAAAAATTGGTATTCTACAAGTTCATTAGATAACTAATTTACTGAGCTATGTAGATTGAAGAATAGAAATAAAAATCTTAATCGGAAACTTCAACTGAAGTTTTGAGGTCCTTCTCTTTGTTTTTTGACGATTCTGAATTTGGAAAACTGGCAAGCGAATATGGATGCATGCACATTTTTCACAAGCTTTCCGAAAAGTGGTCATTTGCTGAAATCGGACACTCGAGCGCCGTTTTATGGCCGTTTAAAGTTTCGTCGTCGTTTTTCGCCTTTTCAGTGAAAATATCATCCCAATTCATACGTAATTTAGCGTAATTTACCGTATTTTAGCATAATTCTACATAATTATTGTAATTTCAGCATTTTAGTACATTTACCGTATTTTAGCATAATTACTGGAATTTACCGTATTTTAGTACAAAATCGGCCCTATTCGTAGCGTATTTTCTAACAAATATTTTAAAAAACAATTCGATTTTTTTGTGTTATATTTCATTTCAGCATTTTAGCTATTTTTCTCTAAAAAAAAAAAAAAAAGTTTCAAACCGTAAATATTATTTACGGTTTGGGTAAAAATTTAATTTTTTCAAAAACTTGGTTAATTATATTAAAATATATATTTTTTTGGGTAAAAATAAAAATCTCGGCTTTTATCTTTCCATTATTCTCTTTCCCAATTTAGAAAAAAAAATATGTGTTTTGTTTTGCGTCTTTATAAAACTTACATGCGGGTAATTATTTTATATCATATATATTTTTAGAATTTGTATTTAAAATTTGATGGTGTAAGTTTTTTTCGTAAAAGTATCTGATTTTAAAAAGTATTTTTTTTAATATAGATTACCGAGACCTTGAAAAAAATCCTTATTAAAATGAAATGTTGCAAATTCAAAATAAAAAATAGAATTGCAATTAAAAGATAGTTCCAAGGACACAAAAGTAACTTATAGCATCAAAACCCTTGAATTTAGAGAACATTTTCGGATATGGCCTTCTTTAACTAAAAATTTAAGTTTAGCTGTTCGAATGATTTTATTTTCCATTCTGTAAAAAGAGAAAACGGCAGGGCCGCAAAGCCTTTTTTTTTTTGCAATATTATGTTCAGAGAGTTGTTTAAAGGAACAGAAGAAAGTTGCCTATGTTGGGAAGAGGTCCATTATAAAAATTTCCTTTCATAATAAGCCCCTTTGCAAATAGCAAACAGGGGTGTTTTCGAAAAACGTCTGTGCGAGAATGGAGAAATAATACCGAATGAAAACGAATTTAATACTCTCTTGTCAGAGGGGTGCTTCCCAAGATGCCCACAGCGCACCGTCTGATCCGGGCATCGGAGAGATCACAACCGTTTGTCCCCACCCCGTTCCACCCCTGGGCCCTCGCGTTGCGCTGCCAAGCTGCGTTTCCTTAGGCCGCTCGTTCTGACAGCGTTCTGACAACGCCGCTCTCGGCTTTCCCGATGGGAGGAATAGAAGGAATCGGACGAGGAAACCGAGCCGCCTCGAGATTCGTGCTACAAGTAGAAAGGGGATGAATCATGCATGCGTTGTGGTCCATGTGGAAGAATGAGGCTTTTAGCGACGACATCTCTCCTCATTCAAAGCTCATCCCGTCTGATTCGGATTAATTACACAGCCCAATAAGGCGTCAAGGCGTCAGTAATTAAATGTGTTTGTTTGATTGTTTCTAATTTGGTTTGGTGCAAGTTTTTCTGACTGTTCTTTGTTCATCAATTTTTATGATAGAGCCTGTGAGTTTTTCTAATGTTGGAGGAAATTAGAGAGTAGATAACTTGTTGATAAGTGATAATATTTGAGTGGAGCAGAACTGCTCAACGCACTGTAACCCAACTCGAAAGAAATGGAACAAATCTTACAAAACAGAACTACATAGACAAGTTCAGACTTGAGAACCTCCGAGGAAGGTATAGATGGATGGATGGAATAAACAAAGTACACAACTTATTATATATATACATATATGAGAGGGTTCAAATGCTTTCATTTTTTGTGTCTCCATCGTACCTCTATTTTTAAAAACTTTAATAATTCAAAATTTAAAACTTAAAAATCAAAATAAAACCGTTAGATATGATCTACATCATTTTATCTATGTGCTCATAAAAAATTATTACATTTTGATTTTGTTTTTATATGAATCAATAAGTTGAAAAATCAACATCTATAAATTATCCACATTAGTACGTTTTTTACAAGCTCTTGATGACAACCAAAACAAAATTGAAATGTCATAATTTTGTACTTGTGCATAGATAAAATAATGTAAATCATATCCAACAGTTTTATTTTGACTTTTAAGTTTTAAATTTTGAATTATTAAAGTTTTTAAAAATGAAGGTATACATGAAAAATGAAGGTATTTGAACCCTCCTCTATGTATATATAATTTTTTTTAGATGAAAAGTCCATAGACAATTTTCTTTTTTGGAAGAATGTGTACACAACTTTTTTTTGAACTTTTTTTTATGTAGCAAATTTGATGACATCTGAAGATTTTCTGATCACTAATTAAGTGTCAACAAAATAAAATTGTTACTGCATATCATATCTAAATTATGAAAAAGCATATATACAATTATAATTTTTTATTTTGCTCCATATTTGATCAATTATATTAAAAAAAGGATCATAGTAGCTAATTAGATGAAACGATGTATGATGATTCTAGAAAAGTACGCTAACATAAATCCAGCTAGTAATGCTTGAAGTGAGCTTTCCAGTAATAAATTTGAGCCTGTCTATGACTCGCACACTAGGACACGAGTGGTTTTGTTAATGTGGCCCCTTTCAACCACCTACTGGTCTAACAAGCTCCACCTTAATCATTTAATAAGCCCAACAATTTCACATCAAGGAATTTAAATATGGTTTATGTCCCCTCCTGGTTTGCAAAAGTTAGGGTTGCTGAGCCTAAAGTCTTCTTCACTTTTTTTAAAAGTTAAAGCAACATAAAGAAAATTTTGGGCACTCCAAGATGTACATTAAGCTTATGCATTAACAATGGCAACTTGGTAATGTTTAGATTTCTAATGTTGCTGGATGTCTGGGAATTGTTTGAGTTGGATTCGCTTTTAGATGTTTATGATTTTCCCGTTGAAATCTTGCTTTATTATTCAAGGTAGTTGGGAATTGTTTTTTTCTTTTTTAATTAGTAGGTAAAATTAAAGGCTACTAATTTTCTTCAATAATTTAAAAAATAGTGAGACTGATACTATGCATAGTGCATATATTGGTATGGACTATGGATAATATCTTCTTTTTTAAGCCCAAACAATCGATCTGAAGCATTCAACATGATCTCCATATGAAAATGTAGTTGTAGATCAAATTTTACACATTTTAGATTTTTTTTTATAATTTTTAGATAGGTAGAAAAGTACTACTTTTGAAAAATAGTAAAAAAATAAAAAAATATATAAAATTTAGTATGAAAGTACATTTTTATATAGAAATTACGTTGAACGGTTCAAATCGACTATTTGAACTTTGAAAATGGAAATATGAATTCTTAGTACAAACCAATCTATGTTGTGCATAGCATCATATAGCCTTGAGAGAAAAAGAAAGAAAGAAAGAGAGAAAAAGAGAATGATATCATAACTCACTATTTGTAAGCCCTAATTAAACATAAAATTTTCTCATTTTATATTTTATATTTAGCTCAAGATCATCCAGATTAACGGTCATGATCATTTTTCGAAGGCATAACATGTCAATTTACTCAACAAATATACGACGATTGCTTTCTTTCCACAAGTTATAATTAAAAATTAAATTATGGCTAACATTAATAGATCTTTGTGTTTCTTTCCTGAAAAAGACAAGGTATATATAGGACGGGATATTCTGTATAGAGTAGAACTAAGGTGCTCTTAAGCTCATCAAGTTCTTTGTGAGCTTAACTCATAAACCTATCGGATTGATTTCAAACGACATTTTCAAACTGTTAGATGTTCAATCTATATTAAAATATTTTTGGAGACCAAATTTTTCATTTTTTAGAATTTTTTTACTATTTATTAAGCTGGTTTGAAAACCGTTGTTTTTCAATGCTCCCGAAATTTAATAAAAACAGCGGTTTTCAAACCAGCTTAATAAAAAGTAAAAAAAATTCCAAAAAATGAAATTTGGTTTCCAAGCACATTTTAATATAGATTGAACATCTAACAGTTTGAAAATGTCATTTGAAATCAATCCGATAGGTTTTTGAGTTAAGCTCACAAATGGCTTGGTGAGCTTAAGAGCACCTTAGTTCTACTCTTCTGTATATATAGGAGTTCAAAACTCCTTTATACACATTATATTATTTGATTTGAGAGCTTTCTCTCGAGTTATATCTGTTTAATTTGCACAAGTAAAATTATTATTGAGTTTTATGTTACTTGTTTTACTATGTTTAATTTCCTAAATAAAAATATAGTAAAACAAGTAACATGTTGGATGTTTAAGTTTCTACATATATGTTTTAAAACCGTAGATCGATATTTTTTTAAAAAAAAAAAGGCTATTAGCCCATTCCATTTCAGAAATATATAATTACAGAGTTCATGAATCTCTGACTGTTACCAAGTAACAGCTAGTACTAAGGCAATATCTAGGTCAAAACATACCCATAAAACCATTACAACTAGTTGCCAAAATATAATCACAGATATCTAAATTTAAGCCACTCAAGTAAGGGCTGAGGCTAGCTAAAATTATGGTGCAAAATTTGAGATTGGAATATCATGAGCATCTACTAGTGCATTGAGGAGGTGCCACCAATCTCTCCTGGCCCTCCATCTCCTCCTGGTGTTGCATACAGTACCATCTCTAACGGCATGTATTGATCTAAAGGAATTTCTTCTTCATGTACCGGCAGCCATCCACCCATTGCTGTCCTAATCCTCTGCGACATATTCCCTGCCCAATATAAACACATATATTTAATTAGTAGGATCAAGTGTCTAGCATTTTTTGGCATACAGTGATCAAAGCAAACTTCATTTCGATGTTTCCAGATACACCAGCAAACCGCACTGACTATGATTAATAAACCTGTCTTTTCAAGGGAATTTAAGGACATTGCATATTGGAAAATATCTTGCCATGTATACCATTGGGACATGATCAATTGGGACTTACCAAGCCAAAACCAAATTTTTTGAGCCAGAGGGCACATTAAAAACAGATGATCAATAGATTCATTTTCAGGGCAGAATAGGCATATAGGGTTACCACTCCATCCTTTGGCCAACAAATTGTCTTTGGTCAACAGTTTATTATGTTCTATCAGCCACATAAATATTCGTATTTTGGGTGGTACTGGTAAATGCCACCATACCATAGCACTTAAAGGTTGAATTCCCCCACTATTAAGCAATCTATATAAAGAATGAGTAGAGAATTGCCCTGACTGTTCCCATCGCCAAGTAAGGTGATCATGCAAAAGTGTAAAAGAAGTTGTGCTGAGAATAGCTAGTATCTCAGTCCAATCAGTATAATCCCTCCCTACTAGGATAATCCTAAATTTGACCCGGTTACCTTGAGAATGTACAACATCAGCTAGCAGAATATTTTTATTACTACATTTGGTGAATAAGGAATAATATCTAGAAGCAAGTGCACAATTTTGGTACCAAATGTCTGTCCAGAATTTTACCTGAGATTGTACCCCTGGAGTATAAGTGACACTTAGTGATCCTAAATTTCCTAATTTGAGTAGAGTCTTCCAAAATGGGGAACTTAGTCTATGAGTATTGTTTGAATCATATTTTTGTAAGATTAATGATTTCCAATTACTAGAATATGCAAAAAATTTGAGTTTCCACCACCATTTCAATAACAAAGAGATATTCATTAATCTAAGATCTAATATCCCTAAACCCCCAAATTGTTTTGCAAAGTATACCAATCTAAAAGGATGTATTTTTTCTTTTTGGAATTGCCTTGCCAAAGAAATCTTCTCCTAATCTTATCAATTTGTTTAATCACAGTACAAGGGATTTTATATACAGATAGTGTGTATAATGGTATAGATGTAAGAACTGAATTAAGAAGGGTAATTCTACCACCAATGGAAAGCAAGGAACCTTTCCAATGTGGTAGTCTTTGTTCTATTTTGTCCACTAGAAAGGTCCAATCTTTAACTTGTAATTTCCTATAGTGTAAAGGAAGTCCTAAGTATTTAATAGAGAAAGTCCCCCAATTACATCTAAATATTTGATTAAAAGCTATGGAACTATCTAAATTGAGAGGATACATTTCAGTTTTATCATTATTCACTTTAATACCAGATAATCTCAGGTGAACAAAAATCGATATAATTTTAAAATATCGTTTGTGTTTGAAATAAACTAATCTCAGGTTCAGAAAGAGTTCTCTCTCTATTCCTCAGATATAACTATCAGCCTAGACACGGCATTAGTTATTTTTTTAACATTTTTAGTACATTCTTAAAACATATTCTTGTATTAATACAATCATGATGTATCTTTTTAACATTTTTTTTACTTAAAGAGCTCCGGTACAGTCCCATTTTTTAGATATTATTCTCAAAAATTAAATTTGCGTCTCTCCGTAGAGAGACTAGGACTCATGCCACTGCACTAAGTCCACGATTCACCTTTTAACTTATATTAAGATATCTTAAATTATCTTAGTTTAATTCATCCAACATATTTTTATTTTAGTATTCTGAAATTACATATTTGTGAAATATTTAACATATTAATTCAATGAAAATACTCTAATTAATTTAAAAATATATATAAACGTAACACTTTTGGGGTAATTAATTGAATGCAACCGAGCCTATTCATCAAGCGCAACAAGGAGACAAGTTGGGGACTCCTAACAATGCTGAGAAAGGTGGAGCCGAGGAGGAAGATGAAAAGGTTTGATATCTGTTCAGGCCTATATTCTTCTCGGGATTGGGTCCTTAACATTTTAACCTTTTAACCCCTGCTTACTATCCTCTTACTCTATAAATACCACTTCTAGGCAATCCCTTTCCTCCACCTAAAATCAACTCTCCTTGTAACACACCACTAGCTACAATCTCTCTCTCTCTCTCTCTCTCTCTCTTCTCACGGCTGCTTTGCTTTCTATGAAGCTGTGAATGGTTCTCTTTGTAGTCTTCCACAGCTTTCTTGAACTGCGTTCAAAACCTAGGAAAGATATACATACATATTTGAGATAGGCTTATATCTGCGGTTCAATAAAGCTGTGGGAAATTGCAGAGAGTAACCAAGGTAATTTAATTGGTTAGGACAATTTGGTAATTTTTGGATTGTGATTGTAGCGTACGCCTCATAATCCTAATTATAGCTTAAACCCTAATTGTCCTTCCAGAGATGCTAAATAGATATATTACTAAACAACCGATCGATCGATGTGGGTAAATCATGAAATCATGGAATTTTCTTTCTTTTGGTGTGGGAAAGGGAGGGGGATGAGATGAAATATATATGGTCTTTCTTTTTTTGTCGCTTTCTTTGTTATTATTATTTTATTTTTTTGCATTTTCCTTTTTTACTAGGCTGAGTATGCGACAAACAGTTGATTGTAGGTTAATCCATGAACAGTAAAACTTAGGCCGAGTAGGTTCATATGGTTCCTTCATTATCTAGGGCTTGTGCTTTCTGAAACAAAAGGAGAAGGTACGGTTTTATTTCTTTTTAGCTTTTAGCTGAATTGTTAATTTTGATTGGTTCTATCATTAGATTTATTAAATATACAGTTGTTGCAAAGAAATGTCTGTTGAGAAGCACGAAAGAAAAATTAAGTTTCAAGCTCAATTGACATTTGGTTATTAATTTAACTGGGCATGCATCCCGTTGCATAAATGTAGCACCATAAAATTAAAACAAAAAAGAAATAAGAAATTAAAAGCGTTTCACCGAGCAATACCGTTTGGAGGTACATAGATTCCCAATTTGTGTTTGGAAAAAAGGTCAAAACGAATAACACGACCCTAAAAGTTTTTTATTTTTTTTTGCTTCCTCAATATATTTAATTATTACAATAAATTAATGAACAAAAAATGGCCAAAGGTTTTGGTGAAAAATTAGAAATAGTTAAAGCCTAAGTCCGACTGTCCGAGGACCAAGATTGATTAGTGTTATTTAGCGTTTACCTTAATTTATTACCGTCAAAATGGAAAACAAAAATAAAACTTTTTTTTTTCAGTTCCACTTTTGCTGCCATACATTTCATGATGAAAGAAAAGTTGGTGTGGTAGTGTAATTTCAAATCATGCTTTCCTATCACACAGCCTTTTCTCCGTATCCTTATAAAACCACTTTACACTATGTTTCTGTCTATACCCCATGGTCAGATGAAGGCAGAAATTATTCCTGTATGATATTGGTTTTCTTTTTTGTGCTCTCAATTCACAGGCTACCTGAGGGGGCATGAGAGGTTACCAAAAATAGTTATGCAATCTTGTGCACATACAGCACACAATCAGTGAATTTTCTTTTCAACCATTCTGTTCCTTTGTGTGTGCTTGTGGGCAATCAAAGGCTGTACACTGACATTGATTCCTTCTTTTCAAACAGTTGTCACACTTGGCCTATCTCCATGTCTCAAACTACCAGTCACACAATCTGCTTCTAATCAAATCACCTCATGTCTCTCTGATTGCAAACAAATTCTTCAATGTAGCATTTTTTGGTGTTCACCTCTCAGTGTTTTGTGAGATCTAGCTACCTGTAATTATATAATAAGAAAATTCCATACTATGTCAAAGAATGGATAGTGAATTAATACTGGCAGTCAAACCACTGCACCGGACCAGAGTTAGAGTTGGATGTTAATTAGGAGTGACTGAAAGTCATTATGAATATAATAATATTAATAATTTGTATATAATTATTAAGAAAATTTTGTTTTCGTCCTTTGATAGGAGAGATCATGATCCCTCCAGTTCCTCCCTAACTCCGCGCCAAAAACCACCTCAGGTCCAATCATAGAGATACTTAGCCACTCTTGTAATTTTAAAATTTTATTATGTATATTTAAATTTAATTGAAATTTATTTAAAAGTTTTATATGATTCAGATCCTCATAAAATATTAAATGTGTGCTCATAACTTATTAGAATTCTATTTTGTGATTGTGAAGACTTAGATTCAAATTTTACTGTGGTACATATTGTTATCACATATTATGTATTTTACTTTTCAGCACCTTCAATCTAAATTTTCTTATTCCGAACTTGACCTGACTTAGGTCATTTGAATCCATGACTAACAAAACTTGACCTGACTTAATTAGGTTGACATTTTAGTATGTATAGTACCTAATTATATTATTTTAAACACTGGAAAATTCAAATTTTACCACCAAAAATGAAACAAAAAAATGACTATACATGCAGATATTTAATTTTAAGTCTTCCGCTGCCAAGGGCTTAATTATGTGTGTACGTAGAGTTGGGCTATCGTGCTTCATGAAGTAATAAAGTGTGTGTTTTACTTCATGCTCGTATTTTCATTTCTAAAGTCTAAAAAGTCGATCTGAACCGTTGAACATGATCTTCATTTTAAAATGTGCTTGGTGACCAAATTTTACATATATATTAGTAGAAATAAAGCATTATTTCTGTGGGTCAACTATATATTATTTTGTTTTCACCATGTTAAACTGAATGTTTATTATATATCTCACAGTATATATATGTATGCTACAATATTGATTATTCTTCATCAAAATTGAAAACCAAAATTTCTAGAATAATGTTTATTTTTTTCAAAGTTCACTAAAACTTTGACATGATTTTTTTTTTTTCAAAAAAAGTATAGAAATGGCAACTTGATATTTCAAAATAATTTAATTACTTATCAAGAGTGAAGCTATGGTACTTTACAAAGTGCGGATCCATATCTTCATTTTTAAAGTTTAAACAGAACCGCTCAACATGATCTCCACATGTGAAAATGTACTTGGAGACAAAATATACATATTCTAGGAACTTTTTTTTACTATTTTAGAAGTTAGAAAATAACTACTTTTGAATGGTTCAAAATCTTTAGATCAGATGGTTTTCTACCTATCTAAAGTAATAATAAAAATATTTAAAATATAAAATTAGATCTCCAGGTATATTTTTATATAAGATCATTTTGAACTATTAGTATATATAGAATTTTTGAAACTTTTAAACGAAAATATTGATCTACATACTTTGCCAAGTACCATAACCTCACTCTACTGACAAATTTGGAATGGACCTTATTTTCAGCAATCATCCAATTTAAGGTTACCATCAGAAAAATGAATTTTATTTTTGAATAAATTAATACCATCAAGCTCATGAGTAAGGGCTCTCCAATAATTGTACGTATGCCATAAGTGTTTTTGGAATAATTAATGAAGTACCAGCTGAAACGACTTTATTATATATCTAACATTTAAGAGTTACATATGCCACTTGAACTAGCCATGTGATTAATTTAAGAGTTAGCTATAGATATGCTACTCCAATTGTAGGTATGCAATGAGCTATATTTGGATAAAATTGAGGCTGTCTCATGTGTTGAGTTTTTGACTAAAATGGAGACATATTTGGAATGGGAACTAATTAATTAAGCAAGCAGTGCAATCTATAACTCGTCTATATATAAAGCTTTAATGATACACAAATTTCGATTGAATGCCTCTTACATAATTAAGGTTTTATATAGTCTATAATATTCTGGGGATTATACATAAAAAAACTAGCATACTATAATTGAAATATATTAAATTGATATAATAAAAGCAAATTTGTCAAGGTCGGTAGGATCAATTGACTTAATATATGGGCTCATATGTGCCTATAAAATAGGTTAGCTGATGTTGAAATATTCATAGGGTTGTAAGCAGATCGAATATGGATCAACAGCGGTAAAATTATAATCGTATCTGTTTTATTTTTGTTTTATTTTTCGGATACATGTATAGATCATATATTAAATGTTGGATACGAAACAGATACATATATCAGATATTAAATGTATACCGATATAAATGAATATATTAAATGGATTCGAATACGGATACAAATATAATTCGGATTTCTAATTTAAATATTGTAACAAAATTAACATAGTATTTAATAAAAAAAATTCTCATTTGAAAAATAAAAATAACATTAAACACGGATATAATTCGGATATTCGATCATGATGGTGAATAACATATTTACTCCTCGTTAACAAAAATTAATCACCAACATAACCATATTTTTTTATCAAAATATACCAACAAAAGAATATTCTTTCTCTAAACATATATGCTTCTATAATAAATAGATATATGAAAAATTAATAAATACGGATGTGAATAATTATCCACATTCGTATATGTATCCATATCCACACAAACATATATCTGATTTTTTTTAATAAGGATACATATAATTATTTATATTTGTATCTATATTTGTATCTACATAAATCATATATGTATTCGTATTTGTATCCGTATCTGTATCTACATAAATCATATATGTATTTGTATTCATATCCGCAAACTATTTGTATCCGAATATCCGAATTTACAAAAATTCTAATACAGATTCAGATACAGACGAATAATAAATAATATTTAATTAATCCGTTAACGTTAGCAGTCCTAGGAAATATACGTTAAGTTTGAGTGGTCTGGCTCACTTAAATTGATTGTCAATATAAATAAAATGTACCGAATAATAATAAGGAATATTTGATGGGGGTATGGCGACAAATATGAAAATTTTATTGTCCAACCTTGAAGGAGCTAGTACTGTTGAACGCCAAGCTCACATGGATGGTCTACTAGAAAGGATGTTGATTGCCGCAGCTATTTCTAGGGCGAACTGTTCCAACAAACCCACAAGTTTAACACCGTAGTTGAGGTTTTGCACGGTTTTATTTTGCACAAACGAAGGAAAATTGCAGAACGTGAACGCTTTCTTGTAGATCTAGGACAATTTTACCCTACCTCGGACCACCTTGTATCTTATAACATGTGATTTCAATCTCGTTATAGTTTCATAGAAGCGTCCTAAATAAGTTTGTCACAAAACTCTCATTTTTCAATTCTATTTTTCTATCCATGAATTTGGTGAGAGGGCTTTAAAATACAACAAATTTTTAATAAATTAATATTCTACAATCAAAGAATATAATTTTTTTATTCAAGTAGTGTTCATTAATTCTATAATGATATAGGCACGTTTATTCATTACAAGGTTCGACCATGAGCAAGTACCTCCATTCCTCATCAATGACACAGTGACAAGTCATAGATCCACTTCAAAAGAAATGAAGTAAGAACTTGTTGGTACAAGTTCTTTTGTCATTTGTTGTGGTTTATACATATTTTCTGAACAGTAAGAACTTGTTGGTAAATTAGTGCAATTTTCTGCAATTTCGACAAACTTTTTCCTGTGCATTTCATACTTCAATTCACATTTTTTTTTCAATTTAGCACTGGTATAATCATGAAGCTTCAGTTGATTTAACCGGACATGCTATATGTCGTAGGCTATCACAAGAAGAAATTAGAGGCGTCGGCCAATATGAACAAATATGAATACCGCCAAGGCAAATTCTCTGAATTAGTGAACTCCTAAATCCATTTGATTGTCCTCTTCGAACCTAATGCTCAACCCCCTAAAGGCCGTCCACCAAAGTTCAATAACAAGAGAAAGGCAATAAGTTATACGCGATGAGATCCTTCTAGTTTTGAGTTTATCGAAGCTTTCCATCAATGCGGTTCGAAGAAATGACTAAATAAAGCATTTAATTATAGGTAGAAAACCGTTGTTTTAATATCATTATAGGTGGAAATTGATTAAAGAAAACAGATAAAGCATCAGAGAGATTCCCAATTAGACCAAGTATTCATCCCTTTCTAGCATATATTTCGAGATCTGTACAAGAATCAAATCATACTGGTACTATTTGCATGTACGGCAGCAGATGAGAACTCGCCAAACACCATAAAATCGCACTGGCACCAATATACAATTACCTCAAATACAGCAGCTTACAAAAATAGTATAATCTTTGGTTAAATTTTCAGGGGAAACAACTAACTTCATGAAAATAAGAGATGTACTCACAAAAAAGAAATTCACAACAAACCAAATCTCTACTCAGGAAGGAACATAACCAAATCAAATACTAGTATTCTCCATAGAGAAAGTAGCCGATCTGCAGGATATTGATTGAAAAAAATCACAACAATATAAATAGAGAATATATATATATATAGTGAGTGGCTAATATCAAAACGTTTGTTCCTAGGTCGTGGAACAAACGCTTTGTTTTTTGCATTTTTAAAGTTCAAACAGTCGATTCAAACCGTTCAACATTCAATCTATATTAAAATGTGCTTGGAGACCAAATTTTATTATTTTTTTATTTTTTACTATTTATTAAGACAGTTTTAAAATTGTTGTTTTCAATGATCCATAAACTTTTCACTGTTTATTAAAATCAGCGATTTTAAAACTGACTTAATAAATAGTAAAAAAATTCTAAAAAATGTAAAATTTGGTCTCCAAACACATTTTGATATATAGAGATCACATCTAGTGGTTTGGATCAACCGTGTGAACTTTGAAAATCGGAAAACCAATTGTTGCACCACGGCTCTGAAACAAACGTTTTGATATCAGCCAACCTCTCTCTCTCTCTCTCTCTCTATATATATATAGAGTGAGGCTATGGTGCTATGCATAGCACGGATGGCTAGTGTACTACGGCTCAATATGGTACTTTTTAAAATCTTAACGGTCGATCCAACCGTTCAATGTGATAATTATATGAATATGTACTTGCAAACTAAATTTTATATTTTTTCGAATTTTTTTACTATTTTTTTAGATAGGTAGAATTTTGATGGTCCAGAATTTTCAAAAAACACTGATTTTTCTACCTATCTAAAAAAATAGTAAAAAAATTCGAAAAAATGTAAAATTTAGTTTGCAAGTACATATTCATATGATTATCACATTGAATGGTCGGATCGACCGTTAGGATTTTAAAAAGTACCATATTGAGCCGTAGTACACTAGGCATGTGTACTATGCATAGCACCATAGCCTCACTCATATATATATATAGAGAGAGAGAGAGAGAGGAGGGCTCAAATGCTCTATTGTTTCATGCCCCAACATCTTTATCTTCGATTTTAAAGTTTAAACAAAAGATCTGAACCGCTCAACATGATATCTACGTTAAAATGTGCTTAGAGATCAAATTTTATATTTTTTGAATTTTTTTACTATTTTTTAAGATAGGTACAAAATCACTGCTTTTAGATAATCCACAATTTTCTGAAAAATAATGATTTTGTTCATATCTTAAAAAATAGTAAAAAAAAATTCAAAAAAGATAAAATTTCATCTGTAGCACATTTTAACATGGATATCATGTTGAGCTTGGTGTTAATTACTCGATCTTTAAGTTAATACATGAAAAGTCTGGACAAATATATGACCCACATTAATTCTAAAAAATAGTCAAACCGTAATGACCATTTAATCGAGCAAAACAATATATTATTTATATTTTACATATGAGTCCAATATTAAATGAATGATTTAAGAAAAAATGACATTTTATCCTTTGTGATCATGTTGTTGTCTTATGATTTAATTTTGTATTGTGATATCACCTTGTTATATTTGTTACAGTTTCAAGAGGAATACTAAATTTTGATTTTTGTTATTTCTCAGCATAGAAAACAAAATTTAGAGGCAAAACTCATTTGGAAAAAAAAAAAAATCAATGTCCCAATAAAGCCTCATGCGCATAAAAAATTTGTATATATAACATTCTGCTCATGCCAGATTTATAGCCAATTTGAATTAGCGCATGCAATATTAAGCGCTGCAAGAGCCTAAAGAAAAACAAACAACAATCATCTATATTAAACAATTAAGTAAAGCACTTTTGATACCCAGAACCACTGTCATCTGGCCGGTATAGGTTAGGCACATTAGGTAGGAAAAAATTATTAATTAATTATCAGTGGTCGCAATACGAGCCATGCATACAAGAACAGGCTGACTAGGTAGACCTAAACCTAGTTCTTCCTGCCCCCCAAGTTCCATCACCAGAGATTTTCAATCTTTCCGTGGATTCTCTCTCTTGTTTGTTTCCTCAGTAATTTTTTTTTTAGTGAGACTTCGGTACTGTTCATAGATCCATATTTATATTTTTAAAGTCTAAAAAAATCGATTTGAACCGTTAATATGACTTGCATTTGAAACTGTACTTGTACAACAAATTTTACATTATTTTTATTTACTTTTTACTATTTTTTTAGATAGGTAGTAAATCACTTGAAAATGAAAATTAGTTTGCATGTTTTATTACTATTTACAAATTCTACTATTTTTGTTAATATTTTCATTCAAAAACAGTGATTTTCTACCTATCTAAAACATATAAAATATAGTTTGCATGTAAATTTTCAGATGAAAATCACGGTGAACGGTTCAGATCAACTATTTGCATTTTGAAAATGAAAATATTAATTATTACTACGGAGCAATTTGCGCTATGGAATAGTACCATAACCTCACTCTTTATTTTTTGTTTCATGTTATTTACTTTCTTTTATTATGTTCAAGAAAAAAAATTGTGAGAAGATTGTTCTAATAAAATTCCTGGAAGGAGAATACAGAAGAGAAAAAAAAAATTAGAAAGAAAAGTAAAGCTAGGAGAAAGCTGCATAATTAATTAAATAAATAAATTGTGTCAGTGATAGTGGATGGTGAAAAAGGTGAAGAAGTGACAGGATATGGAACAGGCCAATTCCCAGCCTGTGCGCCCTTCAGCCCGTGCTTCCAGCTTTCCTTCCATAGCAACGCAGCCAGAGACCAGATCCCGGTTCAGAACAGTCCATGGTACATAGCGTACCAAACTACCAACTGCTCGTGCTGCACCGTGTAACGAGTCAGTTTTATTATTATTAAAAAAATAAGTTAAACCATAGTACATAGTGTATCTAACAATCAGAGGCCGAGTTATGTTCATTGAATGAGGGTCAAATTGATTCTAATTTTTTTTCTTCAAAATTTTTGTATTTATTCATAATTTTCTATATAATTAATTTAGAGTAAAATGCTATGGAAAGTGTAAATTGACTCTCATTCGTAGCATAAAATTTTTATATAATTGACTTTTATAGTTTGAAAATTTGACTCTACCTCTGATACATACTGCTTGTGTCGCACAGTGTAATAAGTCAGTTTTATTATATTTAAAAAAATAAATTAAGCCAGAGTACATAGCATACTAATTGCTCGTGTTACACCGTATAACAAGTCGATCTGTTTTATTATTTGTTAAAAAATTTAAGCCATGGTGCATAGTGTACCATCTGATCGTGCCCTGGCATGAAACAGGTAAATTTTATTATTTATTAAAAAAAATAAGTTAAGCCATGGTATCCACCGTACCAATTGTTTGTGTTGCACTGTGTAACAGTTTAATTATTTCTTAAAAAATAAGTTAAACCATTTGTATGTTGTGTACCAACTGCTCGTGCTCCACCGTGTAACGAGTCAGTTTTTTAGTTATAAAAAATAAGTTAAGCGACCGGTCTCTATTAAAATGAGTACACCCTTTTAAAAAAATATATATTAACATTAATTTTAGGAGTTTGATTACTAAAAGGTAATATGTAAAAAGATTTTTTTTATAACAGTGAGTAAAACTCACCGATTTTCATATTAATGAAAACCAGTCATACAATATATTTAGTAAAAAGAATTATTAATTTGTCTTTTTTCGTAACAAATTTACTAGATTGGAATATGAATTGTATTTAAGAGCTGAGACTACACATGTGAGGGCTGGTGGGACCTAGCCTATATTCTCTCCATAATTTCTGTAGATTAAATCTTCAAACATATATTGTGTAAATATTTGAAAATAAAATATCTTTAATGTCAATAACAGAGGACTCTTCGATTGAATTGTAACTGTCTTATAAAACCAATATGGTCTCAGATTTTTTAATATACTAGAACATGTCCAACAATATAGAATAAATAATTATCAAGGCCAGTATATATATTTGTGAAAAAAAAAGGGTGAGTTTCCAGTACAAAAGAATATGGATAGCAATTATTGAATGATTAATTTAGTTATTGTTATTTGATGAATAATCTTCAATCATACAACTAATAACGATATCTAGCTAGAATCATGTATGACTCAACATGAAATGTTTTATAATATAATTATATTTAAGTGTTGAATTAAAGATTATAATAATTTCTCAATTATTATAATCCAAATTTTCACGATATATCCAAATTATAAAATTTACTAATGTAAAGGATTCACTACCAAAAACTTATCATTAATTTATCGGATAGTTCAAATGAATCTAACGGAATAACGTATGGTGGAGCAAATCTCTTGTGTCAATTGATCTTTGAATCTAACGTAATAAAATTTAATAATTAATCTTTTGTTTTAAGAAAAAGGAGTTAATATGTGATTTCAGTGTGATTGTTTCATCATGTTTTTCCACATCATCTATATATCTTCCTTCAACTATTTATGTTTACTGGTGCACAAAAAAAAAATGATATAGATCATGTATAACAAATTTATTCTGTTATTAAATATTAAATTTTTACAAATGTAGAAAAAAGAAGATTTTTTTTTTTTGAAAACTTTCACAGAGGTTACGAAGTAGTGAGGAAAAATCGAACTCTCGACTTTTGAGTAACCAATAGTTCTAAAACTTTTTTCTAACCAACTGTGCTACCTTCCTTTTCAAGAAATAAAAAAATCACTCCGCCTTTTCATAGGACTTTTCATTGCATTCTCTTTACCAATTGCATAGAGAATGATTATCTTTTTAACCTTTTTACGATGTGTTGTTTTTACTTTTCATCCACTAGAATACGGACCCAGTGATCTATTACACGAATTGAAATTTGCTGAAATCTCTCATTCGTGAACAGTGTTCCTGAAATTTCTGAAATCCCGAATTCAGTCTTCCAACTTTTTATATGCACGTATCTCGAAACAACTGGTTTTTTGTGCACGCATCTCAAAACAACTCGACTGCTGGATTCGAAAAAGCAAGGATTTCAGAAACACTGTTCACGAATGAGAATTTCAGCAGATTCGTTTCCTCTGTTACACACACCAACAAAAAGTGAAGTAGTTCGCTTGAAAATAGTGATCGGTTGACTTCGCAGCGTTTGTGAAGCTTTCGAAAAAAATAGTGATCGGTTGGACACGTGGAGGGTAAAAAGATGAATTTAGTTTCTACTATAGTTACATAAATAATTAAAATTATTTATTTTAATTACTATAAAGTGATCTGCTTAGCATTAATTAACATTATTTATCATTCTTTTCAAAATCTGATTTCCTGTTCCTAAGAGGAAAAGAGATCTTATGACTTTGAATAAAAAAGTTTACAAATAGGCATATATGTTATTGGGTCCCTATGTAATTAACACAAGGATGCATGTCCGCATACCAGATTACGATTCACAGTTCCATGCATGCATCCTCGCTTCTTTTTAATAAGGGATGGTGCTTCAAGAATGAAAAAGCAAATCTATATAAATTCAATCAATTTAAAGTACAAAAAAATAAAGAACTCAAATTTATGATGCTTGATTTTCATATGTTATTTATAGTAAAATATAGCTCCATATGCAATTAAATATTTACGAAGTGTTTCCAAACAATTATCTAACTATAGCTATAAGCACATTTTATTTAAAAATTTCTCTTTATTTAATTGCTTGCTTTAGGTTGCCAAGCAAAATAATTAACCAGAAAAAAAAAAATTACACTCTCCGATTGGGTCGACCATAACGGTTTATTAATTAATGGCAATGCATTTGCTAATTATGACCTTTATGTTTCTTACATTTTTCAAAAATTAATGCATTGCCAGCACAACACATTACCTAGATGGACCAGCGATCATCTCATTTCGGTAAATTCTTTACCAAGATTAGTTTAGGTCGCCTATTGGTTCTCTTGGTAATTTGGAAATTCAAGATACATATTTGATTATCTAAAATGCTACTTGCTTTGTAAAGTACTGGTAAAGTATTAGAACATGTATGTATGCTAGCAACAAGCGGATGGAAGATGTGTAAGTGGCAAATTTGCTTTCAACTATGAAAAATGCACGACAAATTTTACCAGTAAACTCATACAACTGACATGTACTCTCAAAATGTTCTTAAAATTATCAGGATTTTGGTCATTGTTTCTTAATACGCCAGACACAGGCCAGGTCACACAGCTGATCAGGCTAACAAAAGAAGTGGCACCCATAAACATTTTTTGATTGGCTGATTTCAGGAATCACCATTTTGATAATTATGAAAAGTTGGAAGAAATATGTATAAATGTATAATTAATCATCATCTAGTGAAAATAATGATGAATAAAGTAGCTTTGTAAATTTCCTCAGAAATACCAAGATCGAAAAAGAAAACAGAAACAATGAATATATATAGCAAGTCATGAATTAAACCTTTTAGCATCGATCGAGTGAATCAGCCAACTCCAGATCAATCAGCCTTTCATGCAATTTCTTCCCACAGCTTTCTTGATCTTGAATCAATTTTTATTCTTCCTTCCATCCAATTTTCACAAGAGATCAGATGGAGAGATCAAGAGAAGTTCAAGAAAGCTGTGGAAAGGTATGGCATGGACTTGAAGACATCTCTCTCAATCTCTCTGCATGCACCTACTGCTGCTATTTCTAAGAAAGAAAGAAAGGCTATTCTGTGTAGACGACCTAGCTAGTGCATGCAATAAATCAAATTGAACATGGAGACTTTAAAGATAGATCGGCGGTATTTATTAAAAAGTAGTCTAACGAGATCTAAATGGAGTTGCATAATAAGGTTATGTGGTGTTAGGCGAGAATAGCAGGATGACAGTGGTGTCATCTCAGCTTTCTTACCAAACCATTTCTTGGACCACTGCTTCTTCTTTGCATGCTTTACTACTGTGTGAGTCCTTTCTGCTCTAACTGTCCTTTGCACGCTTTGAGAGAGAGAGAAAGAGAGACCCACCAAGTTATGATCCATGAGCAAGCTGGCGCGCGCCTGAGCTGGGTAGATGGGAAGAGGCAGTCGGTGTGCAGGAAATGGGAGTAAGTAAAGAGGAAAAATATGAAATATATATTTACATGCATGTTTATTGGGCAAGTAGAAGTAGCTATGGCCTATGTGTATATATAAATGCTTAATTCATGCAATAATTACTGCTTCGTTATATATTCTATCCATTCACACCGTATGGGTATTTTTTTTTGTCTATTCTGATTTTTGTAGGATAATTATATTCTTGATTTAATACATTTGATAATTTTTTTGTCTATTCTCGGAACACATACATTCAGAATACATTTAGTTAACTTGTTTTGTTCCTTGAAAAAAAAAAAAATTCAGTGTAGTCAACTGCTAAACTCATAAGTTTGATATAACCTGTGAACGCTTGCATCAAAATAGTCAAAAAAATTTAAATCGATTACATTATTGTCAAATTTTTTAAAGCTAGGATCTAAACAAAATATCCACCGTGTGGTTGCTAGTTTTATTAGGTTTATGCCCACATTTTCATTGTCTTGTTGGAGATCGTTAACACTACCTACATAGAGGGAGATCCAAAACCAGGAGACATGAAGCATAACAAGATATGGCAATTTTGCAGATTACACCTTCCCTTCTCTCACTTTCTTTCTTACTCAATCCCGATGTTAACTATTGACGACGGAAACTTCCTTCTTCCCGCTCTTTTTTGGCAACGTCACCAATGGCTAAATTAGCTGGAACCGAATCCGCCGAAATTCTTAATTAGTAAGATTTCAAGACCCTGTAATCCCATCCTCTCCCTATCTCTCTCCTCTCTCCTCTTTCTCTCTCCTCAAAGATTTGAGGAGAGAGATAGAGAGATGGGGATTACAGGATTCTGAAATTTTGGATGGGGATTTCAGCGGATGTGAATTCAAATTAGCCTTGTATTTATTTATAATAATAGTTATATATTGTAAACAGTAAACATGAGAAATATATATCAATAAAGCAGTTAATGCGTTCAATTAGATAAATCTTCAGGTACTTAGAGGTGCATATTTGTTTGGGCGGGTGAACTGCATGCTTTCAATTTCTCGGCTAAAACGTGTTAGCTTTCGAGCGTACGTCAAATGTTCAAGCAAATATAGTAGTTTTTTTTTTGTGGGTTTGCACGTGCAGTTTTTCCTAATAGTAAATAGTAAATACTTAACATCTGAGAGCATCTACATTAATTCCTGGTACTATTAAAGTTTCTAATCTGATATGACAGTTTTTAATCTAGTTTCAGAAATGTGAGAGAGTTTTTTATTTATAAACTATGTAGTAATGTTTCTTATTAAGAAACTGTTTATATACTCCATGCTGACCAAATATGGCTCAAATTATTTCTCCTTTGAGTGAGGCTATGGTGCTATGCATAGCACGGATGACTAGTGTACTACGGCTCAATATGATACTTTTTAAAATCCTAAAGGTCGATCCGAACCGTTCAATGTGATAACCATATGAATATGTACTTGCAAACTAAATTTTATATTTTTTCGAATTTTTTTACTATTTTTTTAGATAGGTAGAATTTTGATGGTCCAGAATTTTCAAAAAACACTGATTTTTCTACCTATCTAAAAAAATAGTAAAAAAATTCGAAAAAATATAAAATTTAGTTTGCAAGTACATATTCATATGAATATCACATTGTACGGTTCGGATCGACCGTTAGGATTTTAAAAAGTACCATATTGAGCCGTAGTACACTAGCCATTGGTGCTATGCATAGCACCATAGCCTCACTCTTCTCCTTTTTAATTTGTTAATGACGTGGCTTATTAGAAACTCTAAAATGAATTTTAGGAATGTTAGAGTTAGAAACTTTAGAGACCTTAATTTTTAAAAAGTGGTTAACAGTTATTTAAAAGCCTATTTGAGTTGCTGAGATGTAGATGCTCTCACAGTACAAAATTAATAATTGAAATTTATCTCATTCAGCATGTTCTGGAAGTATCAAGCCAGAGGTACATGTATGAAATGTGCAAAAACATCACGTGGACACAAAAAGAGGATTGCAACCTATATATATGTGGGGAAGCTTGAATTCAGATCAAGTGCAATACCTGATCATGTAGAATGAGATCTGAGTCGTCCGTTTTAATGTAGTACGAATCTCGATCAAAACGGACCCTCCTCTATACTGAATAGGTACTGAATTAATTTTTGCTCAGCTTGAACTGGGAGTATTATACTCCCTCAGATACGTACCTGAGACTGAGAGGATATAAATTTGGGAAGCTTAATTATATATGATTTGTTGCAACTTGCAGGCAACTTTATCGTGCATCTAATTACCGTCATTCAAATTCTGCACAACTTGTGCTGCGCAGCACTTGGTGTGGAGGAATTTTTTATAATGACCAGATTTACAAACAAATACTAATGGCCTACTGCCAAATTTTTTTTTTACAGGTAGTCTAGAAAAGACAAATACTGTTCTTTCACTTCAAAATCACTAAAAAGTACTGTTTTTGCAAAACGTTGAGCAAAGGAAGAAAATAGTATATCCAATTGCGCAACTGGTAGTTACACCCTTGGCCTGTTTTTTTTTTTTTGGGAGTTCCTTCAGACAAATTATGTGTGAAAACTGAAAAGTAGCATTTAGAATAAAATGGTGGATATAGTTTTCTTGTAAAAATTTTACATAAATATGATAGATTTAATAAAATCGTAACGTGTTTTGCAATTAGAACACAAATAATTCAGAATCCATAAATCCAAAATAAAATAGCAAACATATAATTTAAATCTTACAGTAGTTTTGGAGTGAGATTGGTGCGCAATAATTACTCATGCTTTTTCATTTATTCTGTAAATGAGATTGGTGCACAATAATAATATAGGCCACATAATTAAATAAAAACTAACAAAATATTCTTTTCTAGTAGTTTTGAATGGTGAGAAATAAGTTTGATTGTAATTAAGTCAATAATGTAATTATATTTGTTTGTAGATTCTGTTATTTATAAATAGTTACTAATCTGGATCCTATATATATGGCAGGTCGTTAAGAATAATGTCATTTTTTCCCACACCATTTCACATAAATAAACCGGCCGGGTTTATTTATCCGAGTACGATCTGATTAACATTTGTGCACTAAGTAGGGAGAAGTAATACAGTGTTACTTTCTCCCTCAGCGATAAAATGACGCTATCAAAATATACGACAACTTTTCAGAAATTTCGTTTATACTTTGCGTGTACTGGCAGAATCTCATAAATAGGAACCATTGTCTCCTAAAAAAATGCATAAACATAACCAATAATACTTCTATAAAAAGTCAAGCTCCTTGATCAATGTAAGACATCCCTGACCTTTACAATTCAGTTTGTGGACATTCACTTACAATAAATATCAATTAACACTTTTTACAGTTCTGATACCATGTAATAAATCACTGTATTTTGGATGGTTTAGCACGTGACACTAATGTAATAAACATTTTGACAAACACTTGACGCGTACTAGCTAAGATATTTTCTAGTACATAACAAACCAAATTGAGATTTGACAGAGAGAGATTGAATCTTCATTCATGGTTTACCTAAAAATTTGGAGGGGTAGAGATGAGATGAGCTGGACAAGGAATGTTATAGCAGCCTTGTTGGCACATGCAAGCCATGTGAAGGCAATCAGGTTTCATTCATTGGCAGGAATTAAAAGTTGATTGATGGGCGGCTATTGGTCCCCAATTTGTCTAACAGAGAGAAAATAGAGAGAATTGGGCCAAATGGGCCCTGACACAGTTCATGAGCCGTCCACTTCAATGCTCCGCTCAGATCCAATTGTGTGGACCGCTTCTCCTCCAGTTAAAAAGCCTATCTAGGATCTACCTTCTCTTTTTTCCTTTTTTTTCCTCTCTTTATCTAGGATCTACCTTAATTGCATCCCACGAGGTAACAACATAGAGAGTATGAGATTCTTTTAAAGAAACAAATCTTTTTTTGGCTCCCTTTTTTAATTAAATTTAGAAAGAAAACAGATGGATGAGATTCTCTAATAAGTGTATGTAGACAAACATCCACAGGACAAGTGATAAATTTAGAAATTAATTTTACTTCTAAATGTTCTGAGATACACTTCTCCTGTGGATGTATGTAGACAAACATCCATGGATTTTTGTGAAATCATGTGGGGGGCATTGTTGCCAGTACGCATGCAGCGTCTAACTAATATTACTGTGCGTATTACCAATAATTCAGTACTATACGTACATGAAATCCTATAGCAGGATCTGAATCTGTTCTTATCCTTTCTAGGCAAAGCAACGGCTACAACATTAGCTGTAACCGTCCAAATTAAATCATTAATTCTGATTGCATCACATGGTTTATTTGGATCCAAGTTCAAAAAGGGACCATATGCTATATTTATGGGACTGTATTTAATTGGAATGCTTCTTTAACTAATTTCTTTTAACCCCAAAGTAAACATTACCAAAGAGGAGTTAAGTACAATTAATGGGGTCAATTGACTCCATATTTTTATAAAAAAAAAATATTTATGTATGATTTTCTATATAATTTAGAGTAAAATATCATTGATTTTGTAAATTGACTATTGTTGTGTATTTTGGGTATAGAATTAAATGGTCTATTTCGTATACTTTTCGCTAAATTTATATAACCCTAAATACGCAAAGTTGGATTGAATTGCAACTGCACAATCTATCCTTGTAGTAATTATGGGTGTCGATCCTAAGATAATGGAAAATATTACTTTTTACTAAATTGATTAATTCTAAAATAATGCAAATAAAAGTAAATGGGGGGTCTGTTGTGAAATTGGTTTTATGAGTTCAATACCCGATTGAGAGTTGAATGTAAACAAAACAATTATAAACAAACAAATAAAAGAATTTTTGTGATTAATGAGATTGGAATCTAGAGGCTATTGACACACAATTACTTGGTCAAATCCACACTCACTTGGTTTCTAAATTCATGTTTGCAATTTTGGAGTTTCAAAAAAATTATCAAAAAAGGTCACTTTCGTGAATTAATGACATGTCTAGATAATTCGGACTTCACGATTAAGTCATTCACCTAGCTATCTAGACCATAAGCACAGGTTAGCCTAGTTTATCCCTAAATACCAATACTTCACGATTAAGTCCTTCATATCAATATTTGGTTCAATTCTAGAGGTCCCAATTAAATACGAGGCTTCGCGATTAAGTCTTTCACCTCGATTCAACCTTTGTTCTTGTGGTTCCGGACTAAAAACTAAATTTGGTCATTTCTAATCTCAATTCTAGAGTTATTCATGTACATAATTTGGTACCATTAATTCTTTGATCATAATACCTTAAGTTGGTTAAACCTAAGCGGAACGCTAATTACAAATACACAAATCACACAATCACATGAATTATAAAATCAACAAGATCAAACAAGCAAACAAACAATCATCATATAGAGAACTATCCAAGTAAGATAGATTTAACACAAGTTCATAATAAAGTCTAAGCCTCTAGAGAGGAAATCTAGCCTCTCATGGGTGCGCTAACATCCAAAAGATATAAAAGAGAAAACATGATAAAAGCCTATAAAAACAAGTAAGAGAAGAGAATACACCAATCTCCTAGCTTGCTGCCTCTTGTCTTCACTTGTGCTCGCTCGAGAAAGCCTTCAATCATTTACTCCAATCGCCTTCAATCACTCGGAGAAGAGAGAAAACTATAAAGAGATTTGTAGAATAAAAGCTAAAATGAAATGTGCCCTTCTCCTGCTGCCTCCCTGCCAATAAATAGCTATTTCCGTGCCTTAGGAAACAATCCTCCAGAATCTGGCAGCAAATCTGAGAAGATATCGCAAAATCAGGCAAGATTGGCATCGGTGCGGCCTTCACAAAATCTCTGCGGTTGGAAAATTGTTAAGGAAAAAAAGATTTCTGCGGCCCACACGAGAACCCACAAAACTCTCTGACTTGGTTGGAGCAAACTTTTGAATTCCAAATTTTATTTTTCGGCTGAATTAATTTTGTGTGGCCCGTACAAACCCGTAGATTTGCTCATTTTACTCGATTTATGAAATTTAGACAAGATAAAGGCAGTAACTTGGTTCTTGGATGCATTATATACTAAACTAAGCTAAAATACAAGGAATTTGATGCAGATTTAGAGGTAAACCCTAACCGAAAGTATATATAATTGAGGCTTATCACTATCATTGTATATTTGACCATCATAGTTCGAAAGTCTGGCTCTGCTCTAATTGTAAATCTACTGTCGTACCAGTTTAGTCTTGATCATGTTTTATCTGATATTAGTTTTTTAGTACTTTATTTGACTTTTTGGGTTTTAGTACCGATATAAAACCAGCCAAGAAGCTCCTCTAAAGAGCCTCAAAACAAGATCACTGGTTTGATTTGATAACAACTGTGCATTGCCAGTACCAAACAAACCATGAGCACTAGCAGTTAATATTGGTTGTTTGGTCCTAAACCATTAAGTACCGTTGTGATATATATTCCCCATTAAATATGAGAACTGTATCAATTTATAATTCACCAGCGAATCCTAATCCCAGCTTGAAATAAAGGGTTCAAAAATTGACCACACGTTTACTTACAGGAACGGATGTACCAAAGATTTTTCATGTGACCTAGTAGACTGATGCAACATAGTATTAGTACCGAGGGAGAAAGAGACTCGTTAAAAAAATTAGAATAAATGAATGAAAGAAAGAGAAAATTCAGACAAAATTAAATGGGATAAAGACAATCATGTCACCATGACAAAAGGGCACAACCAAGGCTTTGTAAAGAAGAAACAGACAAACAGTTGCTGTCAAACTGATCAATTCATAACCGCGGAGAAAAAGAAAAGGATGAAAAAATAAGGAGAAAAGGAGGTACCGATTGTACCCCGATTTTTTTATTAATTGAAAATTAAAAAAAAAATATCACGATAGAGTAGCATTTTTGTTGGAAATCGAAATATAAGTAAAACGAAATCATTATTCCATCCCACGGAACGGGACAATTTATCCCGTTCCAGTAATCCAAATCCGTAACTCCGCTAATCTAATTAACTAAGAAGAAAAAAAAAATTGTGGAACGGATTAATCTATTCCGTCCCAAATTTTGTTTTTCTCTGCTTAACCTATTAACTAAGAAAAGAGGAAACAAAACAAAAAATTGCGGGACGAGATATATTATCCCATCCCACAAATTTTTATTTTTTTTCTTTGCTTAACTTGTTAATTAAGAAAAAAAAATATTGTGGAACGGGATAGATTATCCTGTTCCAAATTTTTTTTTTCTCTACTTAGTTAATTAAGTTAGCAGGGTAACGGATTTGAATTAATGGGATGGGATAATCAATCCCGGTTTACTTAGATATTGAAATTCCACCAAATCGATCCCTTTCGCGATATTTTATTTATTTATTTTCGATTAATAAAAAAATGGAGATTGTACCTGTCTTGTATACACTCTTTAAGCAAAATTCTTTAATTATATATTGCTAGAAGGCGTGGCCCAATAGGTCGAACAACGGAGAGACTTGGAATCAAGTAAACTATAATGAAGATCGATTTTCGTTGAGGTAGATGTTTTCAGGGCACAAATCCAAATTTTGCAAGTGTACTATGTTATTATTCGACTCAGGGCAGCCCTGACAAGAGTTTGTGAAATATTTATGAATTTTGTAATAATTCGGTGGAATTCAGATGGAATTTATGAAATTTTGTAAATAATGTGGAAGCTTCAGTGTAATTCGGATCAAATTTGTAAAATTTTGTGAATCATGTGAAGTTTGGTAGAATTTAGAATTAAATTTGAATTAAAATTTACAAATTTGTAAAATTAAAAATAAATTGAAACGTTTAGTTAGTTTGCTACACTTGTAAATAAGGAAAATAAATTAATAAATAATTAAAATGCATGGGCTTCTGTGCTTCTGTTCCTATTAGTGATGCTACATGGTCTGTTATGCTAGATATGCTAAACCGAAATATGTGTTTATGTTTCTATTTGTGATTTAGTCTCTCCTTTTATATCGGAAAATATTCGAATATTAATTTTTCCTTTTGCCTACTCATCGTCTAGTATTCACTTGTAAAATTATTGCTCTTTGTTTCAATTGAAAGCCGATTCCAATTATTGTAATATGTAAAATAATCAGATAAGTACTAACTTTGTTTTACACTTTCACTTGTATAATTAATTGCTTTTTGTCTATTATAATATGTAATATGAGATATGAACTATTAAATAATGTTACATTGTAGATTTTTTTTTTCTTATTTGCATAATTAAAAAAAGTATAGACTTAAATTAATTGTATTTGATTATTACTCAAATTCTCTAATATTGATAATGTTGATAATTAAGTAGAAATATAGAATATAATTTTATTTTATTTTTAAAAAAAACTTCCACCAGTCATGATCACCTCGTGCTCCGAGTGCAGCGACAGGATCGAATACGTGTTCTTCGACCTTATTTATTGCATCTCGAGTCTGAGGCTGATAAGCTTGTCTTGAACCGTCGCGAGTTAGATTTAAGTTACTCTCTTAGAACACCACAATATCCAATACAAAATAATAATAAAAAATGTATTACAGTGCACATCCATTGTTGCTCCTGAACTATTAGATCAAGCTGCCATTTTTTTTATCTTTGGAATCTTAGAGAAAAAAAAAATTAAAGAAAAAAAATGGCACACAGACAAGTTCATAAGGTTAGTTTGGTGGTGATCTTTTGTCTTTCAACATACATTTTTTATCAAATATGACGGGGCTCGCATCAAATTGGAGCAGCTCTGCATCACACTACAAGAATATAGTGCATGAAAGTATAGTAACAAGGTACGCGTTTTATTTGCGTTTAATTCGTGAATAAAACGTTTTTGAAGTGTTTCCGAACCGAATGACATATTATTCGTTGACCAAACCTTTGACCTAACAAAATGCGAATAAAGTGAAAATTTTACGAATTTTACGAATTATTCGTGTTTTTTTCACTTTTTGTTCGAAAAAAAAAAATTACATTTCTCACGTTTTGTTCCTTTCTCTCCCAGGCTCCCAGCACTCCAGCAGAAGGCACAGGCGCACCCACGTGAAAAAACAAAGGCATAGTTCCCCATGTCTACTTTTTGATTTATATTACAACAACTGATCTTCTGTGGCAAATACAAGCAGTATCTCGTATAGTAAACCATCGGTAATGAATTAAATATGCACTGAGGTCTCGTATTGTAATTCTGAATCATTCCCGAATTATACCTGAATTATTCCCGAATCACAAATTTTTGACATTGCCGAACCGAACCCGAATTATTCATTTGTTACTATGCATGAAAGACGGGCCCAATTGAATAAAAGAAGGATTTACTAATTGCATAATCGGGTGACACAGTTATTCATGCAGCACATCATTAGTGGAGACAAAAGTTAAAAAAATATATGACTGATGTATTGCATGAAGTCAAATTAGCTCTGTCAATATCTTTGTTTCACAATCAATCACAAGAATTATGTGTAAAAATGAAATCTAAATCTGTTTTTTTTCTTGGAGAAAAGGACCCTTCTTTAGAGAGATAGAGAGGAAAAAAGAAAGAGTGAGAGAAAGAAAGAGAAAAAGAAAGAAGAAGAAAGGAGGATTCTCATTTTTTTCAAAATAAGAAACGGATTTGATTCCGTAAAAATAGTATTAATTAACGTCAAGCACTTATTATTTAGCTTTTTTGAAAGAAAAAAAATTCTTAGTTAGTCAAACTCTTAAACACCACATCTTGATAAGTCTTCTCACTCCTCAAATCCCTCTTCAATTCAAACTCTAAGACCTCTTTGAACTTCAATTCTTCATATTACGACCTCTTGTATATTAATTATGCACATTCTCTCTAAAAAAAAAAAAAAAAAACTATGCACATTTTTTTTATTCTTCATAATTGGGTTCAATCACCAGTTCTTTTGACTCTTCACATCCGTTTCTAACATCTCCATTTTTAATTCTTTTTGTGACCTTTTCTTATTTTTTGAATGTTGTGTCCTCTCTCTTCTCGTGTATAGACTTAGAAAAAAATTCATAAACTAGAAAACAAAAGGATGAATTTTTTTTATAAACCATAATTAAAAAATTAATTTTTAGGAAACCAACAAGATTACTTTTTTTTTACAAAAACCATAAGAACCGAAATGCCATTTCGGTTCCGAAATTTTTATTTTTGAGACCGAAATGGCATTTTTGTCCCAAAAAAAAAAAAATTCAAGATTGAAATGGCATTTCAGTTCTTATGATTTTTGTAAAAAAAAAAAGTAATCATATTGGTTTCCTAAAAATCAATTTTTTAATTATGGTTTATAAAAAAAAAATTCCCAAAATGATGGTATGTGTTGGATCAAAAAATATCTAACACTTCAATCTAAGTTACGGGCTTCGATTAGACAAAAACAAACAATTTCTAAACGGCCCAAATATACATGGATGCGTAGGAAAAAAGAAAATATTAGACACAATTGATGTTTAGCTAAAACAGGTGTACAACGAATTCACATCGCCTCAGGTTACCTGATGGAAGACAATTACGATCGGACGGTTCTTTTAACATGGCACGAATCTCAAAATAGACCCCTACAGTCTCCATAGGCAATGGATTGAGTTTGGCCCAGATAAATTTAATCTGGACCGTCCGTTTCAATTTGCTTGAGTCAGGTACCTGGGAGGATCGGATCCGTGTACAACACCCAAAGCACTAAAACAAATAAACCCTAAGTTGTTGATGGGGCCCAATCTCAATCACTGCGCTCTTGTACGGTCAGTACGAATCTTCTATTTGTTGAGCTGATCGGATGTGGCAACATCGGTATGACAAGGAGCGTCAAGGTTTCTAGCAGGCGGGGTTACTCAGAGTTAAAAGGCGGATAGTTGGCATGGAGCCATGGACAGGATCCGTATCCTCTGCATTAACTCAAAAGGGAATCTTTTGAGTTAATGAATTTGAACCGTCTGATTCTAAACGGAGCAAATCCGGTTCAACTCTATAACATAGGAGTCCTTTAATATTAGTGCAGATCTAGTTTGCACGAATTTTGAAACATATTAAACAGTCAAGATTTATTAACTCAAAAGATTCTCTTTTGAGTTAATGCAGAGGATACGGATTCGCCATGGACAACCCATGGTCCAGGGAGCATTGCACAACCAGGTCTAGTGAAGTCCATATCCTTTGAGGTAACAGAATATTTATGTTTACATCCGGATTGTCCGATCAGAATTTAGACTAATTCACTTCAAAAATAGAATGCACAGAATCTTTTAATATTCGTGCAAATTCTGATAGAATGGTTCGGATCTAAACAGTAATATTTTGTTACCTTAGGTGATATGAATTCGGTCTAGTGGTGTAATTCGTTTTGACCTTTGATTGGTTTCCGCACTAGTTGTTGAGGCGCTGAAGATCATAATTAGATATTTAATCATGGGGAATTTGGACTTTTAAAATTTTGACAAATAATTTTCTGAAAATGTCTCGATATACATTTTATTTGCAGTGCGTTAGAGTGTTCATGGCAATTAAATTACAAGGATGTTAAAATTACGACATTATGTTGAATCTGCATCCTCCGCATTATTAATGTACTGGTTTGAGTTTATTTCCGGATTATGCGATCAGAATCTGAACCAAGCCGACTCACGTATGTAACGCATAGACCCTTTAATATTAGTACATATTTAAAGCAGACGGTCCAGATCTTAACTTAAATATGAGTTAACTCAGAGGATACGAATTCCATTATGTTGGAAATTAACTTGCGTCTATCGTCATCTTCTGATTTGTGAAGACTTGCCAAGACAGGTATTTAAAATTAGCACTCTAAATTACGGTCAATCTTCAATTCTTCATTCGTTATATATAGAAAATCAAAAGTATTATAATACTACATGAAATTACTAATACTATATATCTTAGAGAACTATTCGTCTTATATTATGATGCAGTGAACTAGCTAGGGGAATTCATATCCTCTGCATTAACTCAAAAGGGAATCTTTTGAGTTAATGAATCTCAACCGTCCGATCTGTTTTAAGATTCTTACAAACTAGATCTGCACTAATATTAAAGGGCCCCCTATGTTATAGGATACGGATCCGAACTAGGGATGTTTTTTCAAGATATTTCAACCTTGCGTCTTTCAAGTGGTGCAACCAACTTAGAGGATCGAACCGAATTTAATTACGAAAATAGCTTTAAGAAATTGTGAAAATATTGTTTTAAAGTAATATCCCCTTCTTTTATTTCAACCGAGTATACGTATTTTTCTATCTTTTTTTTTAGTTGTGCATATTATTTTTCTAATAGTATATCTGTCAAAATCATTAGGTGCTTGTTATATAAAAGGTCTCACCGACCCTAGGTATTCATTGTATTGTTATACTTTTTTTTTATGGTTATTGGTAATTGCCGTCAACAAATATATTTACATAAAAAGGGTGTATTGTTATATTCAATCAAAGAAATTAAAATTACTAGGAATTAAGCTGTTTAGTTCATCATAAATTAATTGAGCAATGACT